>JBAMBO010001621.1:600000-1026858 GCA_037044535.1 Lordiphosa magnipectinata
ACAGTCGCTCGGTTTTGGTTTTCATGCAATATTTTATTGATGTTTAAAAAAAAATTCTTTTTAATATCAAACAAATGAATAAAAGTCGCAAATCGGCTTTAAGAACGTCTACACAAAAGAAAACAAAAGCGTAAGTTAAAGTCGGCTCTAACCGACTGCGATATACCCGTTACTCATGGAAACAAATGTTTAATAGCCTTGCTGTGTGCCTGAGATGGGACAGTCGAAAAGTGTGCAACATTTTTTTTAACTTGGCTATTTATCATCCGATCTTGATGAAAACTTCAGGGCTTATAGATATTGCGAATATAAATGTAAGTTTTAAATTTGAAATCGATATCTCGAAAATTGTGGCAGTTATTCAACAGTTTTTTATAGTGGGGGCGGGGGTGGGCGTGGCAAAAATTTAAAATAAACTTGATCAGCGTGCAGACAATAGTCTAGTAGTAATAGTTCTAGTCTCTGAGATCTAGGTGTTCATACAGACAGACGGACGGACAGACGGACATGGCTATATCGACTCGGCTGTTGATGCTGATCAAGAATATACATACTTTATATGGTAGGAAATGATTCCTTCTGCCTGTTACATACATTTGCACGACTTTAGTATACCCTTTTACTCTACGAGTAACGAGTATAAGAAACCTGTTCAGAAATTAAGATGCCTTCAACTTAAAATAAGAACAAGATGTTGTGAAAATTCTTCACAACATATGTTCCAAATGTTCCTCGAATGAGTAAAGTTGCTCTCAATCGGATAGTTTTTGCTTCATATAACAACACCAAAACCGGTTTCCGGCAGAGAGAGAGCGAGTTGGCTCTCTTTTTGATCTCTCTCTTGTTCTTTTTTTACCCTTTTCCCATTAAAAATGGGAAAAGGGGATCATGAAGTTCTGCAAATGTATGTAACAGCCAGAAGGAAGCTTCGCCGACCCTATAAAGTATATATATTCTTGATCAGCATCAACAGCCGAGTCGATATAGCCATGTCCGTCTGTCTGTATGAACGCGTCGATCTCAGAGACCATAAGAGATAGAGACACAAATTTTGGCATACTCATAGGTGTATACCGTACCCAGTTCAAGTTTGTTTCAGATTTGGAAAATTCCACCCCCACCCCCCTTAAACCGCAAAACTGTCACAGCCACAATTTTAAAGTTAGAACCTGGAGGCTTAATATATACCATCCTGGGCCTTATATCTAATTACTCTCCAAAGGAAAATAAGATACGAGCAAAAACACAAAAGTTATTAAACAATTTAGCTTATGGGAGCGGGGGGGGAGGAGGCGGCCACTTCTTGCAGGTAGCTCTGCCTGCGCACGCCGCGTGTGAGCGCGCTTGTGTGTGTATGTGTGCGCACGTATGTGTGCATGCGCTTGTGTATGAGAGTGTGTTTGCATGTACATATGTCTCAATTGAACAGGGTATATTGTAGTCGGGAAACTCGACTACAACGCTCTTACTTGTTTAACTTAACGTCTTGTTAGCTCAACCAAGTATATGTAGCCCTCTGGATGTGAATCTGCAAATGTCTGCAACGGCCGAATGAGCTAGCGCGTCATCCCATACGCTGATCGTTAAGTGCAGAAGGTACCAGGTTCAACTTCCAGTCAAGCCCGAACAAATTTTTTTCTGAGTTTTTCTAAAAGAATTAAATGAATCAAGTCGGGGCGAATGAAGAAGGGGCGGGTCGTTGAAGTTTGTTGTACAGTGGTGTTGTCCCCCCCTCTGATCCTATGGAATATATGGGTGGAGAAAAGCAGCAGCATTATTATCCAGCGCCTGTAAATATTAGCAGCCGGCTCGCTTCCCTTCGAAACCAATGAGGCTATGTCCCATTCTCTATTCTTCCGAGCAGCCCTCAAAATGTGAGGAATCCGCTTCACACCTTCTGATCAATCCAAAATCAGTCAAATTTGTATCGCAGTCGAGTATAAAATGTTCTTGAAAACGGAACAATATTTACTCAAATCAAGTTCTTACAAACGGAACAAAATCAACTCAAATTCGGTTTTTGCGTTCTCAAACAATTGATCTTGATGTGAGAACATTGTACTACAATTGAGAAATACCGTTCATGCATTGTTTTTAGTAACGTTTGTGCTCATCTTGAGTCCAATATTCTTGGTTTTTTCCCTATGTGTAATATTATTCTAATATTTTGTTTATAGTTTTCATACCCGTTACTTATAAAAAGGGTCAGAAGGAAACCCTTCCGACCATATAAAGTTTATATATTCTTAATTATCATTAACATCAGAGATGATATAGCCCTGTCCGTCCGTCTGTATGAACACCTAAGCAAAGCAAGCAAATTTGAAATGAAGTCTGCACTCAGATCAAGTCTATTTCAAATTTTTGCCTCGCACACTTCCGCCCCCACAATAAAAAATGTTGAATAACTCCCACATCTTGTAAGATATCGCTCTCAAATTTAAAACTTACATTTATACTCGCAATTCCCATAATAAATAGCCGAGCTAAAAAAATGTTGCATACTCTGAGACAGCCCCCTCTCAAGAACACAGGAATGGTTTATTTTTTTCTCTCTTTATTTCTAGTCTTAATTTTTAGTATAAAATGCCCTATTATAAAACATTGCTTGGTCTTTAATATTATTTAATATTATTCAACTAAAAATAAAGTGTACGAGTTTACATCGACTTGGTTTTAAACCGTCTGTCGATCACCTTACACTTATCCAGTGCTACTTCGGTTAATACACCTGGCTGCCCGGGTCGTCCCCAGATACCAGATATTTCGCCTTTGTAGTGTGGAATAGTGGTTTGGTGTTACAATTTGTTACTATTCATATTATGTCTAATCTAATTTGCCGTCAGCTGATATTGAAATTTAAACTGTTAACTAATGGTAAATGTTTGTAATTGCAAATTTTGTGATTGTATGTGGATATGTTTAAAAATTTTCAGTTTGTATCTGTCGCCTATAGTTTAGTGCATGGAATGTACACAGGAATGGTATTAACCATTTCTTCCCATGTGTAACTGGTGTTCTAAGTCGGGCAGGGCCGACTTTAACTTGCGCTCTCGTTAACATTTGTTTTACTGACTCAAATATCAATTACTTTTAATTCCGCCGACTCTACAGCAAAACTTTTGAAAACGACAAATCTTGTCTCGTTTTCGAAATTGGGAACAGGCCTGAATATATTTCTTAAATAAGCTTTCAACAACACTTTTAAAGGAGGACGATCTATAAAGATATCTGAGCGATATGGGCACTCACTAAATTGATTTTACATAAGGCTTCAAATCCGCTAAATGATTACACTAGGCAACAAGGGTTGGTGGTGATTCTAGATGATTTTAGTGTGAATCTGTATTCAGAAATGGTCTATCACGTCGAGATTTTTAGTAATTTGAGCTTAAAGTTCAAAAAGAGCCTATTTTGACTCTTTTCAGACACGTTTTTTGGGCAACCTATACTTTTTTTTGACTTCTTTTTATATTATCGCAAGTAACAATTTCTTAACTTTAAAATAAACTATTCCAAAGAAATGTACGATTATTTATAGCGAAGGTATACCATTTTGAATACATATAATAACATACCCAAATTGCCTGCAGCCGAAAACTATGCCTTACAAAAACAGTCCAAAAGGCTAGTAATTTTTATAGAATTTCACTGAAAATTATCAACAACACCCATTGCATACTTTGGGGCATCAACAATATAATCAATTTTTTGTGAAAACGGATACAATTACTAAAAATGGTATATCTTTATTGAAAAAAATCGTAGAAATATTTGGCATAGCTTATTTTAAAGTTAAGAAATAGGTATTTACGATAATATCAAAAAAAGTCAAAACAAAAGTATAGGTTCCCCACAAAACGGGTCTAAAAAGGGTCACAAGCTCGAATTACTAAAAATCCCGACCTGATGGACCATTTCTGAATACAGATTCGTGTTCGTAGAATCACCAACAACCCATCAATATACTGGAAAAAGTTGAGTTTTGATGCCTTGTGTTATCGAACAGGCTTTTCCAAATATGAAGAAATGGCGAGTTTTAATTTGTTTACTAAACAAATAAATTGGTTTTGATCTGACCGAAACTTTCACTCAAAAACCTCGTACCTAAAATTTTCGAACATTGATAAATTTTGGGACGAACCCGCGAGCTGGAACTCCACTAAAAATGTTTAGGTTTTTGCCCTGGTAAGAAAAAAACGCCAGACAAACGTAAGGTCTGGTGGAAAGCGATTTACTTATTTCCTTGAACAAAAATAAATACTTTATGAAGTTTAGAAACACGTCTATTTTTAAAATTTCTATGTTATTTAGAATATTTTTTAAGAAACCTCCTTGGCCCTGCTAAGGAGGATCATTGGACGGATAAATTGGTAAACCAACACCTTCAAACAAAAAACCATAGCCAAAATTGGAAATCCTATGTCTTTATTCGCCAATTGAAAGAGGCTTAAATACCAACTGGATGTTTGTTTGAAGTGTGAACAGCAAGACAAGTCCGCTGATGAGAGAATTTGGTTATTCTCGAAACAGCGATCGTTGTACGGACATGCCCAATTGCTATTCCAAAATGTTGTAATTAATATCTGTTGATTTGTGTTGTTTATGAAGAATTATGCTTAACCATAGACCTTGAGCTAGCCAGATTTGACTTTGACTAGAAACACAAAAGGTTTTCTTGAATTTCGAAAAACAATTAGTTTAAGAAATAGACTTTTCTAAAATCAGAAAAAGGAGGCCTTTTGTGAATCTGGCTGAATTGATCTAAAATCGCTTTCTAAACAACAAGGAGAAATTGACCATTGTTCGCTCAAAATGACTATTTAAATGTTTTTTTAACAGGGTGAGCCCTCAAAAGCCTATTTTCTAAAAATAATAAATTTAAAAATTTGGCAACAGCCATTGCTTTAAGAAAAATAAAGGGATCGAATCAGAAGAGTGCTATGTTAGGTAAGTTCGATGTTTAATTCGAAATTAAGAAAACATACTTTAAACGTGTATCTTTTGATACTTTTGGGTTGAATTTTTATTCTTTTCATTACACAGAATAAAAGGATTTAGATTTATCTAAGAATTAAATTTTAATAATACTTATACCGGTATACCGAAATAGAAATTCGGGTACCATATCGAAACCAAGAAACGAAATATAACCTTTAACGGAAACATTCATTTCGGGACGTACCGGAACCGGGAAATTCGTTTCGGTATTCATCCCTGATTAAGGCCAAAACAGAACCCCGTACCAGAGTTGAAACCAGTGACCAATATGTATGACTGCCGGAATTCGCCATCCGAATTGTGGGACACAATTCTAAATACCGATCTCTTAATAAACTTCCTCTTAATTTCTTTTTTGTTTCATCAGGTAAAAACGGTTCAGGAGCTTCTGAAACTAAGCACTGGCAGGACATGATCTCAAAGCCCCGACAAACTGTAGTACAATGGCATCGCTTGAAACCTGAGTAAATTTAAGGGCTAACTAATCAATCCAAGAACATAAGCATGCACATGTGTGTGTATTTATATGTGTGTTACCAATGGATTTATACACAAACAATATCTTTATGCAAATGCAAAACAATTTAGCAGTATTTACTACAATCTGCACAAGCGTACGTACATACCTACTACACACACACCTATAGCACATCATTTTAGGCAAATGCAGAAAGAGGAGAGGAGAAATAGGGACGCAAGCGCAGGTGTGCGAGCAATACTTTTATATAGAGTACTACTATAAATAGCCGCGTTCCGAGTTGAGTTTTATGGATTGTCTTTAAATTTCCGACTAGTGTTAATTTTTAAGCCACTTTCACACACACACTCACACACAGACACAACAACCCTTTTGTACTGCCGAAGGGGACGAAAGCTGAATCTGAGTCTAAATCCGCGATGCGCACCCTGAGAGAGGCGGAATTGAAGGCCTTGCTTGGTTTTGGGGCGCTCGTTCCTTTCACCATTCAATCGGATGGTTCAATTGAGCGAGTCTCTCTCTGTGGGCATCTCTTATCGTCTCTTTTGGCACACACACACACACACGCACACACCAAGTACATGTATATAATACAATTAAATTGTTACAAATTATTAGATTAACCTAATCTAATTAACTCGTAAAACGACATTGTTACCAGTTACTTAATGCGAATTGTTGTTTCTTTTACAATAAAAGAAAATAAAAGTGCGAAAAGGTCATATTAATCTTAAATCTGGTTTAAGCCAGAAACCGAAACTACTTAGTACGTTAGGCTGTAGGTTATACAAAGATTATGGATTAGAGAGCAGGAAGCATTAACCAAATAATATTGAACTTTTTCATAGTAACTGTAAAGAAATTAGCCAACCATTGCCGGAACAAGCGTCTGCTGAGTGCAAACATCAAATCGATGCAGAGATGTGGACGTCAAGCGATTTGTAATTGATAAATTGATAAAAGAAACTGAGTTTAAAAAACGAAAAATCGAAAATTCAACCCACCTTGAAATTACATATTTGTTATATACCTGTTATAAATATTATTACAAAATAATTTATGATAATTGATAATTACATAGCTGCGAATAAAGCATTTTAAACCTAGAGTGTTTGCATCCCCCATGCATCTAAATGATCAATTGCGTTTCATTTATGGCGATAGTGGTTCTGGTCTGCGGATTGCTAGGAGATGTTAGTCTGAGTTACTGCGATGCCTAAAGCTGCATTTTCACTTGTCTGAGCTCTCAAATGATATGGCTGAAAAACACATTAGTTTATTGAGACGCTACTTCATCAGAATCAGAACTATCAGACAAGTGAAAATACAGATTTAGAGACACCTTGGAGGCACGAAGAACGATAGCATTCATTCAGTCTTGTGGTCATTCCGCTGGTCAAATGAAGTGCCATGAGATTTTACTTCTCCCTAGAGGAATTCCAATATACACTGTTCCAACAGTTGAAGGATCAGTTGTTTTAAATAGGTGGAGTATAAAAACAGTTTAAGCCAAAAAAGAATTAAAATAAATAGCAAAATCCTGGCAGGAATTTTTCGCAGTGCTGAATACAGGCACAGGTACTTAGAAGAGATATTCTTCTTCAAAAGCAATCAGACTTCCACCTCGTATGAATCCCAGGCCACAGGAACATTGAGCAAAGCAGATAAATTTACAGGGCAACAAACTGTCCACCGCTTCCCACCAAAAATGGACATAGATATGTATGTAGATTAGACTGGCCCTTAAAAATAAATTTCAAAGCGCCGGGCAGAAATGGTTTCTCCTTGAGCCCAAATGAGACCATTAAAAATTTGAGGCCGATCGGATAAAGTTTAATGGCCGCCCCATCGACCTAAAGATCCATAGAGCAAAATGAATGAGAAAAATGTATGGGTAAAATCGAGTTTTGGATCATAGAATTTTATACACTTGTTTTGTCTGCCATATTTTGGTTGTTTTTTATTAAAATATATTTAGAAAGTAGTTATGAAAAGGAAAGTGGCCAATTCAAGATAAAAAGAACGAAAAAAATATTTTTTCAAAAATTGTAATGAAAAATAAAAAATAACAATATATTAAATAATTCGTTATTGATTATAAGGACATTCAACACTTAAGCTTAAATTTTAAATTTCTATTACCGTTGTACAATTTGCGCTACTTTCGAGATCGATTAAGCTTTGTTATCGATTGTACCCGTTTCTCATTTGCACCGTTATAACCACAGCTGGCTGATATTAATTTTCGTTTGTGTACGTTTTCTTCACGAAATTATAAATCGTCCTCGAATACATCAGCAAGGAATTGTTCGATTGTTAGTCGAAATGTAGCTGAGTCCGTGCACACAGTTGATATGGTCGGCCGCATCACCCATCAAATATTGGGTGACAAATTGCCGTCAAATCGGCAAGTACTGGAACTTTTTTTTACAATATGCGAATTGTTAAGCTTACATCTAAAGAAAGTTCGAGATTAACTATCAGCGCGGTTTCCATATATTGGCAACAGGCACGTATACCAATACGAGAAATTCACAAGTGCAGTGACAAATTAATTACACTTTATGAGAAATGGAACGCTGCTCGAAAAGGGGAAAAGAGTCCCAAACGTGCAGAGTTTTTGGGAAATTTGGATGATCTCTTTGATATTGCTTATGCCGAGGCCCCTAATAACATGCATATCGACCAGGATAAACTGTTTTTGCTGTATGGTTGGTGTCGACGATAAAGAACTCCTTCATCTGTCATTAGCATTTCTTGGAGAAAGTTGTTCGTAATTGCAGTTCAACATCAAAAGCAAGATTTATGGGTAAAGCAATTTACAGCCTTAAAATATTTCTTTTTCGTGATCAGTTTACGCTTACCACTCGAGAAATTAATGCACTACGTGACATACATATTTATTTTTATAATACTACTTTATATTAAAGTCTGGTATAGATGTACGAGTGCGATTGCAGCTCCAAATCTGGATTTGCAATTTATTAAGGACTCAATCGCTTACAAAGAAACAGACAAAGCGGTATCTGATAGTCTTATCCAAGATTAAGAATCATTTATGGTATTTGTCTACGGAGAACATTGCAATAGCATTTTTTGATTCGACCATTGTAAAAAGTAAAATTAAATTGGCTCAAACAGCACCTCCTGGAGGGCCAGGGCCAAGCTTCTCTCAATCTCTTGGCGTGTGTGCTTACAATTTTTCGCACAAGAGAAAGGGACCTACAGTTTAACGCCGAATCCGAACGGCAATAGTTAGAGAATTTTTGCTTTTTCATGGCTAGAGTTACTTCACAGCTGGCGCCAATAGCTGGTGAAGGTGATCGGGTGTGTAAAAGCATTTTTCTAAAGAAAGAAAAAACTTTTTCTATTAGATGGTTCGAGGCGGGATCGAACCCACACAACCTCCCGCACCAGCAGCCACACATACAACCGGTACGCCACGCCCAACTACAATTCGGGTTCGATTCGATTCGACCATTGAGGATGAGGAAAAAAGGAAAATGGAACTAGCCTTGTAGTCAAGCGATCCAAAAGTAAAACTATTGGATAATAGAAAAATATCGAACGCAGAAGATTTACTGTTTAGTTTAATAAGCGCCTTTATTTCGTTTAGAACAAAGGGTTTTTTTGATTCGTTTGGTCTGTCAAGCGATTTTTTAAGACTAGATCTCTCAAGTTGGAACGATAACGATGATTATCGGATATCGGCATTGAGTTCTGCAATGATTTATTTGTGGTAAACGATGCTGCTGAGCGTGGAATCAAATTTATGAAAGACTACAATCGCATATTGACAAAAATCGAACAGGAGAAGCAGTTAGTTCTTCAATTTGTCGAAGATTATAGAAAAAAATTTCCTTCGCATTACAAAATGGATCTTGTATCGATAGGTTAAGAACTCAAAGCATACAGAAATATAAGAAGTAATCGTAAAAGCTTTTTGTTATATTATATTTTTAATTACAATTTTTGAAAAAAAAATATGTGAAAAATAAACAAAAAGTTCTGACTAGTCATTTTTTTCGTTCTTTTTATCTTGAATTGGCCACTTTCCTTTTCAAAACTACTGTCTAGATATATTTTAATAAAAAGCAACCAAAAAATGGCAGACAAAACAAGTGTATAAAATTCTATGATCCAAAACTCGATTTTACCCCCATTTTTCTCATACATTTTGCTCTATGGATCTTTAGGTCGATGGGGGGGCGGCCATCAAACTTTATCCGATCGGCCCCAAATTTTTTATGGTCTCATTTGGGCTCAAGGAGAAACCATTTCCGCCCGGCGCATTAAACAAAAAAAAAATATATTCCTAAGGGCCAGTCTAATGTCGATTCGCCTTACTGACCTGGTTAAAGTTAAGGCTTGCAATATTTTGGCAAGTCGAAGTAACGTCGCGGTGTGGCCCAGAGCTCACTGTACTTTCGCTTAAGGTGACTGGGATCGTCATTGGGGAAAACCAAATTTGCATCGGGTGTGGAGGGGCCAACCAAGAAGAAACTCTCAATGATTTCGATGGGAGTACTGGATTGCATTTCAACGACTAATTCGCATACATAAGCTGAAATTAGTAGTACATGAGCTGAAAGCAAAGTAAGTTTATATCAAGAACTTACAGAGACTCCAAATGGGTGCCAGTGAATGAATGTGTATAAATTTTCTGCCTTTTTAACACAGCGGTAGAGGCCAACACGCTCTTCTCGAAGCTTGATACTCCATGCCAGTCTCCCGCCTCGTATCTCTCCCGTTCACACCTTCTTTTTCGACTCTTTTTCGTGCCCTTTTCTTGAAGTGTTGTTGCATATTAAATTTGAATTAGAATCTATAGAAGGTTGTAAATAAAAAAAAATAATAAAATAAAAAAAAGTAGTAATTACCGTCATTTGCAAAGACTGCATTTAAAGGTCTTTACATACGTGTGCACTTGCATGTGTGCAATTTTGCCACATTCGGGGCAGCCACTTTGAGTTTGTGAGTTTTCGATTTTATGTGAGCATTGAGGGATCGTTGGCTTGTGAAACTAAAAAACATTATATTTAATATGTATAAGAGTCCTGCACGAGTGCACTCTAAATCACACTGTGGACACTATATAACCAACTCATATGTCGAAAGTTTCGACTCGAAACGAAACAAATCTTATTGAATCATTTCATTTCATTTGATTCAAAGATTCATTGAGTCAAAATTTAGTTGCCGTATGATTCTTGTCATCTCGTATTTGAATACTTATGTTTCAGTTCGTGTTAACAGTGTTGATTTCCTTGTCATTTTTCTTCTACTAATTTTGCAATTATTGCAAAATGGAAAACAATTCTCGTGATGTAAGTATTTAATAAGTTTAGTAATGTACGCGAGAACATAAAAATATATTCTATAGAGTCCGCCACCATCTGGAAAAATAAGTGATATAAGAGCAAACGGAAAACACGGTAGAAGCAAAGTGTGCGACGTGTTTGGTCATGTACTTGGAGAGACGAGAAATGAAATTCCAAATGAACTTGCTTAAGTGTTTTTAAATGTAATGGGCTTACGTCGAATTTAGTTCGATATAAATGCTATAGGATCGACAAAATAAAAGGGATTGGTAACCGGCATGAACCTACTATAAAAGTAGATGCGGTTCACAAGGACTGTGACGAAGTGGGTCGTTCAATATTGTCGGCCATTCAATCTCATAAGCGATTCTGGTATTAAAGACCTCATATCACTTGCCCTTGAAATTGGAAGTCGTCTTGAAACTAATATTAACGTCAACCAACTACGGTATCACGAAATATTACGGACCTCTATAAAAAGGAACTCGGTTCAGTGATGGAGAAAATATCATTAATTGGATATGCAATCACGTCAGACGCTTGGACGGACAGTTTTTCCCAACAACCCTACATATGAGTAACTTTGCTTTATATATGTGATGGTACAATGAAGAACCGGCTGAATCGTTAAACTTAAGCGACATTAGAACTGTTATGCAAGTCCTTGCAAAAATCGAGCTCGCTTCGAAATTTGTAGAAGCGGATGGTTACCCAACTCTACAATGGGCTATCCCACCAATTCATGCTCTTCAAAAATTGTGTAAAGACGATATGTCAGACAACGTTGTTATGGAAAAATTAAAGTCGTAGTTGGATTATTATATAAATTCTGTAATTTAAAAGTATATAACGAAGTATCACCGTTTCGCAAAACAAAACCAGCTAAAGCAAGTGGATGCTACTCATTTGAAATGACCAAAAGGAGACCACTCGACATGTCAGCACATTCGAATAAACTCGATGAATTTCTGGCGGATTTCATGGAATCAGCCACAGAGCAATCTGCTGATGACATTATTACAAGAGAAGTAACAGCTTACTCAAATATAATAGTTCCAATGTTCTCACAAATGCCTACTGTTGCTTGTAGTTTTTATTATTGAAAGGGGAAAACAGTGCTCGGACTTAGATTTGCCTATCATTTAGATTAAGTTCCCTTGCTAATGCTAGCATTCACACGTGCTTTGTTAACGAATCGAAGTAGATCATCAACTCAGAATCAGACACTAGATTGTTTATTAAAATGATAGCTTTGACAGTGTGATCATTAATCATGTTGCCTGTAACACACGATTCATTTGAACGAGAGAGATTAATTTGTTGTTTAAAGTGCACTCGTGCAGGGCTCTAATATGTATAGATAAATATATATATAGAAAATTACCATAAACTGCAGACATCTCAAATGAAGTTGTATTGGCACTTATATTTTACTGATTTTCTTTGCCCATTTAGTTTTCTTGCTTGCTCTGCCTGGGTTCACTGGTCGTCGACATGCAATGTTGCGCAAGTGGAGGTCGAATCCCTCATTATTTAAGAAAGTTTAGCTCATCTTCAAGCTGAAGATAAATTACACAAAAACCAGATTCTGATATTAACATACGTTTGTTTTTCAGAGTTAGACTTGCTAACTGAATATTAGCAATAGTCTGAAATTTTCACTTAAAACTAAACTATCATGTCGTCAATTTTTGTTACTATTGAATCAATTTTAGAAACATATCATGAAAACTGAAAATGAAATAGTTGTCATAGAATATGATTTCATCAAGTATGCTTTGAGATATGAACAGAATGAGAGTCAATAGACTCTTTGTAACTATTAGTCACTTTGTAACATTTAGGGCCGCTTTCTCTTCTTCCAGATAGCTGCTATGTGTCAGATAGCTCACACTTTATTCTGCCATTTGTAAGTTTATGTGACATATACCCAGTGATTGGAAAGGTACGCAATTTTCTTACCTAGGTAAGGTACAAGGTAGGTAGGTAGTTCCGGCTGGCCCTTTGTAGGAGCCACACATAGACCTTACGGTCCTTAGCGAGGCCGGGTGATTTTTCTGGGTACCATTAGAAATCCAAGAGGATGTTTGACGTTTTGGCAAATGCCAATAGTTGTTTGGGAGACTTCCTTGCCGCCTCTTCAAGAGAGGTGAGACTTGGGGAGTGCAGATGTCTTAATCTTGTCTTAGCGATCGCTGGGCAGCTGCAGATGAGGTGCTCCAGAGTTTCGACGACTCCAGGTTCCTTACATTTCCTGCAGATGCCCGTTGTCGTGATTCCTAGCTTTTTCGCGTGAGCAGCTGCTAGGCAGTGACCAGTTAGTATGCCTATAAGCAGTCTACAGACTCTTCTTTGGAGCTGTAGCATATAGTGCGTGAGTTTTTTGTCTCTTGTCTTGCACATGATTTTTGAGATTCTGCAGCCGGTTGTGTTCTTTCACTTTTCCTCTGCTTCTTTCTCCGCTATCTCCTCCATCTTGCTGTGTAGCGTCTGTACGGAGATAGATATGTTTAGTGTTGCTTCTTGGCTTAGTGCGGTTCCGGCTTTTGCAAGACTGTCAGCCATTTCGTTTCAATCAATGCCCCGGTGGCTGGGAATCCAGTAGAATTGCACCTTTCTAGAGATGCTGAGGGAATCTATTGCCTCCCTGCTTGCCAGAACATTTTCGGAGTTAATGGTGTGTCTCTGCATTGCTTTGATTGCCGCTTGGCTGTCAACGTATATGTTTATTTGGTTGTTTGGTGCGTATTGTTCTGCCAATTCCGCTGCTTTCCTTATTGCGAAGACTTCCGCCTGGAATATGGTGCAGTGGTCTGGCAGTTTATAGGAGAGCCTCAATTCCGGCTCATCGCAGTATACGGCGGCTCCGACTCCTGAGGCCATCTTAGAGCCGTCTGTAAATAGGTGCATTGCTTCCTGGGCCAGTCCTGTACGCCAGTCTTCTGGTCCCAGTAATGCTGATGCACCTGTGAAGTTGGTTTTTGGGATAATGTAGTCCGTGTTACTGTTGATCACGCTAACCACCTTGCTGTGTCCATAGCTTTGTAGCGCCATGGTGCCTGCCGCACAAAGACGTTGGGCCGTCTATTGTGCAAGGAGGCGTGCTTGGATGTCCAGGGGGTTGACTCCTAGGATGTGTTCGAGTGCTTTTGTTGGAGTGGACCTCAGCGCCCCCGTTATGCAGACTAATGCCTGCCGCTGGGCCTTTTCCATCAGCTTTATATATGTGGACTTCTCCGTGGCTTGCCACCATACCAATATGCCATGTAGTAGTATCGGTCGTATTATTGAGATGAAGAGCCAGTGAGTTAGACTTGGTGATAGGCCCCAAGTGCTGTTTAGCATCTTCTGGGATGCATATAGCGCATTGGTTGCCTTTTTCACCCTTTCCTCCACATTGAGTCTCCATGACAGTTTACTGTCGATAACTACTCCAAGGTATTTTACGTTGTTCTTTGGCGTTAGCTGTATTCCATTTATCGTAGGTGGAGTCCATTGCGGTACCTTGTATCTCTTGGTGAAGAGAATCTGGTCCGTCTTCTCCGCATTGATACTGGTAAGGTACAAGGTAAATGTCAAAAAATATACCTAGGTAAAGGTAAAGGTGCAAAAAAGGTACTTTTAAATTTAAAAGAATGGTTTAAAAATGGAATATTGCGCTTATTGTCTTATATGCTATCTCGATTTTTTAACGTAGCATCAGCTTCGAAAATTTCGTCACCTTGTCTGTTTCGTTTTTGTGTATTTGGCCTTCACAGCTAAAAATTCTTTCAATAGAACATTTCAAATATTTTTATACTTAAGTAAAGATTCAAACGATTTGCAATTATCGACAATATGAGTTAAAGCTTCCATTTTAATATAGAAATTTTCATAACAATTCTCAGTTTCATCCAATCGTCCATTACTGGTATCTTAAAAGACTTGAGAATCCTTTTGAACTCTCATTGACAACAGTTTCCAAATTTTCCGTAATTTCTTAAACAAGCCAATCTTTAAAACACTTTACAATTTAGTTTTAATATGGTCAATTTAAATTTTGGAAGTATCATAGTGGACAAAACCAAAGTCTTTGTCTCACTCGAAGTCAAGTTTTCAATTGAAGCAAATCGTGTTATAACTTCTATTTTAAGAGCATCTTTAAGTGGATCACAACATTTCAAATTATTCAAGCATTTAAGTTTATGTATTACTTGAAGTAAATTAATCAGAAAAATTCTAAATAACAACAAGATTAGCCCTGCAAAAGATTAATGACTTATCGAAAATGTCAGTAGCATTATTTCATGATGGCATGAAAACTGTTCCCTATTGAGGTCCAAAGAGCTATTAGTTTAAGCTTTCAAATTTTCTTAACTTAATCTGCTATTACTGTGGATCTGTTATCAGCATTCCAAATTGCCGTTGCTTTCGTTAAGGCAGAATTGTAGAGCCTGTTCAGCATCTTTTGAGACAACTAAGTTCAATCCAAAGTGCCTTGGCAAAATAATTTCAGCAACAGCTGAACTATCCAGGTTTATTACCTTTAAATCAGACTCTTCTTAATACTGTACACTATAAATGCTTTATAAAGTTGGATGAATTATCTGTAACTGTTCCACATATATTGGTATTTCTAAGTCCGTACTTTCTATGAACTTTAGCTAATATAGTAGCAAGTATTTCATGTGTGTGGTAAAATAGCACACGTTTATATGCGACCACGAGAGAATGACGATGTAGATTGCTATCTATATAGTGGCCAGTTACACCAAAGTAGCTTTTGTTATTGCAACTCCAGAGTCGCAGTCGTACTAATAAAAAGAGTATTTTAAAAAATACCAGCGATATTTTTCTTATACTATTCTATTTTCACTTTCGTAAATCTCTCGATTTAAGACCGGGTTTCAGTACAAAATTGGTCTTAAAATCGCAAAATTTTTGAGAAAGTAAAAATGGGAGCACGGCTAATAGTCCTCCTTCGTCTTATCTAGCTAGGATCGTATAGTTTTTGAACAGGGAATATATACTGCGCGTCCATTGATAGCCACAAACAATTCCCTGAAACTTTTTTCTTCAACAAGGCAGAGCGGCAACATCTTGGCTATAATATAATCGGCGCGAATAAAATCTCGTACGAAAAGTACCTAGTCCCTTACCTATTGACAAGATAAATGAAAATTAAGACCTAGGTAAGGTAAAAGGTACTCGAATTAAAAAATACCGAGGCAAGGTAAAAGGTACACAAAATATGAATCTAGGTATGTACCTAGTTATTTGTACCAAGGTAATTCCAAACACTGCATATAGCTCTATGTAATAGATGTGAAAAACGGCCCTTAGCTATTTGAATATTTAGTTGTTTCAGTTGAATTGATCTTGACCATCGACTGAGTAGTCGTTTCGCTTAAGTTGTCAACTGGGATCGTTACGATTATAATTTTTAAAATATAAATTACTTTTATGAACTATTTTAATTAGAAAAATTTAAAATAAGACTTATCTTTAATTTTTATACTCTGTACCGAAGGTACATAGAGTATATTAAGTTTGTGCAAAAGTATGTAACAGGGAGAAGGAATCGTTTCCGACCCTATAAAGTATATATATTCTTGATCAGCATCAACAGCCGAGTCGATATAGCCATGTCCGTCTGTCCGTCCGTCCGTCTGTCCGTCCGTCCGTCCGTCCGTATGAACGAAGAGATCTCAGAGATGGTAAGAGATAGAGGTTTGACATGTATGGGACATATATTTCTTATACTTGCAGGCAGATCAAGTTTATTTTCAATTTTTGCCACGCCCCCTCCCGCCCCCGCAATTTGGAAAAAACTTCATATCTCCTACAGTTTTGGAGATTAGATCGTTCGTTCCTTCTAGAGATACCTTGTAAACAAAATTATTTATCGATTTGCTGAAGGAATGATAAAGATCGGATGAACCATACTCAAGTTATGGGCAAAAACGGCCAGCTAACACCACCCACCCCCCCACCAACAACCACAGCAACACAGGCAATCTTAGTGCGAGAGAGAAAGAGAGAGAGAGAGAAACTTAGAGAGCGCACCGCGTCGTGCGCGGGGTGTTAACTGGCCGTTTGACTCCTGAGCAAATGCGAGTGTAAGGGTACAGAGTATGTTATAGTCGGGCTTGACCGACTTTCTTTCTTGTTTTTTAATAAAAAATTTAATGTTTAATTTTAATGTGTGCAAATTGAGAAATAGGTAAATAGAGTGAACCATTATTGAACCGTAAAAAAACCTGCATTTTGGCAGCTCCAGTGCCTTAACACCGAACCGATCCACTCCAAATTCTCGTTCGGGTTGCACTCCATAACAGCACATTTGTGCAAAGTATCTGACAACCAGATGATGTGCAAAATCTTTGATTTCGGTATGGAAGATTTGGAGCAGCGTTGTCAAAGCAAGGACAGAACTGCATCTTTGGTAATATATTTAAATTATTTATTTATTTAAAAATCTTTTCATTTTGCCATGGAACTGCACCATGTTCAGTGGAAAAATATTTCATAAAACGCAGACGAATGTTGGTCGCTAGGACGGCCAGCATTTATCCTTGATAGCGAACAATCTGTTGTCGACTCACGCCATATTCCCGGTATAAGCTCTCCATCCACCTCATGATCAACGAGGTTGCGTTGCACTCCATTCTTCTCCAAAAGAAAATTATGCAAAGCGCAGATAGCCAACTAAATTTTTATTACCTTTGGTGGTTCCACATCAATTGGCTTTCGCCGAGGCTACTCAATCCCCACAGTCAAGTCAATTGGATGAACTTGACCAATTTGAAGGAGAGGAGAATGTATTCACAGAGTATAAGGCTCTGGAGGATTATCAAGATAAATAAATTATATATTATCGGCAGATAATGGTAATATCAAATACTATATATATAGTAATAGTATTAATAATACTATGTATATAAAATAAATTACCATAATCAATTACCTTTAAGTACTCGTTGTTCAATACTTCATAAATTGCATCGCATGTTTCCGGAATGATTCCAAATATTGTTGGCTTTGACATTCTAAACTCGTATGAGAGGAACGTCATGCTGGATCCTGAAGCCAAATAGCAGAGTGTCACTGCTAATCTTTCGCCAGGTGAAAGCGGCGCACCAAAATTCTTCGTCTGCTTTCTGATAAGTGGCATACGAGCTGATCGAAAGTGGCTGCGTCCATGCGCACATCATTTTACAAAATTCTCCGGAATACTTTGCAACTCTGTATTCATCTTGGCAAACATGCCTTCTTCCCCTCGAGTCAATTTAATTTTGTCAATCCAGCAAGAGCGCTTTGGCTTGGGTTCATCATCATCTTCATCTTCGTTCAGCACCCACAACGCAATAACAGCACACGCCACTAGCTCTGTTGCCTTTTGCGCATTTATTTCTTGCAGCTAAAAAATGTAATTTAATTACAATTTAAAAAAATACAAGAAAACACTAAAAACTACGCATATTTACCTTTATCAAATTTTTTAAGTAACAAAACAAAGTTATCGCAATGTGCCTGGAAAACCAACATGCGCGATTGGCTTGGCACACTCAAAATAGTTCAAATGAGCTAATTTTGAGCTAACTCATTGGATCAGCTGTTCAATTAATTGTGGGCGCAAACGTGCCACTTGCCAGTACTTGTGTTCGTTCACATTGAAAAGTACTTAGAAATAAATCAAATTTTTGAATTGAATTTGATCGCCTGAGGTGCATATCAATAAGTTTGTTATCGATAACTCTGTTAACTTACATTTTTACATTTACATTTTTTGGTATTTTATAGTGGTTTTTGTGTAGTTCTAGCCCATAGAATAAAAATATGAATTAATTATTATTATAATTATTAATATGCGCAGCCTGGCAATTTATTTCTATTTCTAATTTTTTTAAATCATTTCTCGCCGATATCAAAAACAAAAAAAAATTAACAAACCAAAAATCTGCACTCTTCCAAATATCGTATTCGTACAACTCAGATTTGACACCTCCAGTAATCTTCTCCTTCTTGGATATTTTGGATCATTTTGACCCTTGTCCCTGTCAATAGATTTAGATTGCTTTAGTATATAGCCCTTGGGACATTGAATTTGATTGCTCTTTTTATTGATGAGTTTATAAGAAATTTTCTTTTGTTTTGAAATAATACTAATAACAATGGTTATTTTAGGTATTCAATAACTTTTGATTTACATTGTAAATATACATATTATTAACTTGATATGAGTCAAATTGATATTTCTCTAGTCATGTTTTAAGCGGTGTTCTTATGAATTTTATGAATATATTAGAATACGTATAATATTTATTGATGAGTTTTTTAAAAACTCTTTTTTCATTTGTTTTAGTATAAAACTAACAATTGTTATTTTAGTTATTCAATAACTTTTCGACTTACATACTAAATATATTACAAACATAAATATAAAAAAATTATGGTTTATGGTGTTGGTTCCCCCCAACCACCATCACTCGTTCCTGTGACATACGATTTCTGTGCCAAGGCATTGGCCGTTCACATTGCGCTGTGCCACTGTGACCCTGAAACGTGCCGCACTGTGCCCCAATGTAAACTCAACATTACGCCGTGCATTTTTGTGTAAAAAACCATATTTTTTCACACAGTTTTAAGTGAGCTACCCCTTTCGATCGAGATATTTATAATTTTTTAATGTGTGTAAGTCTTTTAGCATTTTGATGGATTTTGCCTTTATTCAAAAACGGTCGATATTTTCTTATGTGGGAGATAAACTTTCCGGGAAATATTTTTTGGAATAATACTCATACACTTTTAAGCATATATATCCGGGCTCCATTAATAACTTTATGGACAAACAGGAAGCTGAAAGCGATTAAAATGAGTACTATTTTGACTGGTTCACGGGTTTCCAGTGATTTCTTTAGAGCATTCGTACTGCATTCAAAATTTCGCGCGTATGTTTCTGCTTAGTGTTGAGTAATGTTTACATTTAATCAAATTCACAACACCGCCTGCGGTCACACTTGCTGCTCTATCATCTCTAGTTAGGTGTTTTAGCGGGGCACTGATACGGCCACACTAACCTGATGACAAACAATTTTTTGCAAAATTAAATTAACTAATATTCAGCCATAACTCCACAAATTAAAATGATTATCACCGTGAAGAATCTGCAGCAGCAGACTTTTACAATTGAGTTTGACCCCGAAAAAACGGTAAGTTTTTAATTGGTTCTTGGGGCAAAATGAATTTGTGTGTGGATTGTATCTGTATGTGTGAGTGTGTACAAGAAGGCGTCCCTTTTTGTTAATTTAATACATATGCGTAAAATGTTCATTCAAAAGAAGATGGAATCACATTTTGCCAAACTTGGAGGCTTAACGGCTCCCTCAAATTACCGTAACCACTACGCCTGTCATTCATACGCACACATGTGCTTACACAAACACACATGCACACATATGTACACTTGATATGCCGTTGCCCTGCCTCTTCTAGGTGCTCGAACTGAAAAAAAAGATCTTCGAGGAGCGCGGCGCAGAGTATTTGGTGGAGAAGCAGAAATTAATTTATGCCGGGGTTATCCTGACGGATGACCGCCAGGTCGCTTCCTACAAAGTCGACGAGAAAAAGTTCATTGTGGTGATGCTGACGCGTGATGCTGCCCGTCCCATCGATGCGGCAAGTGCCACCGAAAAGTCGTCCAAAGACGCGGTGCCTGCTGCAGTTGCCGCAGCCCCTGAGGAAGAAAAAACTACGGACAAAAATGTGAGCTCAGGCGACGCAGCGAACACCGATGCCGTGTCTACATCAGCCTCCGCTTTGCCGGCGGCACGAAGACCGTACTCCAGCAGCGATTTAGTCGGCGAGCTGGCCAATGCCTCGCTGCAGTCCCGAGCCGAGTCTAATCTACTCATGGGCGAAGAATACAATCGCACTGTCTCTTCCATGGTTGAGATGGGCTACGACCGCGAGCAAGTGGAGCGCGCCATGGCAGCCAGTTTCAATAATCCGGAACGCGCAGTGGAGTATCTCATCAATGGGATACCAGCCGAGGAGGAGAATTTGTTTAGTGCCAGCGGCGCAGATGCTGAACCCACCAATCCTCCTGCCCATCAAAGAGCAGCGGCAGATGCGCCATCTCCCTCCACAGCGGGTAAGTGTACTCCCTAAATCAGGACTGAAGGGCAATGATTGATTAAACTTTCACTATCGCGCAGACCCCTTCGAGTTTTTGCGCACCCAGCCACAGTTTCTACAGATGCGTTCGCTGATCTACCAGAATCCACATCTCTTGCATGCTGTCCTACAACAGGTGAGTACCCCCTGCCCTAACTGCGTTGACCGTTTCCATACGCCGGATCTATTCTTTGGCAGATTGGACAAACGAACCCGGCTTTGCTGCAACTGATCTCGGAGAACCAGGATGCATTTCTCAACATGCTGAACCAGCCGCTCGAGGGCGAATCCACATCGCGTAGTACCACGCGTACATCCCAAGCACTCTTAGAGGGAGCCGTCGCTGCTCAGCGTTCTGCCGCGGGCGCCCAGGATACTGCCCCAGAGGGCGTTGCCACTGAAAGGGAGACTGAGCAACAACAGCAGCTGCCCGAGGGCGTGGCCACAATTCGCCTCAACCCGCAGGACCAGGACGCCATAGAAAGGGTATTTTTCCTTCCTCCATGTAAGAATCGCCTCGAGTGTAACTAAATTTCCTCTGCTCTCCTCTCAACAGCTGAAGGCGCTCGGATTCCCGGAGGCTCTCGTGCTGCAGGCCTATTTTGCCTGCGAAAAGGATGAAGAATTGGCTGCTAATTTCCTGCTGTCATCCAGCTTCGATGACTGAGAAATGAATGGACGAACATGAGAGCTGTTAACCCATATATACCTACTACTTACTATATACCGAAATCGTTACCGAATAAACTTCAAGAGGGGTTAACCAACAAGTATCAACCTGGAAACCATAGCTGTTAAATAATGATTACTAATCGTAATGATTAGATATTTGACTATTTTCAAACTCTGTACCAAAGATACACAGAGTATATTAAGTTTGTGCAAAAGTATGTAACAGGGAGAAGAAACTATTTCCGACCCTATAAAGTATATATATTCTTGATCAGCATCAACAGCCGAGTCGATATAGCCATGTCCGTCTGTCCGTCCGTCCGAATGTCTGTCCGTCTGTATGAACGCACGGATCTCAGAGATGATAAGAGATAGAGGTTTGACATGTATGGGGCATATATTTCTTATACTTGCAGGCAGATCAAGTTTATTTTCAATTTTTGCCACGCCGCCTCCGCAATTTGGAAAAGACGTGATATCTCTAACAGTTTTGATGATAGATGATTTGTACCTTCTAGACATATCTAGTAATAAAATTTTTTTATCGATTTGCTGAAGGAATGATAAAGATCGGATGAACGATACACAAGTTATGAGAAAAAAACGGCCCGTTAACACCCCGCGCCCCTCCACCTATCACCACAGCTTTCCATTGAACAAAGGCAATCATAGTGAGAGAGAGAACCTTAGAGATGAGCGTATAATAAAAATATTGCACGATAAACGCGTGACTCCTAGGATGTATTATAACATTATATATAATGAACTGGTACAGAGTATGTTATAGTCGGGCTTGACCGACTTTCTCACTTGTTTTTTTTAAGGCAAAATAATGATTACAATTACGACTATTTTCAATTTCACACGATTACTAATTGATTACAATAAGAAATAATCAAAAAAAGACGGAATTATTGACGACTATCAAAAATAACACTAAAGACCCATTTCTACTAAAACTATTTTTAAGTGTAGTTTGGATTGGAGATCTCAAAAATGCACTTACATTTTAAGTCATATCTCACATTATAATTGTCAGATAGAGCCAAGCAAGATATGAATCGAAAGGTAATTGAATGGTCAATAATCGCACAAACCACTATTCTCAAATCGGTTGAGTGGTTTCTATACAATATTAAAAAATATTTCAAAAAAATCGATTTTTTGCTCGAAAACGCAATAAATTTCGTTTCCAATCGCCTAGGAAAAATATTTAAAAATTCAAAAAAACTATTTTTATTTTTTTTACATAAGAACCGCACTTCATCGAAGAAAATAAGATATCGATGAACAAAATCTATAAATAAATACAGGAGCTGTGAGCAACTGAGTGCTGAAAAAGTGGTGTTTTTGAGATTTTTTAAAAATAAATTTTCGTTTGTTTCGACTTTTGTCCTGTTCTGGAATTTTTTCCGATGTGGCTATTCGCCCACTTCTAATATTGACCAAAAAACAAAGAAAATAGAAAAAAAAATTCTAAACACTTAAAATACTCAAACTTGACTATTAGTTCCTTCACTTAAATTGAACCAGCTGCAATATTTATTCATAGATTTTCTTCATCAATACCGTATTATCTTTGTAAAAGTGCGATTCTTAAGTCAAAAAAATTAAAATAATTTTTTTTGGATATTTTAATATATTTCCTAGGCGATTAAAAAGGAAATTTCTTGAATTTTCGAGCATAAAACCTTTAATTCTTTAAATATTTTTGGAAATTGTATTCAAATTTCTAAACCGTAAAATGTTCTACGTTATTATTGACAAATTAATGAAATTTCAATTCATATCTTGCTTGACACCATCTGACGATTATGAATTGAGGTATGGCATAAAATGTAAGTGCACCTACCGAAAAAAATGGAAAAAATTCTTATTTAAAAGATGAAAAAATTTTTTAAATCGATTTTTGAGATCACCAATCCAAACTACACTTGAGAATAGTTTCAGTAGAAATGGGTCATTAAATTTTTTTTTTTTGACCTAGTGTAATCAACAATAATCAAAAATAATCTAAAAAATAATTCGACTACTTTTAAAGATTATTTTTGATTATTTTGAAAAAAGTACATAGCCAGATTTGTGGCCCCCAATGCTATTAATTTTTTAAGTATGCAGTCTTAAAGTACATCAACAGAAAGACATCTAGCGATTTTTTTTGTATGCTTCTAGTACCAATCCTGCATTTTTAACAGCGACTTTGATCATTTCAATCACAAGACTTTTCCGGGCCATCTATCCATTAAAAAATTCCACTTTTTTTTTTTTTGTCAGAGCTGGCAATAATACGCTTCCCCAGAATAATTTTTCAGATTTTTAATCAACAAAATTCCGCGAAATTTTTAACACTATTTAAGACTTCTAGTTGAGGTTCCTTTTTCGTTTTTTACAAACTGGCAAACTGGCGAATGTAAGTCAACGAAATGAAATGCAAACTCATTACCTTTACCCAAAATATTACAATATTTCAATTCCGCATGACTTATCTTGGAATGCATCTAGACCAGCGATGGTTACCACATTTCGCTATTAACACATATACGAGCCGAACGCATGCCGAAGCTGAGGAGAAGAAAGCAAAAATCCTTTTAGTCGCTTTTAGATGGCTAGACTCGGAATTGAACCCACGCCTCCCGCACAGCAGGCCGACACACTAACCGCACACCGGCACACAAAATAATAGAATAGTTCTCATACAAAACGCTGCTTTAGAAGCTTTAAAAAAATCGATTTTTCCGAGGACTTTTTGGGAAGGAAAGAAATATTCGATTGAAACGAAACTTTCAGGTTTTATTGTTATATATTTCAACAGTCTTCTCAAATTTTTTCATTAAAATATATGTCATATTATGCCTGGTACAAGCATTTCGCCGAGGCGCCTCGAGTGTGCATGTGTCGTGCGGCGGGAAAGATGCAGGTCGCAATTTCCATCTGAAACAAAAAAACCCAAAAAATGTTCTATTTTCAATAGTATAGCTTCTAGTTATACCAAGAAAATTGAACAAAGTGAGAAATTCAAAAATTTTTCGCAAACTAAAAAAAAAAATCATTAATTTTTTTGGTGGGTTAATCATAACTTTCTTAGGTTTTTTAGGTTCAACTAGAAGAGAATTTAATCCCGAATACAATAAATTTGTCTCGTTTCGATAGGACGTTTAATTTTTTCCCTATCTTTCCCGCCAATTAAGAAAAATCGTAAAAATGAAAAACCGAGAAATCGCACGTCAAAGTTTTCGTATATAAAAAATGGTATATAAAAAATCTCGACGCTTGCTCACTATTTCTCCTGTAACTTTAAAAATATTTTGAATTTGCTTCTGAAATTTTAGGGACACATACTTGGATAGTTTGGGTAGACATTTATGCAAAAAAAAAAAATTCGATTTTTTGAAGCCTCTAAAGCAGGCTCCCCCCTTAAGGGTTGAACTTATGCTATTATTTTCTGGAAAACCAAAAACTATACAATCAAAAATTTATTTATTTCATTTTACAAAAAATTGTTGGAAATAGAAACCATGAAACAAAACAGAAAATATTTATGAATATTCACAATTAGCTTTCATCAATACTAATTTTTTAAACGAAAAATGTGACAATGCTTGCCGTCTTGGACTGTTGATGATCCACGCAAAAGAAAATAGTCGCTCAAATGGGGCTGAAGATGTTATTTCTCAAATGTCGAAAGCGACATTCGTACTCATTCAAAGTGAAGAAAAGTATATGGCAAAACATTATTGTATTTTGACAAGAGACAAAACTTATAGCTCTTGATTAGCACTATAATTGGTGCTAAAATTGATTTTGGGCAATTGTTCGTTTTCAAGATAATTACAAAAATCCAATGCATTCGCATGCGACAAAAACAGAAGTCACTTTCAAGGCAAACAGTTCAAACACTGATTTCAGCGGATCATGATGGAATATTTCAATGCGTCTAATGTTAAAATATTATGCATTGATGTATCTTAAAAATGTTTTTTATTAGATTCAAAAATATTAAGTAGTTTAAGTTGACATTTTGTTTCATCATACTTTTAATGTTGTTTCCATTATATTACGAAGAAAAACTTAAACTTTATTGCAATCACATAGTTTCTCATGGTTTCTTGTGCATTATTGTTTGACAATTTTAACCCTCAGAAAGATTTTAGATAGCAAAAGTAAAAGAAATCTAAAGGCACTTTCATCAAAAAAAAAGAGCAAAATTAATGTCCTAATTAGAAAAATTGCGCTAGAGCGGCCGTAAATCCGGACATTTCGAAATGGGCTATGTATAAATGTAAGATTGGCTTTCATTAATTCAATTTGACTGTTTCCCCATGAAAATTATATAAAACATAGTGTTTTTAACCACTTTTACATTTTTGGCTGCGGTTGACATTTCTGTGCCCATATCATATTTTTTCTAAATATCATCAGCACTTGAATTGTCATTCAAATAACTATATAGTTGGTGTCTTATTGCACATCGTATGTCAGATTTGATAGGATCTTGTGCAGGAGTTGGGAAAGTTTCATCATCTGCAGAAATATAAATTTAAAATGATTACGATTAAATGATTATTAAATTAAAGTTAATACAAAAAAATAGCTTACCATCACAATTAAAAGCGAAATAGTCGGGTAAAGTCGACAAACTATTATTTTTTAACCTTAAAATTCAAAGTGTTGGAATGCTTGGCTTGAAAATTATGCAGCATGTCCTAAACTGTGCTGCATATATTTTCTTCTGTCCATTTTCAGATTCAGTCGCTGCAACACCTTGAGCAATTTCATAACACAATGATATCGCTCACTTACTTCAAGAGTGGCATAACTCAAAAAATCCGTTTTTGTGAAAAACGCTGTTAAAGTTCTCAATGGACTTAACCCAGAGAAAATAGTTTTAAAATGCCCATTAAAAAAAATCGAGAATATGATGCTTTAACAGAAAGCTGAAGGGTCTTTGGGCAATATGTACTGCAGAACAACTAAGGTATACCGCTCTTGAATTAACATAAAAATGAACCTGCAAAATTAAGTGTCGACATTTTTTCATATCACATGGAAGGTACAAAAGATATCAATATGAAACTTTTACACAATATATAACACGATATAGAGAATATTTCTGCATCGTTAAGTCAAAAGTTGTATTTTTTGAGTTATGTCAGTCTTGAAGTGGCTGACAAAAAAAAAAGTTGAATTTTTTAATGGATATATGGCTCGAAAACGACTTGTGATTGAAATGATCACAATCGCTGTTTAAAATGCAGGGTTGGTACTAAAAGTATAACAAAAATCGCTAAATGTCTTTCTGTTGATGTACTTTAAAACTGCATACTTAAAAAATTAATAGAATTGGGGGCTGGCTATGAACTTTTTTCAAAATAATCAAAAATAATCTTTAAAAGCAGTCGAATTATTTTTATTATTTTTGATTATTTCTAATTGTAATCAATTAGTAATCAAATATTTTGAACAATAGGATTTTTTAATCATTACAATTATTTTAATTGTATAATCTAATTGATTACTTATCGTAATCCAAATTTAACAGCTATGCTGGAAACAAATTGAAAGAAGACCCATTGTCGACTAATTGAAATTGCAAGCTTTTATTGACACGCACGCACGCACACACATACATTTGCCGTATTTAAATTCCCTTCCTCAAGCATTTGTCCACGAGAGGTCCTCACTCCTTAACCCCACTTCTGAAATAGTCCCATACGCTGGCACCGGCAGTTGTTGCCCCACAGATTGCACCTGCACGAGCTGTTGAAGCAACAGTGTGGACGATTTTCACAGGAGCCGCCGCGATGAATGCATCCCCTTCTATAGACTGAGAAGCTCGAGGGAGCTCGCCTGCAAAAGTGTCGAAACGTTAAGACTCGAGCAGCTGCTCAGCCAGTAGCGCTTACTTGAGATCATATTTCGAAGATCCTAGCTCCCGTTCCAACGGCTCGTATTCGATGCCATCGAAACCGTCTTCCATATGGTAAGCCATAACTGGCACACCTATTAGCAGAAGCGCCACTCCCAAGAGTATCCAGCGCATAGCGATGGGGCTTCCTTGTATTATTTTTTTTCGAAGGACGAGTTGGCACTTGTCGGTTGGGGATTCGTACATGCACTGCGAGCTTCTACTGATGACGGCAGCTTGCCCCAGCCACTTTGCGCAGACGTCGTGTGCCCCTCTTTTCCTCCCACCAGTGACAGCATCCCAACATTTGTCATTGCGTTTCTTAACGATTCCACGTACCGCAAGATTAATGGCAGCTGTCTTGTACCGTCTAAATTGGTTTATTGCAAGATTAAACTCTAACGAACACTTAAATAACACGAGAGCAAATGAGATGATCCAACCGTTAGCCCCTTCTTAGTCTTATGTACAAACAACGAATGTAATGGTTATTGGGAATGTGTTTGTGCTAGTGCTTGTGCCCAAACGTTATGACCAGCGGCAGCAGAGCCCCACAGATCATAATGATTAGCTCGCTATAACGTAGACCTGGTGTGCTCGCGTTTCCACTTTCGCTCTCAGCAGATTCCTCCAGCCCGCGGTACTCATACTGGCCCACCACTTTGTGATGGGCCTGGTGACCACCGCCCTGGGTGAGCTCGGGTAGCACATGAACCGTGGCCACATAAAGGAAGGTGCCCGCGGAGAAGAGCATTGCAATACCAGTTGCGTTCACCGAGTTTAGAGTTTCCTTCTGCTCCTGCCCGATGCCAAAGTAGGTGAGAAGAGTGAGCAGCGGCGCTGACAAAGAGAAGACGCCCAGATGGCGACGTATCTGCTGGCGTTCTACCTTCTCGTGCATCAGAAAGCTAACCAGGCCAAAAGCAGCTGGTGCCTTGTGCAGCATAATGGCCAGAAACACAATTATCTCCACATCTTGGTGGCTGGTGGTGGCAGCTGCTCCCAGGGCGACACCATCCGCTGCAGCATGCACAACCAGGCCCAAAGTGAGTGTGGCGGTGTTTCTGTCACTACTGCTGCTGCTTCTGCGCTGAGACACATCCACTAGCATCATAAAGACAAAGCCAAGTACGAGGGATAGCCCAATGGTCTGCGAGTAGTCCTGCCGCTCCAAGGCAGCGCTCGTGGAGACTACCGTGTCGGTTCCTGCTGCCTGCGTGTGCACATGGCCACTGTCCATGTACAGTGAACGAATGCCCTCCGGAATGATGACAGCCAGGGCGGTGCCAACCAGTAAGCCAGCTCCCAGTACTGTGACAAACTTCAGTTTCTCCTAAACGTGGCAATAAAAACAAAGCTATGTGCATTTGTGTATGTTCAGTTAACGGGACCGTCTGCACACATACCTCACTCAGTTTCATCAACATGGGTATGCTGCCGGCCATGTAGGACCCCACCAGCATCACGATTACCAAAAGGACCAGGATTAACGTCTCCTCGGCCATTCTCGGTAGTTTTTTATGGATTTGGATTGAACACAAGGGTTAAAGTTCAATGTGACCGCACTCGATTACTTTTGAGATTAGTGCGACCAGTTTCGATTACTTTTGAGATTAGTGCGACCAGTTTCGATTATTTTTGATAAGTCCGGTAACCTCATCGAATTCGCCTGTCCGGCAACTTTATTCATCGATATATCTATATGCGGGCTATCGATAGTGAGTACTCGATAACATTGTTTTATATTGATAGTACGGCAGCACAGGCATCGATGATAATATCGATTGCGAAATCCGCCATTTTGAAAACAATCGAGAAAAAATTCAGTGAAAAATCGACGTCACAGCCTATAACAATACATAACCATTTAGAATAAAAGTTGTGTGCTTGTGCTAAATTAATGAATAAAGTGCAATAAGGCCAAGAGAATTGTGCATTGGACATTGATTGTAAGCCATGTGAAAACGAACACTACGCCCTTCTCTGGTAGCTATATACTGATGAAAGTATACATATGTATGCATACATACAATTTGTGCCCGTGTGCCTGTGTGTGTGTGGTGTGAGTGGCAAAAGCCAATAACTTGTTTGATGTACGGGAAGGAACAGTGCGATGAGTATGGATTCGTATACTACAACTGCTGAATATAATTGCGGACTTCAGTTTGATTTTTGAGTGGAACGAGCGATGATAAGAAACAATGCTGTTTAATTGTTTATAATAATGGTATGTATACGCAAATACCTGTAAGTGCGAGTGTGTGTGTGTGTGTTGCACGATGTATTAATCGATATCTATTTTGTTCCATTGTATGCAGGTACATATGTATGTATATACAATTCATTCATATGTATTCATACATGTAAAAGAGACCCACAAATGAATTAATTTCATATGCAGCACATACATATCCGTATTTTAATTATACTCTGTTCCAAAGGTACACAGAGTATATTAAGTTTGTGCAAAAGTATGTAACGGAGAAGGAATCATTTCCGACCCTATAAAGTATATATATTCTTGATCAGCATCAACTGCCGAGTCGATATAGCCAAGTCCGTCTGTCTGTCCATCCGTATGAACGAAGAGATCTCAGAGATGGTAAAAGATAGCGGTTTGACATGTATGGGGCATATACTTCTTATACTTGCAGGCAGATCAAGTTTATTTTTAATTTTTTCCATGCCCCCTCCCGCCCGTCCCACAGTTTTGATGATATGTTGTTCGTACCTTCTAGTAATCAAAATTATTTATCGATTTGCTAAAGGAATGATAAAGATCGGATAAACGATACTCAAGTTATGAGCAAAAAACGGCCAGTTAACACCCCCTGACCCATAACCACAGCATTCCATTCAACAAAGGCAATCTTAGTGAGAGAGAGAGAGAGAAACTTAGAGATGAGCGTATAACAGCGAATAACTCGTGAGCAAATGCGAGCGGCGGCATTAAGGATACAGACAGAGTATGGAATAGTCGTGCTTGGCCGACTTTCTTTCTTGTTTAATCATCAAAAGAGCTTAAAAAAGACTCTTCCAGGTGAATTTTGAAAAAATGATCTTCCAAATGCTTGGTGGGATATTTCTTCAGAGTTCAAGTTTATGGACTTATTCTACTTTGTTATGAATATGGACTGTATTATTGTTTTAAATTTCATTAATTTATATTAAATTGTAGGAAAAAATTTAAAAAAAACTTGAGACAAAAACTTAATACTACTTATAACTATCTATATCTACATAATTATTTGGTTTATGTGGTTATAGGTTGAATATCTACATCTATCATTGAAGATATCTGTCAGTCGGCTTAGTCTGTCTGCTATCATTTCTACATTGGCTTTTTGGTGCAAATCGGAGGTAGGATGATGACATCGGAGTTTGAAAATCATTTTTAATCAGGGCTGCAAACATCCTAAAAATCGGCAGGGGTTCACTCCGGGGTTCGAACCCGCCAAACTTCTTGGGTTCGGGTTCATGGAGCGGGTTCAGAAGGTCGCTGAACCTAGGTTCGGGTTCGAACCGGGGTTCAGGAACAATTTTGTTCAGAAAACATGTACATACGTAAATTGAAACAAACTTAAAGAGGCTTCATAATTTCATATTCGAGCTTGGATTATCAATCATTTTAGCAGGCTCCAGGTCAATAAGTCATGGAGCAATGACTATTAGAGATAGAATGTACGCTGCCTCTCAATTTTGAGTATTGTAATATCCTTGTTCCACTGGCGAACATTCAATCACATTCTCGAAAAGTGGATTTTCCTTGTTCCACTTGGCGAATGTTGTTCACGGCCACACTAACGTCAACAAAGAACAGCTGATTGAATTGCTCTGTCTGCAATTGTAAATCAAAGTTCGCTATCCACACCCGGCATGCTTCGATAGCATATCGATAGAAAATCTAGCCTTTTAGCGGAAAATAGCTATATGTTGTGACAGCGGCTAGATCATCCGTGACAGTGACTTGATCATACGTCGTGGATGATCTTCGAATGAACATTTATCTCTTATGAGGAAATACAAAAAAAGAATGAGGTCGCTTAGATCATCCAGCGGATGACCTCTAGAATGTGCCAGTGAAACAAGCGTATTAAACGATAGTCCTCATTAAGATTCTTATTGTCCGCATAGGAAATCACAGTGGTTAAAGTCTATACATTCTAGTCTGTGAATAATTTATGTTTGTTCGTAACTTTTAAAACAAGACACAAAAACACCACAAAGGAGAATGGTCGACTGTATAACTGTTTGAAGAACCACTCGGTTCTAACATCAGCAGACTTTGCCTATCTTCTGGAAGTCGGCAGATTACATCTCATCTCAACATTGCTATGACTGTTTGAAAATTCCACTGAAAACCACAGACAACGCCAAATTGACAGAAGACTTTGTGTATGTGAGTGCACCCATTTCGGCCCAATTCTCGTCCCTCTCTTCCCTTAGTATAATTACATTAGTGTGTCTTCCAGCAATCTTTCATTATTACTGATTCGCAGGATAAAGCAAATATATGAGCAGAAAAACTGAGCTATACTGATACTTGTGTTGCAGGAATAGGTAATACAACCACGGTTGCCACTGGAAAATATTAGATTGCACCAAAAACAAAATTTAATAAGAGCCATTTTCATTAAAAAAGAGCCAACAAAATTTTCTTCCCTTATTCATGTTAAATTTTCATTTAATAAAATACAAAATATCTCCTTCACAAAATCGTTAAATTAGACATCCATATCATTTTTTGAGTATTTTTAAATGTACAAATAATCCCAAAAAATATTTCATGTATTAATTAATTTCTATGACAATAAGGCATAACAGCATAGCTCGAGTTATGTTGAAATTGAGTTTTTTAATACGAATGGCTTCCTCGGGTTTAGTTCTATATTGTGCCCAAATTTCACACCAATAGGATGAGTGGTTACAAAGATATAACGGTAAAACAAAACAACGTAAGTCTTGAGAAGTCTGAATAAGTATTGGTCTGTAAGTCAAAATACTAAAATAGCAACTTGATCTTATCAAAATGACTTATACGAGAATACTTAAAGAAATATCTCTTCCAATCTGTAAAAAATTTCCACTTTACGACCAAGCACTTTATTAATATATTCGTTAAGGGGGGCCGAACTTAGAATATACTCTGTTACTTGTTAGTTTATGTGACAGTTAGTGCTTTGTAAAAGATGTGAAATTGGCCCTTAAAGGTAATAATTGCTTCCTGAAAAATACGGAAAACACACTTCTGCTTTCATTTCACAGATTGATTTACATTATAAAAACTAAACAGTCAATATTTTTATTGTTTACATAAATAAATCATAGTCTAAGATCAGTTGCTTCTCTATATTTCTATGTATTTTACAGACCACACGTAATGTGGCTCTGTACTCGTACTCAGCTCCTTGCAAAACATTTTATTTGAAACTGAATCAAATTCAGGTTTTCAACAATTTGCCAAACCAGCTCCAAGTAAAACTCACGCACTGTTTTCTTTACTAATAAAATGGTCGATTTGTCTATACACTTGCTATACATATATCGTGACTAAGTTCCAAATTATATCTATAAGAATGTGTAACAAAGTTATTGAGATTACACTATGCAACAATTTTCAGTATATTGAAGGGTTGGGGTGATTCTACTTGATTTTCGTGTGTTGAACCCGAATCTGTTTTCGAAATGCCTATTTTGAACCTTTTTAGGGGCGTTTTGTGAAGGAGCATACTTTTGTTTTGACTCTAATAATATGGGACGGTACAATTCTGCGATTTTCTTTATCATTTACTAGCTTTACTTCTCAGAAGTTTTGGAATTTTTTTAATTTCTACGTCCTTTTCGGGCTCCATGCAATAGAGTCAATTCCAATAAAAAAGTGCCAGTGCACGAACAGGAAAACAAAACACCATTTTTGGTGCAAAAACACCAAGTGTGGCAACCGTGAATACAACATTATTGACATTGTTAAGCTTTTTACAATGATAGTTTTTCCAAAACTTTGATGCTTAAAGATTGCTTTTCATCAGAGGTTAAACATGGTAAAGAATTGTTAATTCTTTCATTTACCTTACTTAAGGCTTTTGTTTATTAGTTCGTTTCGAATATTACACAATATAGCAAAATATTTCTTTGCAAGCTGTTTTTATTCCAAGGCGCTTACAAATATTGGAAAATGGCAATCTTGCAATGTACCGGAACATGATTTTTGAACCCAACCCTTTTCTACTTTTTTTTTGCTCCGGTTCAGTTTGGGGTTCGGGAAGAAAAAATTGTTTTGCTCAGGTTCGGTTCGGACTTCCCAAAATTTCCGGAGTCTCCGACTCCGGAGCGGTTCAACTCCGAACCGGTTTCGAGCCCTGTTTTTAATAGCTTGTTTTGAGCAGTTTGTAATCCCTTAATATGACATTTGGCAACATCAGACCAAATTGGGGCTCCATAGAAAGAAAATGATTGCCTGAAATATCGATCTGAACAAGTACACCCAGCGCCACAAAAAAATGATCTGCGTGCAGACAATAGGAGTCTAGATTTGAAATTTGGTTGCTCTAGCTCTTCTAGTCTCTGAGATCTAGGTGGTCATACAGACAGACGGACGGACGGACGGACAGACGGACATGGCTATATCGACTCGGCTGTTGATGCTGATCAAGAATACATATACTTTATATGGTCGGAAATGATTCCTTCTGCCTGTTACATACATTTGCACGACTTTAGTATACCCTTTTACTCTACGAGTAACGGGTATAAAAATGTGTGTTTTTCCTGTTCTTATATGTATTAGTGGTAAATCGATGTCGAACTTAACATTTCTTTTAGAGTATATTTACATACATACCCGCGACTTTGGTGGAGGAGAACTTTTGATATTGGGTCGTATTGATCTAAAATTTTTATGTGTTTGTAAAAATGATCCATTGTGAATCGTCAAGTGTCTATATGAACTGCAACTTTCTGCAACTTATTAGTTTATTACATTTTATAGGTAAAATGTCAGTCTTGAGAAGCACACCCTTCTCTTGAATGAACCACAACCGAAAGAATTAGCCCAGGAATACGATAGAAGATTTAACGCACTCTCTATTACTGTCGTCATACCATCTAATATCGTCAATATCAAAAAGTACTTCATAGTGCTCAAAAAATTACATTTAAAGGCCTGTATCCAGCACTGCGGAAAATTCCTGCCAGGAATTTGCAAATTATTTCTTGTGTGTGTGGAACATAACTAAAGCAGGGTGACCATGACCTAAAAGGTGTAAGGTCACTCTGATTAATAAACTGTTAACACTGTTAATTATTTGAAATTAGATAAATGTAGAGGAAAAAAATTATATTTTCCGGGGAAGCATGCATCGCGAAGTAGGTGCTACTTAATGCTATACTAGAGGATGATAGGCCGATGGCTGAGCATGACACTTTGCCCGGATGGCGCAAATCATTAATGCAGCATGTTATCTGCACAACTTTAAAATGCTATAATCTCCAAAGTAGTATGACTTCTCGGTTGGTCGCCAATCAAATACAATAAATACATTCACATTAATATTAAGGATTTTGTCAACTCAGAGGGCAGATCAGTACCTTGGCTTTGGTCGATGGGCGAACAGTTGGAACTAGAGGTGGGCGCGGGCCGGGCTTTTTTTCGTGGCCCGCGGGCTTACACAGGCCCGGAGCGGGCCCGGGCCTTAAAATTAAGATTCGTGCGGGCTTCGTGCGGGCCCGGGCCTTAGCAAAAAGGCCCGGCCCGTAAAAGCCCGAAACAGGCCCGAAAACAATTTTCATTCGTTCGCGCTATTTTTGTTTATGCTCGAATTAGAACCGCCAATTATCGCATTTTAATTGTTTATCGATACTACTATCGATTTGCTTATACATATTTTACTTGTTTGAACACGGTTTCTTCCGGCAATCGCTCATTTGGTTGGGCTTTTCTTGAACCCTCCTTATAGAAAGATGAATTTCCTCTCAGAGGAAAAAAGAGATAATGTGTTAGCTACGGTAAAAGCAATGCTCTCCGAATTTATAGTGGATCATGAATATAGTAGCTTTGATGACATAACTAATAACATAATCCCCAATAATTCCGAAAATGGAATGTTTGCTGAATTTTTAGACTTAAGTTATATAAAAAAACGAAAAGTTCAGAAAAACGCTATCGACATAGAGCTTGACAAATATTTGGCCTATCCAGCAGCTCCTGGCACACATATTTTAGAATTCTGGAAAAATGCAAGGGACTTAAAATACCTTCCCAAATTAGCTCTGACCATTCTGGCTATTCCCGCCAGTTCGTCTACGAGCGAAAGGCTTTTTTCAACATCGGGTCATGTTTTAAATGGAAAACGCACTAGGCTAAAAAGCACAAATTTAGAAAAAATTTTATTTTTAAATAAAAATATGACATAGTTTGTTTTTTATTAAATACATAACAATATTCATGTATGTATACCTTAATAAATATGTACTTATATATATCTATAAATTGCATGTCTTTTAAATTTCCTTATATGTGTAAATAAGTTTCGTGCCGGGCCGGGCCGGGCCCGGGCCTTGGTGAAAAAGTTTCGTGTTGGGCCGGGCCGGGCCTCTCAAAAAAGAGTTCGTGTTCGTGCGGGCCCGGGCCTCAAAATACAGGCCCGCGCCCACCTCTAGTTGGAACATACCCGTTAATCGTTCAAAGAGTCAACACGATCGCTATGAGACCCGCAAATGTTGCTCGAGTGCGACTCCTAGGATCAAGATTCCCATATACGGATACCGCGGTTAAATACCTTGGCTTGTCTCTGGACCGCCGCTTGACCAGGAAAGTCTATGTGACTCGGGCAGCAGCTACGGTTGCAGCCTCGTAGTGGTATTTCGCTGCGATCAAAAATCTTTGATCATCTTGCTTTCCTGGACCAGGGGATCCCGGTATGGGGTACGGAATGCTCCACTGCCCTCAATAAACTAGAGTCTTTTATGTGAGGTCCCTGGCATGTGTGCATACAACTAAATACCACGATTTGGCCGATTGCCATTATGAGCCCAATTCAATATGTATGCATCCTGACCGACTAGTGGCCCACTCGCATAGACTTGCATCTAATCTGGCGACAAACAGGCTCAACCTACGACATCCCATCGACCTTTGTGTCCATGGAGGGCATCTCTCAGGCCGCCTCAGCAATTTGGCATAAGTGTCCCCTTGGCTACATCCCCTACCAATCTCTGCACTCTGCTGGTTCCCCAGCATAACAAAAACAAAGATGCATTCCCCCCAAGTTTTCGGTCATCACGTCCAAAATAATTGTAACCAATATATTCCTGAGCTGTGTATCAGCTGTTCTCTCGATCCACACGCGCTATCGATAGGCCAACTATCGATAAGAAACTGTAGGTTTCGATCATGTTGCTGGATACTCAAGCAACGAAAAGGTAAACTAAAAATTCCTGGCACAGTTTTTTTTATATGAAGTTTGCCAGGAATTTTTAGTTTCCGCGGTGGTGGATACTCGGCTTAACTCGATAAAGGGGCCATATAACTTCTGGAAAGTGTCTCCGATTTGAGCAACTCAGAAGGTGAATAACATTAATTTTTTTTACTAAAATTTGATTTCTACTTATATTTCTATTAATTTGAATAGTTTTTGAAAGAATTTTGAATTATTTCAAATAAAAAAAAAATTTTATTAAATAATTATTTAACATTAACATTAAAATTTTCAATTCAAAAATATTTTTTTGTTTAAAAATTTCCTTTTTTATATAGAAATTTATAAAAATAATTCCAAAAATAATTGTTGCCGCCGAAATGCAGAGCTAACTTCAACCGACAATCGCTATGTGGCGGCGGTCGATGATCTTCGGCATTGCCAGCATTAATGTTTATATTTTAAGAGGCTGACCGTGGCAACTCCGCAGCGTCAGTCGGGAAAAATCATCTGAGGGTAGAACACGTTCTTTTTTAAAGCGCTCGCGCTCTTGTTGTCTCGTTAGCGCCTTTAACTAAACACACCTATCCGCGCCTCGTTAGCGCCTTTGACTATCTCTCGTGAATTCTATTAGGTAACTAAGTTTAAGTGATTAAATAAAGACAGTGCTCTTAAAAAGCGTATGTATTTTTCGTTACTCAACTTCCCGGTCTCAACAATAATACTTAATTATTTGGAATGTTATTAATTATTGCCTGCCAGATTGGCACAATCAACCACTGTGCGACGGTAGCGTATTTTAACATGTTGATAATTTGGGTTTAAATTTATGATAATACCCTTGCAGGGGGTATTGTAAAATTGGACTGATGTTTGTAACGCATAGATATATGTAGGTATGACGAGCTGATTCGACATTCTTCTTCTTTAGTGGCCCGATGTTGCACCCACACAACATCACAACCGCTTGACGGTCTCGGCCTCTGCTATGAATGCCCTCCACTCGCTTCTGCATTGTGCGAGCTGGCACCAGTTGTTCACACCAAGTTTGGAAATGTGTTTTCGCACTTGATCATTCCATTTTAGTGGTGGGCGACCCCTCCTGCATTGTCCTCCAAAGTCAGCCGCCTTCGCTTTGTACGTCTTTTTTACTGGAGCTTCTTCATCCATCTGGATTACATGTCCTAGCCAGCGCAGCCGCTGTTGCTTTATGCGCTTGACTAGACTAGACTGATGTCCTTATAGAGCTCATACAGTTCGTGATTCATTCGAATGCGGTATCCATCGCCATCCATAGATCCTCCGAAGAATCGGCTCCTCATCCGCTGCTGTCATTGTCCATGCTTCTGCGCCGTATTGCAGGACTGGGATGATGGGTGACTTGTATAGAGCTATTTTTGTTCTTCGAGAAAAGGCTCTGCTCTTAAACTCCCTACTGAGCCCGTAGAAGCATCGGTTTCCAAGAGTAATTCTTCTTCGGATCTCCAGGCTGATGTTGTTGTCGCCGATAATCATCGTCCTGAGGTAGACAAAATCCTCTACAACCTCAAAGTTGTACTCCGCCATAGTAACAAATTGTCCAAGACGCGTAGATTTCTTGTCCGTGGATACTAGGTACTTTGTCTTGTCCTCGTTTACCGCTAAGCCCATCAGTTTACCGCCTGCTTACCGCCCGTTCGTTTTTGCCGATAATGTCAATATCATCGGCGTATGCGAGTAGCATTAGATCTTTATAAAGAACTGAGCCCGATCTATTTTCAGATTAAAGAAGTCACACGATAGGGTATCACCCTGCCTAAAACCTCTCTTGGTATCAAATGGTTCGGAGAGGTTCTTTCCTATTTTAACGGAGCTTCGAGTGCTTCTCAACGTCATAATGCAAAGTCGAACGTACTTTGCTAGTATACCAAAGGTAGACAGGGCGTCAAAGAACCTTGACCTTATCGTTGTGTCAAAGGCTGATTTATAATCAACAAAAAGATGGTAGGTTTTGATATTTCTCTCATGATTCAACATACAGTATGTCAAAGTGTTATGACCAAGGCTGCAAAAATCTAAAATTTTGCAGAAGGCTCGGTCCGGGGGTTTGAACTCGTTGTAAAGTGTAAGGTTCGGTTCGCGGACCCGATTTTGGAACCCCTGAACACAAGTTTTTGGTTTGAACCTCGATTCGCTTGAACATAAAAGAATAGTTTCGATTTATAAACACTTTTTTTTTAAAAAATAATAAATTATAAATTCAACAACAATAAATTCCACTTTTCAGAACTGCTTCGATTATGTTAATAAGCAATACAACTTCTAGGAGCTGTTCATCTATACTCGCTTTTAGATCAGAAAAATCAAACTTAAGTGTTGAAAAGGCTCGTTCAACTGATTCCTGAGTTGCTGAATCAGCAAGTATATTTAGCTAATAAGTGTTTTAATTCCTCGTTATTTGTGCTTTCAAAAATTTTAAAACATTTGTCGAAATGAAAAGCAAGCATAATAAAAATTCCTTAGTATATAAATTGGATGCAGCAAATTAGATATATTTTGAACTACGTTCCATTCAGATGTTTTTAGCTGGAGCTCTTTTAAAGAACTCTGAATATAAAAATCTTAAAGAGTTAGTAAACGTTTGCACATTTTGTCGGTTGATTTCCATCGCGTAACACAGTCTTGCACTGGTTTTTTCAATTTTTATACCCGTTACTCGTAGAGTAAAAGGGTATACTAAAGTCGTGCAAATGTATGTAACAGCCAGAAGGAATCATTTCCGACCATATAAAGTATATATATTCTTGATCAGCATCAACAGCCGATTCGATATAGCCATGTCCGTCTGTCCGTCTGTCCGTCTGTCCGTCTGTCCGTCTGTCCGTCCGTCCGTCCGTCCGTCTGTCTGTATGAACACCTAGATCTCAGAGACTAGAAGAGCTAGAGCAACCAAATTTGAAATGTAGACTCCTATTGTCTGCACGCAGATCAAGTTTATTTTCAATTTTTGCCACGCCCTCTCACGCCCCCGCAATTTGGAAAAAACGTCATATCTCCTACAGTTTTGATGATAGATGGTTCGTACTTTCTAGAGATATCTAGTACTCAAAATTATTTATCGATTTGCTGAAGGAATGATAAAGATCGGATGAACGATACTCAAGTTATGAGCAAACAACGGTCAGTTAACGCCCACCACCCACCCCACCCATAACCTAAGCATTGCGTTCAGCAGCAATCTTAGTGAGAGAGAGAGAGAGAGAGAGAGAGAGAGAGAGACTTAGACAGCGCACTGCGTTGTGCGTTGTGTGTTAACTGGCCGTTTGACTCGTGACCAAATTCGAGCTGCGACATTAAGGGTGCAGAGTATGTAATAGTCGGGCTTGACCGACGTTTTCAAAAGTTTTGTTGTCTGATCTGTTTATCGTGATGAATTTGGAGTCATTTACGTTGGATTTAGTAATTGACAAATGTCTATTAATATCTGGCGGATAATAAATAGCCGAGTTAAAAAATGTTGCATACTTTTCGGCTGACCCACCTCAGGCATACAGGAAGGCTAATAAACATTTGTTTCCATGAGTAACGGGTATATCGAAGTCGGTTAGAGCCGACTTTAACTTACGCTCTCGTTCTATATGCAATAGATTTCATATAGTGTGAGTACGGATATTCATACTCGTGTGAGAACTCTAGTTGTGTAAAACTGAACTTCCTTAAAAAATCGTTAACTACTAAATTTAGAGTGTGTAAAGCACAACAAACTGTAATTATAGATTTCTCTAGGGAATCTATTGAGTTAACTTGGTCATCGTTCAAATCAAGAAATGGTTTTGATTCACATGAACAACCTTCATCAACATTACACTCTGAATAGTTGCATTCCTTTATGTCATTTAAATGTTCTCCTGCTCTAACTACATTCGCTCCATTATCGACGGTGATAGTATAAATCTGACCTAGAGAAATGTCGTAGGATTGGAGAACTTCTTGTATGATAGCAGTCAGATTACAAGGAATTCCTATATTTCCCTCTGTGTCGTTGGAAAAACTACTTAATTTTGTGAACCGAACCTAAGTTTTCAAAAAAGTGGTGCAGTTCGGGTTCAGGTTCGGGGAGTCAAAAATATTAGGGGTTCGGTTCATGGTCCGGTTCGTCGGACCCAAGAAACTCTGTTCTAAGTGTTCGGTTCCGGACCGGTTTGCAGTCTTGTTTTAGACACTAGAAAAAAAATTCGCAGTTTTCACTGATTTTGCAAAAGAAAAAGTTGCTTTCTTTAAATTGTAAAATTTTGTTCTAATTTTATTTCGATTCTGTATCGTTTTTATGACTAGTGTGAAACAGAAAGTAGTCAAATCGTTCTAGTTTTAACATTTTAAAAATTTTAAAACAAATACAATCCCTATTTTAAAGTGTCAAGGAAGTGTTTTTCTTCTTCTTGTTCTAATCCCGAGTGGGACATAGGGCATCAACTACTTCTCTAAAGCGAACTCTGTTGTTAGCTGTCGCTTTGAGTTCTCCCCAACAGTCTCTCTACCGACAGTCCTCCTCCAAGTTTCTTTGGGTCTGCCTGGTGTCCACCCGACTCCGTCCAACGGGTAGACCAACTATCTAGAGATATGTATATGAAAAGTTTAAAGCAATTCCAGCTTTAGCAATTCCATTTCGTCAACCATTTCTAGTATGGAGACAGTACTGCTTGTGCGTCTGAGCATATATATCTCATACAAACTTTTTAATTTATTTTTTTTGGGATCCAATGTCAGCTCCCAATAAAATCGTTTTTTGTTTCACATGCGTCATCTATAACTTCTGTCCAATGTTTCGTTTTATGTTTTAATAAGCTTTTGTTTGACTTCTAAACTATTCCAGATGTCCAACGGGCCTACGTTGTTAAGCTGATTGATTTAATCCATTAAACGGTCAACTTTGGCTTAAACGCTTAAACTGAGAGACGAAGACGAAGACCATGTTCACAGTTAACTATGGGTTCCGCATCAAAGTTAAATTTCGAACTGAAACGGAAAGAGGCAAGTATTCGATATATTACCGTTTTTTACACTAACTACTCCTCGCCGGGGGAATGGCTTCGTTTTTAAGAGTATTTTCTTCGAAAGATTCATACCAGTCTGTTGGTTACAAACCAAAGTTCTTTTTATCCCCCAGGCGGAACGTCGAAAAATTTCATTCTTTTCTTTATAAGACAATTTAAAGACTTTTAAATCTGCACTTCAGGTACACAGTCCTAAGCTCTCTTATCTCTATTCGAACCCGTTGTAAAGGCTAAGGTTCGGTTCGCGGACCGGTTCCTGTACTTATCGAACCCAAGGTTTTGGTTCGAGTCTGGGTTTATAGATGGCCTCAACATTTGGTCAAAATTTAGACATATATTTGATCAGGATAACGCGTCCAGATTACCGAGCAATGTACATATATGAGTCGTAAAGTCGACTAGACCAAATTCCTTTATTGTTATCATTCATAGGTGTTTCCAAAAGTCTTTCGAAAATGCCTGGTCTTTGAATTTTGGAAGCCTCACGTTCTACGTACATACCCAGCCAGCATTTTATGAAATTTTTGAACACAGTTGAGTACTCTGATTAAAATAGCCATAAATGATACTTTTGTTGGGAGAATATGGTGCCCAAGAATATACAGCCCGTTTTTCTCATCAGATTTGACTCAGTTCGAGTCATATTTCCAATCATTTGCAAGTCTCTTTCTATCCGTATTTCAATAAATCACGTTTTGAGCATATCCATGAGTCATTTCCGAGTCTTCTTTAAATCGCAATATGGATTGTATTTCTAAAAAGCATTTTTAATTATCAACTCAAGCGATTGTGTACTATACTATACAATAGTTTTTTTCGGTCATATTATTTTAAAAACTAGAAAAGATCTTAAGAAATTGACTTAAATGATTGTTTGAACCGAACCCTTTTTTGTATACATTGGGTTCGGTTCGGGTTCAGGTTCGGGGGCTCAAATATTTGAAGGGTTCGGTTCATGGTCCGGTTCGAGAAACCCGGAAAACCCGAACCGAACCGGTTCTTTGGGGTTCGGTTCAGGACCGGTTTGCAGCCTTGTACAGCAGAAAACATTTCTTAGAAATACTACCTAAGGTTGAGTACTCATCTCCTCTTTGGAATACGGCGGGAAATTCACTCCTACGGACTGTAGAAGACGGTGTTTGACACGTGCATATGTAAATTACTTTGGCATTCTTTATTCGGGAAAACTTTCTCAGACCGTTTTGCGAGATGACAATAGATGGATATTGAAGGGATTTCGCTTTGAACTAACAAAATTATAAACTTGCTTAGCATCAAGTTGGGAATTAACCTTACACCTTAGTAGGTAGCCTTAATAGTAAAAAACGAGAAGGCCAAGCTAAATTCGTCTGTGCCGAAGTTTTTATACCCTTGCAAATGCTGTTAATACTCTGTACCGAAGGTACATAGAGTATATTAAGTTTGTGCAAAAGTATGTAACAGGGAGAAGGAATCGTTTCCGACCCTATAAAGTATATATATTCTTGATCAGCATCAACAGCCGAGTCGATATAGCCATGTCCGTCTGTCCGTCTGTCTGTCTGTCCGTATGAACGAAGAGATCTCAGTGATGGTAAGAGATAGAGGTTTGACATGTATGGGGCATATATTTCTTATACTTGCAGGCAGATCAAGTTTATTTTCAATTTTTTCCACGCCCCCTCCCGCCCCCGAAATTTGGGAAAAAAGTCATATCTCCTACAGTTTTGAAGATAGATCGTTCGTACCTTCTAGATATACCTTGTAAAAAATTATTTATCGATTTGCTGAAGGAATGATAAAGATCGGATGAACGATACTCAAGTTATGAGCAAAAAACGGCCACCAAACATTTTTTAAAAATCTCGATATATAAAGGTATTGTTTTTTTTATTGCATGCTTGATTGGCTTAATAGTTTTTTTTCGGATCGTTTTCAGGAATTTTTGTGCGCCTTACATGGGGTTTTCTATTAGATCCAAATCAATTTTTCTTTTAATTTCGCCTGACCCCAGAAGATTTTCTCAGTTTTGGCGGATTAAGTGTCTCCTCTTTTAATTTCGCCTGACCCCAGAAGATTTTCTCAGTTTTTGCGGATTAAGTGTCTCCTCGCCAAACAGAGTTGGTTATGAATATTATATTTTCTAAGAAAAGGAGCTTTCTTTGCCGAATGTTCTATCAAAGCACTCCAGTAACTGCTGCTTGCAAGTTAATTCTAAGGTCTTCTGATAAAAGAAATGTTTCTTTTCTTATTATAATAAATAATTAACAGTTTGTCGAATTTTTGGGATCTTGGTCGCTTTCTGTCTCGTTTCTCTTCGTTATGTTTGTAATGACCTGCAGAAAAAACACGTTTTTCAAACACTTCAATAACTCTACGATTTCAGCCACTGTTTTCCCTTCATATTTCAGTTTGTCAGTAATCAGTCGTTCCTCAGCTGTGCAATGAACTTAAAGACTCAAAGACCATAGTATAAGAACAGAATTAAATGTAAAATTTAGCATAAATGGTTATTTTAAGACTTTTCTTACTTTAAAGCTGCCAAACCCCATAAACTTAACTATATATATTTTTGATCAGGGCGAGGAGCTGAGTCGATTGTGCTTTGTCCGCCCTGTTGCTATGCAAACTAGTCTCTCAGTTTAAACAATTTTAAAAATTTTTCACATCGAATGACTATATTAAATAGCTGCCAAAGCAACCAGTCAAGCTCCCAATTCCACTTTCGTTAAGAGCAGGGCTTAATACCGGAACCGGAAGCAGAACCGGAAGCAGAACCGGAAGCGGAACCGGAACCGTTAACCGAAATAAACCGTTTCAAATCAAGTACCGGAACCGGAACCGTTAACCGAAATAAACCGTTTCAAATCAAGTACCGGAACCGGAACCGATATAAATTTTTTTTGAGAACCGAAAACTGTTTACCGTTATTAATGGAACCGATAGCACCGGAACGAAACCGAAACGTTGGTACCGGTATAGTTTCGGTTTTTTTACCTTTGCAGAGCGCATCGTACTTTTGGTCAGGATGCCAAAACATTTGCTTCCGGAAGACATCTTTAACTTTCTTCTGCGTTCCATTAAGACTTTTTTCATACTTAAATGTGTTCGAAACCATGAAAACATTCTTAACTGGTGGTGAAAATCATCCACAAAGTTCCCACAATTGTATGTGATATCAAAAGTCTTGCATTCTGTTCCAGCTACGCAAGTTAGCGTGGAACGGATATTCTCTGGCGTAAAATTTATAATGAATCTGCTAAGATGTTGTATGGACTCAACCACAATTGAATTGAATTTTGACTCGTTTTATTATACAGGAATAAAATAGATTAGCTTTATCTCAGAATTTAATTTTTCCAATATTAAAAATAAGTACTACTCATACCGGTACGTACCGGTATACCGAAATAAAAATCCGGGTACCGTATCGAAATAGAACCTTTAACCGAAACATCCAATTCGGTACGTACCAGTACCGGTACCGGTACCGAAATTCGTTTCGGGATTAAGCCCTGGTTAAGAGTTTTGCGATTTCGGACCAAATTTGGTCCAAAATCCAGTTTCAAATCACAAAATTTTTGTTTATTACTACATAAAAAAAAACCAAAATAACTTACAACTATTTCTCTAATTGATATTATATCACATATGTATATCACATTGCGCACAAAAAGTAGTTCTGACAAAACAGAAATTTTATAAAAACAACGCAATAAATTAAAAACCTTTAATTTATTAAAAAACGTCCGTGCCGAAGTATTTATACCCTTGCAAGTTCTTGTCTTCATCACGCTCCCGCTCTGCTTGTCGAGATGCTAGATTTTCTTCGCGAATAGCGGCCAGTCGACTAGCATTTCGAGTTGATATCCGAGACGCATTTTGCGAGCTCTATCACGGGACGCCTGCCGTCGTTGCTCCTGGGACATTGAAGACACTCGTGGCATTTTGATTGATTTTATTGGTCACAATATTAATTTCAACAATTTAGGCACATACACACCTGATCATATTAATAGGTACACACATCAACTCTGACTTTAAGGTAACAGAAAACAGTTTTATTCATTGTTTCAAACTTAAAATTTGTTCTCATTGGTTCTTAAACTATTTGATTTTAATAAAATAAACTTAATCGTAACATAGAATAATAATATAACATAAAAGAGATCATTTTGTGTTTCAGATACGTTTTCAGTGTGATCATAATAATAGGTACACTTCATGTGTTGGTAAGAAAAAAACTTTGAATTTCCATTTTGTGTTCTTTTTTTTAGGTAAATTAGTATTACCTAACTTAGTATCCAGTGTATACACCTCTATTTTTGGCCACTACTGCTATTCTTTTTGGCATACTTTTAATAAGAGCCTGGCAGGTCTCTACTGGTGTCTCATACCACAGTTTTTGGACACCTTCCCATAATTTTTGTTTATTTGAAAATGAATGCTTTACCAATTTCTTTTTTAAGTCTCCCCACAAGTTTTCAATGGGGTTAAGGTCGGGGGATTGGCTTGGCCACTTCAGAACGTCAACTTTTTGGTCCTCGAAAAATTTAGATAACAGCCTTGATGTGTGATGTTAGGATCATTATCTTGCTGAAATACCCAACGTGATGGCATATTTTCCTCAGCATACGGTACCATAACTGTTTCCAATATGGATTTGTACTCTTCAGCATTCATTTTGTTCGTATTCTGATAAATTGGACCTACGCCGTACCAGGAGAAGCAACCCCATACCATTATATTGCCATCTCCATGTTTGACTGTTTTTTTTGTAAACCGTGGATGGAATTCCTTTCCATTAGGGCGTCGAACATTCCTTTCACAGTCATTCCCAAACAAATTAATCATGGTTTCATCGCTCCATAATATGTTTCTCCATTTTTTCTCCCCGGTGCATCCTACCCAGTCTTTGTGGTCCCTTGCAAAAGTTTGCCTCATGGTGATATTTTTTTTGCGCATAAGTGGGCCTTTTCTGGCAATTCTTCCTGGTAGGTTGGCATCTTGGAGTCGTCTTCGGATAGTTGGAGCACTAACTGAATTCCCAATTTCGGCTGCAATAGCCTTCGATGACTTAAATGGGTCCTTTTTGCTCAAAGTTACTATGTAGTGGTCAATTGTTTCTGTTGTTTTTTTGTGGCCTTCAACGGGTTTTCTGTCTTGGTTTTCTTTCTAATGCATTTTTAACAAAATTATGAGACCTGTTCATTAATTTGGCGATGGCTGGTAAAGATTGGCCTTCTTTTCTCAGACTAAGAACCAATCGAGCTTCTTCTTTAGTACAATGAGAATTTCGACCCATTTTTTCTGAAAAAAATAATTATTTAATTCTCTGTATTGACAGGAGCTATACTTAATTTACCTTTAGTTACCAAAAGATCACTGATTACAAAATTATTCACTTGATACTTGTGAGAAACGGAGACTGTACCTATTATTATGATCAGGCGAAATGTGTGGTGGACTCGCAATTTATAGAAAAGCTTTGATATTCGGGGCAGCAACTCTTTCAACTCTTTGTCACAGTGTGGCCAGACGTTGACAACAACAAAAAACCAAAAATTAAAAAGTTGTCAACACTAAAAGTACGAAAAAACCATCTATAATTAAAAAATTCCGATGTGTACCTATTAATATGATCAGGTGTGTACATAAGCAAACAAATAAGTTCCTTTCAGTCTCGTATCTCAAACTCGACTGCCACATATCATACATTTATTTTACTAGAAAAGTTCCTACGCCTACTAGGAAAGTTGTAAAATTGACTCTTCGACCGATCGTTCCTATGACATCCGATCCGGGCGGCTCCGACATATTAGCAGCGTGCAGTCAAAAGAAGACTCTGTGCAAAATTTTAGCTCGATAGCTACAAAACTGAGGGATTAGTAGTTTGTGTAGAAACAGACAGACGGACGGACAAAGCTTAATCGACTCAGCTCGTCGGCCTGATTAAGAATATAAATAGTTTATGGGGTCGGAAATGAATATTTCTATGCGTTGCAAACTCCTGGGCAAAATTATAATCCCCTTTGCAAGGGTATAATAAAGTTGATTCGCCTTTCTTTTTAATATTCAGTTTTAATTTCTTTAATATTTGGTGGATTTAATACTGTTTTAATTCTTTTAAATTTCACTTCAATCTAAAAATGATCACACAGTAAGAACCAATATATACAACCACGGTTGCCACTTTTGGAGCAAATGCTCCATAAAATAAAATAAATATAAATAAAATATGTCTTTATTCGCCGATTGAATGAGGCTTAAGTACAAACTGGATGGTTGTTTGAAGTGTGAACAGCAAAACAAGTCCGCTGATGAGAGAAATTGGTTATTCTCGAAACAGCGTTCGTTGTACGGACATACTCAATTGCTATTCCAAAATGTTGTAATTAATATCTGTTGATTTGTGTTGGTTATAAAGATTAATAATTAACCAAAGACCTTGAGCAAGCCAGCTGGAACATTGACTAAAATATAAATAAAATGATTAAAAACAATAATTCTCTTTACTTTTTGGACAAAAATGTAGCTCAGGATCTTTATTCATTAAATTTGAGCTTTTTTCAAATATATTTTGGAGCTTTTTGGAGCTATTTCCAGAACAAATAAAAATTTATGTCACGAAATTGCCAGTTATTTATGTGAAGTGGATTGTAAGCTATAGTGAGACCACAAATTTTAAAAATACCCTAAAAAATACCCAAAACGGCAGTCAAATGGTGGGGTCATACTGATTTGTCAGCCGCTAGAATTCAAAATGTGTTATCAAATTAAAGTTCAAACAACTTTAAAATCACCGCACAGCTTTCAAAGTCATATGATGTACTACCACAAGTGTTCGCGACTTCGTGATCCTTGGTAGAGAAAGTCTTGAGGCACTTAAAATTAAAAAAAAAGGAAAACTAATGAAAAAGAGTGCCAATTGATGTGCTAATATATATATTATTTTTTGTACATTTTTGATGCATATCGCTTTTGCCTTCAATTTGTTCGATGTTGTCCGGAAAAATGTGCTGCAAGTTATTTATTTTCAATTTAGTTCAGCAAATCGACTGTGCTTGCAGTCCACACAAGCTATCGATGTGGCAACGCTCTGATTGTTTAGTTTCACGTCTGGCAATCAACCAAATAAATGAGACTAAATAAATGGCTCATCAGCTGTTCGAAGCTGTTTTTTTTTTATATGAAGTTCAACATAAAAATTTATTTTCGTGCGTTCTGGAAACAGGCCTTAAATCGGAAAATGTTTGGAGAAAGTGAGAATGGGAGCATGTCTGATATTCATGCTCTCTCTTTTGAAGCCATTCTTATCGAATAATAAAACAAATCCAACCAATTAAGAAGCTCTTTTCTTTGCGAGATAGAGACAACACGCTGGGACCAATTGAGTACAGATAAATGTGGTATTTTTGTTCTGATTTTGATTATTTTTTTTTGGTTTGAATTTTTAAATATTTTTGATAGGCGTTTAAAAAATTAACTTTGTCCGATTTTTACCAAAAAATCTATTTTTATTTTTAAATTGTGCCCGTTGTACTAAAACTACTTAACTACTTAACAATTCAATAACTTTTCGAGTCATATCATTTTAAACTACATCTAATGTTTCTGAATTGAGCTTAAGGTGGGTATAAAAACTTCGGCACAGACGAAGTTAGCTTGGTCTTCTCGTTTATGGTTTCAACAGAAAAACATTGAATATTTCAGCGAAATTTGGTCGCGTTTCTATTATTTTTTCAAATTAAACACGTGGACTCTTAATAACTCAGCTCACACAGCTTAAAATATTGGCGAAATAGGCTCAAAAATGAGAACATAATATAGTTAGTTCCGTTTTCACAGTGGGTTATATGCATACATATAATTATCTTCACCCAGTGATAACGTAAATAAATTAGCAATGAAATCATGCCGGGGGCGCAACACATGAAAGTCCAAATCGGAAGTCCAAAGGACGCCTAATCAGTCATTGGAAAGGTACCCAATTTTCTTACCTAGGTATGGTACAAGGTAAATGTCAAAAAATATACCTAGTTAAGGTAAAAGGTATCTGGAATTTTCAGTACCTAGGTAAAGGTACACAAAAGGTACTTTTAAAAGGCATGGTTCATCAATTTATATTAGTAATAAATATTAACTGTACGGACTTAAATGCAAATATTAGGTTTAAAAATCCAGGTTTATTTGGAATCCACTTCAATTTAAAGCAAAGGTCTTGACCACGCATCAAATTAAAAATTTTTCAATCATTGAAGTCGGAGAAAAATCCTAAACTACAACGGGATTTGCCCTGCAAAATTGTGACTAGTGCGATAAAAATAAGGATCATTTTGTAGCACTGGGCTATAGCCGAATAAATAAATTAAATTAAAGATCAATAGCCTTAGTGGAAATGTCAGTAATATTATTCAATTCATTAAAAAATAAAAAATTCTTGGAAAAATAATTTCAGCATCAGCTGAACTATGCCGCTCTATTGCCTTTATATCGGACTCTTCTGAAAACTTAGGCCTCACGTGTTTCCTTCAAAACTGTAAATGCATTTATTTCAGAAGTTGGATACATTTTCTGTAACTGTTTAACTTTTGGATATCTCTAAGTCTGTATTTGCTATGAACTTCAGCTAATATGGTAGCACTTATTTCATGTGTGTGGGAAAATCGCACACGCTTTCACTTTTGTAAAAAATTTGCGATTTAAAACCGGTTTCCAAAAAGCGCAAAACTTTCCAAAAGTGAAATAGGAGCAGGGCTGATAGTCCGGCTTCCTCTTTTCTAGCATGTATCGTATAGTTTTTGAACACGGAATATTTACCGGACGTCCAGTTAAAGCCACAAACAGGTCCCGGATACTTTTCTTTTCAATATAGCAGAGCGCGGCGGAATCTCGGTTATAATGTAATCAGAGCGAAAAAAATCAAGTACGAAAAGTACCTACTATCGTACCTATTGACAAGGTAAATGAAAATTAAGACCTAGCTAAGGTAAATAGTACTCGAATTTGAAAATACCGAGGTAAGGTAAAAGGTACACAAAATATGGGCATTTCCAATCAGACGTCACGTTACATTCGTACGAAAAGATCTTTTTAAAAAATATGAAAATTTGTGATTTTTAAAAAGATTGTTCTATATTTGGGTAGCAATTAAGTAGCACTATAATCAGCAAAAACAATGTCATCAATCGATCATAAGGAGTTAAAGATATAACCAAATATATATGCTCTCGTGACGTTAAATAAAACAGAAGTGGGTTTCGACTTGTTTTAGAAAAATGCAAAATTCTGCGAATTGGGCAAAGCTTTCTGTATAACATTTTTTTTTAGTATGATTTGAAATAATAATAGTTTATTTTCCAGGTTATCTTATTCAAAAATGTTTGCCCAATTTTTTTATATTTGCATAAGTATCTGACGTGACGTTACCTGACGTAACGTTACTTAAATTTCCTCATTATATTAATGTTGCTTATGTTATAATATAAAGCAGAAACTTACAATTAATTGCAATCATATAGTTTCTTATGGTGTCTTCTGCATTATTTTTAAACTCTCTTTGTACCCATAGAAATAGTTTAGAGACGAAAAATCAATGCAATCTAAAGGCATTTTTATGACAACAAAACGTATCCAAATGAGAAAAATGGCGCTTGCGCGACTTTGCATTCGAAAATTTCCAATTGGGCTATGAATATATTTAAGATTGGTTCATATTAGTGCATTTTGATTGTTTCCTCATGAAAATATGATACAAAATAGTGTTATTAAGTACTTTTAATTTTTTGGTCTCTGTGGACTTTTCTGTGGAAATGCCCATATTTATCTAGGTATGTACCTAGGTACGTCCAAACACTGCGCCTAACACGCTTAGCCGAACTGAATCTCCCAAATTAAATGCAACTTAATATTATATATTATTCTGGAGAAGGTCAAATGTAAAAGCAAGCTACAAATAGGTTCATTCCGGGTGGATTAAGTTCAATATCATTATCTATATCGCAAACGATCAACTCAGATGCTACAGTAATCAAGACTAGGACATCAATAAACACCTATCATTTTTAATAAGTTATTTTCGATTCGCATTTGGTCTGTGTTGTCTAATTTCAAAAGTGGAAGTACCTTGATGGACCTAGAACTTAGAGAACTTGTCATATCCGGATAGTCGAATCCTTTGACTTATTGACTGCAGTACCTAATTAATTTTGTTTTTGTATTTGTCTTGTTACAGTCGATGCCTTGAACCATGGTCGGATAATCCGTTTCCTACCCAATAATAGTGTGCAAAGGGCCAGGGATGAAATTCCAGAAGCACCAAGACCAGCATCTACTTTAATGCTGCAGAGTACCAATCACCAAACAGTATTAAATAACTCCATAATCGCACCTATTTGTGCCAATTCGACCACATTCAGACCCAGTGGTGACAGCAAAAGTAACGTATCCGGAGCATACCGTAGCAATCTGTACGGTGTTCTCTCTGCCTTGTTAAGTCTTAATATGCGTAGACATTTGACGCATCAATTCCGTTGGGCGATTGTGCTGATCATCGCGTCCCATCTAATATGTTTGTCACACTCGCTTTTGGTCGAGGAGACAAACGTGGCCACAAATCCTCATATCAACGGAACGAGTTCTGCTTCGCGGAATATTGCCAAATCGTTGGGTAGCAGCACCAACAGCAACAATGCGGTACCTGGCACTTCTTCGGGGTATCTGGATAAACTGGACAATTTGGAGCGAAGTGTAGCTGCCGTACTGATTAAGGTTGCTTACGGCACAACGTCAACTACCAAGCGCAGCATACCAGACAGTAGTTATGCTCTGAGCTTAACCACAGTGGCTACGCCTTTGCTGACAACACAACGGTAATCCGCTTTCTGTGCCTGATCCATTACTGAACAGCAAGACCTAATAACATTCTGGCATTTCAGGTATCAATCGTCTCATCAGCAGCAAATCACAGGAACTGGTGGCGGCGGCATCCGTCACAGAAACTATGAGCTGGATTTGGAAAGAGATCATGCTTTGCCTACATCGGCGCCTAATGCCGACATCTTGAAAAGCAACAATAACCCAACCTATCCAAATCCAAATCGGCATCACTCGCATGACAGGGACCGACATCGTCACACAATGCCATACAATTCGACACCAAACCCGCCGTCAAGTAAGTGTTTCCTCTGCTGATTCCCAGTAGTTCCACTTTAATTCCCGTCTTTTTTTTGCAGTCCCAAACCTACTGAAGAAGACAAATGGCCAGGCGCCAACAATACCCATGTATCCAGGCGATATTCCATCGTATTCCCCGCCATCGAGATCGTTTTTCACGCCACCATTACCGCCGGAATACCAAAATCCGTTTGCTGATAAACCAACATTACGCGGCACCAATAATGAGGGCGGCGGAGGCGGCTTGATGCCAAACGCTGGCACCTACATTAATCGCAGACCCATTCCTCCGCCCAGCCTGATGCCCGGCCATGAAAGGATACCATTTCGACCGCCTGACTTGGGCGGCAGCGACGCCTTAGCGAATGTAAGTTATGCAAATGGTGGAGCGGTGGGGGTGGAGACGAAGAGTCCTGTGGTCTCAACCAGCACGCAGGAAGCTGCTTTCGATATGGAACGCAAAAAAGCTCTCAACACGCCGGCACGATCAGTACAAGTGGGTCATGATGAGTTTACCAACAGCAACGAGCAACTTGGTGGCTCGAGGGGGTCAATGGACTCCTCGGCAAAGGACTCGAATGGTGCCAACAAGAGGCAGGAGGTGCTGCCAAATATTCGTCGTATACTAGGATCGAATGGCAAAAACGGGGACATACCGGCGGTGCTGCTGAAACAGGTGACGCAGCGACCTCTGGTTAACTACCACCAACCGCCATCGTCTCCCATCGTTCTTATCGAAAACGGAAGAGCAGCGCAGAAGGAAGCGACATCTGGAGCGGGCGGACCACCATCAGTGGACAAGGAGAAGGACGATGCGGCCGCAGCCAGCCCGAATATAAACCAAAGCAAGCACACACCTGTCGGCGGCGGTCCCTTCGATTTGAGTGATGCAGCTGGTGGACACCATGTCAACGCAGTCACCACTCCTGCGGCTGCAGCTGCCATTGGCGAGGTGGCGGCCACTTCCTTTTCCTACGCAACCACAAACCAAGCTCAAGCCAGGCCAACCTCCAGCATGGGAGGTGCAACGGTTGCTGGGTCGGGGGTGGGGGCAGCTGCGGCAGCCGCCTCAGCGCATACCACATGGACGTGGGCGTGGAACATACACATCTATCTGTCGGTCGTACTATTCACCATTCTGTCCGTATACTCTTTGTATAAGCTACTCACCTACAACAAGCTGACGCACCTGTTCGCCCAGTCATATTTTGTGTGTATTAACTTAACCCTGATTGCCATCTGCATAATGCGCATATTCTATCTGTGCTATGATGCGTACAACATTCACGGTACATTCCACATATTTGCAGCCGAATTGCTGTTGAATCTGCCGGCCACATTCCTAACCGTTGCGTTCGCGGTGCTCATGCTGTACCTATTCCTGAAGTCGCTGAATCACAAAAACAACCGCTACTCTGCACTAATACGACCGCTGACAGTGGTCGTAGGGTGCGGTGTTCATGTTGTGCTCTGCATCACGCTACACTATGTCGAATCGTATACGCTACAGAATCATCACCTCTACTACCAGCAGCAGCAGCAGCAGTATTTCCGGCGGCAACAGCAACCGGGCCAGTCTCCGAGCCAGCAGTCAGCCAGCGTGGCTGGACCTCCTCCTCCACCACGCGTGCTCACCTTGATCTGCCAGATTATTTACATATTCATCTGTCTGAGTCTGGGCGTACTCTATCTCTACCTGTACCGAATACTGAAACGTATTCTTCGCAGCAAATCGCAGAACTACATTCACGGATACCAGAATCTCTCCTATGCCATACACATCACTATAGCCACCGCTCTGCTCTTTGTGCTGCTGGCAGTCCTCCAGATATTTGGAGCTACTTACATTTCATCGGCGCGTCCGTTGATGAGTCAGGCGAATATAGTCGAGGTGGACTGGCTGCAGTGGGGATATCAATTCTCGTTGCGTCTCATAGAGATTGCTATTATCACTCTGATTTCGTGGGTGACTGGCCTAAAGACAAGCATTGCGAATGGAGCCGCCACCGGTCCTGGAGCGAATGGCCTGAACAGCGATGTGCGCATGGTACACGGACCAGGAGGTATGGGAGCCTATGGCCAAACGGTTGGAGGCTCTGGCAATGCAATGTCCAGAGAAAAGCATGCAACGGGTGGTAGCCATGCGCATCACAACTTCTTTTTGCCCTGCACCTCGAGTTCAAGTCAGGAGCAGTTCGAAACGGACTATCCAGCCATTTGTAACGCCAACACCAATCTGCACACATACACGATGCGTACAGGAAAGCTCATCTATGACGATAGCTATGCCCTCAATCCGCTTGGCCCGTCTGCCACCATGGCGGCTGGGGCAGCTTCTCCAAGTGCACGTGGTAGCGAGTACCAGCTGCAGGAGCCCATGTATCAGCGGCCCTATGACACGGGATCGGGCTCAATGCGGGGTGCAATTAATGGATCGCAGACTGCACAACGCTATCCGCACCAGCATGCACATCCCCATGCCCATCACTTGCGCGTTCATGAGCAAGCCGCCTACATGAGCGCCGATTACATGACTGATGCCACAACCGATCACTACGAGAATCCTAACTTCGATTTGCGCACCAGTTCAACGGGACCGGGCACAATGCAAAAACTGGGCAAGACTACAGCCAGCAGCTCCACCGCCCTGAGCAGTGGCGGCTCTGGTTCAGGATCCGGCTCCGGGTCGGCATCCGGTTCGTCGGGCACCTCCCAACAGCAGATGCTGCTTTTACAAAGCGATAGCTGCTATTCGGAGCCGCTGCAGCAGGAGAATTCCAGCTATGAGTTTAACAACTTTGAGCGACCCACATTTAAGGAAAAAGCCGTTCACCCAACCCAGACCAGCGACGAGTGCTGGCCAGAGCGAGGCGATAGGCATAAGTTGAGCAAAAAAAACACACGGACACTCGAACGCGCCGGTTTTGAGAACCCGGAGCGGCGCAGCTCCAACTCAACAAACTCGTGTTCCTCATCCAATGGTGGCGGCGGCGGGGGACGATATGCCAGTTACAATTCGTGCGAGCGCGGATATTTCAATGGCGTGCGCAAAAGCGGCACCCTTAACAGCCTGGCTAATGGTGCCGGGCGGGTCCTAACAGTGCCCATCTCTGCTGCTGCTGGGGGACAGCGAGTGACCGCCAGTGGCGTTCAAACACTGGCTCTCTCGGATAGAGATCGCGCTGCCTATTACCAGAGAGGTGCTGGGCGCCATATGCGTTCCAACGACCTGGCATTATACACAACCGATTCTGCCAATGGCATTTCGCCAACTCCTCCAAGTCTTAAGCAACAGCTGAAGCCACCCTACAGTCACGAGGCGCAGAATGACGGCGCAGAGGAGGAGGAGGAGGAAGACGACGACATAATGGCAGGCGGTAATGTAGAGTGCACCAATTTGATTAGCAACGAGCTGGGTTCTTGTGCACCAATCGATAGCACAGCTTCCAGTTTACACCCAGTGGCACACCTGCAGGTACAAAATCAACCAGCTGCTGCCGCCCCATCAACCAACGCGGATAGCATGCTGGTGGCTGAGCAAGGTTTTCTACGCTTTCGCGCCCTAGAGGAGGCCAGTAAGACGCCAGCCGCCGTTGCCGCTGTGCGTCATCATAGTCGTAGTGCGACTATAAATGGCATCGATTGTTAGACATTGAAGCATCACCACTCACATACACACAATGCGTTGCCGATGCCGACTTATGCCAATAGTAGTTAATTCGCCACTTTCTACTCTCTTCAAACTTGTGATATACATATAACAAACACAACAAACATAATAATACAAATCAATCTTAATCCGGCATATGCATATTCTGTATATACATCATTCATACACGCATACATGTACACCACCAGCTGGCCGTGTATGCAAGTAGAACATAAAGCAATTATTTATTTCACGTACATCTACCCACACCCATGCACAGATCAAGGAAACCGAAAATCTTTTGAAAACTAGATTATTATTTTAACAAACTTTGTATGTAAATAATGAATGTGCAGCTACAAGCAAGCAGCTCTGCCACATGCTCGGCATCAACTCGATTTTTTTACTTACTTTTAAGAAATTACTTGCTTTTACCTCTGAATGTATTTTGTGCAGCTACAAGCAAGCAGCATCTGACACATGCTCGTCATCAACTCGATTTTTTTACTTACTTTTAAGAACTTACTTGCTTTTACCTCGGAATGTATTTTGAGTTGTATAAAGACTTTGATTGGGGTTCTGTTCGCTCGCAAGAGTGCCCAAGTAGCTCATTTCAACGCGTGCGTGTAAATAATTTGTTAATATCCCAACCGTTCTTTTAGTCTAATTAACTATGAATATCAACATAACCACATACATACATACATACAATGGCGAGCAAGTCCCGTTTAAATGTTAGCAAGTGACCAGAATATATCTAAGAGATATAGAGAAATCACTTCTGCAGTATAGGCAATACTGGCCCGATAATTCACAGCAAGCTTGGCAGCGAACTGCTTCTTCTAGTTTTTCTATCAGGTGTTTTCTCTTTTTAAATAAATTTTTTACTTGTGTCTTGGACCTCGTTTTAAAAACAGCCAAGTTAACGCTTTGAGGCTAGAATTTTTTTCTTCTCAATTTTGGAACCCTGCACTCGAACTTAGGGCCGAATTCACATCTTCTACAGCAGAGTAAATTGTGAGCTTATCTGACACATGGCAGCTATCTGCAAGAACAGAAATCGACCCTTAAAGTTACAAAAAAAGTTTTTAGATACGTTTTTCAGATATTTTCTTTATCGATTGACTTTTTTTTAAACACACCTTATTTTATTTTTTAAAACGCGGTTAATAATTCTAGTTTTTCAGAATTAGAAAAAAATAACAAAAATCATTTTTTTTTTTTAATTAAGTTGCTAATCTACTTAGCCGATTAGAAAATAATTTTATGCGCAATTAATAACCCTTTAAATTGATACCTTGCTTTATTCCATTTACCATTTCTAACTCTAAAATGTTGGAGGTTCTTCCGATAACTTTTTAAAAATTAATAACTCAAAAATTCCAGAACTGGATTTTCGAGTTCGGCGTTCCAAAGTGAATCAGAAAAAAATGGCTTGAATGGGTAACTGTTTTTTACACGAAGAAAGAAAAATTTCCTCCTATTTTCCTATCCTATTTTCACCGATACAAAAATGTATTTCCAATTACTAAGTCGCTGCCAGGGCTGTAAACCGGAATACCGACCTTATACTGAATCACGTCTGAAAAATAGATAAATAGCTGAGCCTGTTGTAAATTAAAATTTAAGGATCGGCTCAACATTCACAAACCTGATGCAAAATAAAGAAACTAAAGAATACTTTCGGGGGTTTTCTGGAATTCTCTAGAGGTTTTCTTTAAAAACTGGCTTTTCGATTTAAAACTGTTTGCCTTTATAAGTGGAGTGAATGTTTTAAGCCAAGTAGATTTAAATCGCTGGGTTGTGCTTCCATTTAATCAAGCAACCGAACTCTTTCGTGTTACTTAACAAATAAAGTCATCGAACAGATAAAGCTTGGAACATCTGTAGAGATTTCCAGGACATCCCTGATTGGCAATATGACAAAGCTTTAATAGTGCTTAAAAACCGCATTTGTATTTATCATCATCGCTTTCGGAAGATGAATAAATGTTATATTCGCGACGTTCACGCTCAACGCTCGAGCCTCCAATTTCCGCTCATAAGCCATTGGATCAAGCTATTTCTTTAGTCACTCAAAATTAGCTGGCGTGTCAGGGCTTATTTAGAACTGGAATTTAATTTGGACCATCCCTTAATAACCCGTCCTTGCCTCCGTACGATAGCCAAGCCTGTCGTCGATTCCAAGTTGGTGATTAATTGAAATTAATCAACAATTAGAAAGTATGAACCACAACCATTTGGTTCAATGCTTTAAGACTGGTTTGAACCTCCGAAACGTAGGTATGCACGACTCATCTTCATTATAAGGGTCCTATGCTGTATTTGTGTACTAATGCAGTTCTCTAGATAACATTGAAGCGGGATTGCTCAGCCACCAACATAAATATATAGCGAAGTACATTTTAGACATTGCAATTCGAAAGGAAACTCTTAAATGGTTAGATTGTAGAGATTGTGAGAGACCGACAGGTCCAGGGGTGCTCCATACTGTACAGCGCCTTCAAACACACACATAAATGTAGGCATCTCGATTGTAACGAGGTACTTACCGTTAACCTTGTGACCTTGTCACAGTTAATACACAAGTTGTATAAACTATTTAATTCGGCATTAAATGGAATGCTTTCGAATATAAAGTAAAACAAAATCTATACATAGTACTGATTAGATAAGGCTTCTGCATTTTTTAATGTTAAATTACTTTTATTAACAATTAACGTATGCTTTTAAGGACGCACACACGTATTTCAAATAAATAATAGTATTGAAGCGCACTTAAAACTACAACAACACACATTGAATAAGATTATATGCTTAATTCCCTTTATCGTAAATATATAAATGAGCAGATTACATGTATATCAACAATTACCAGAATAATAAAAATTACCAGAATAATATTAACTAAATTTCGCCCGTCTATGCCGGAGATTCGTGCAGGTCCATGAGCGCCGCATGTATCCTGAAGTGCAGCCGAGACTCGAGCGCAAAATGAGAGTACTTTTTCCTGGAAATCAAAGGATGCAAATGGGTTCTGCTCAGATAATAACTGGGTACTCTGTACACACACACCTGGTTTCCTGCAGCCTGGATATGGCCTGAGCTCTGTCATGACAAAGTGCTGCTTCGACACTGGCGTACGGAATGAGAAAGAAGTCCTCCTTAACTTCCATAGCCACACACTCGTTTAGGTCCCTGAAAAGAAATCCTGCACTCGTGAATTTTATCCTCCGGTGTGATTGCGGTAATTGCTTACTGGAGGGCTAGAGCTGGTTTTGCCATTTGCCTATAGCAAGCTCCACGCAACAGGAGGCACAGGGCTCGGTTGTCTGTGCTGTATGGCTGGGATTTGGAGTGGGACTGCGACTGGTTGGTAAGCTCTTCGTCAATTATTTGTAGCACTTTGTCAGCCACATTGAAGTTCTTACTGAAAAACTTAAACAAATTCCAGAGATACATGAGCTCAATGAGCGGCAGGACGAGGCTCCCATTTTGAGCTCCATAGCGCGCCGCACGCTTGGCCATGAATTTCTCCATTGGAAGCGATTTGCCAGCTATTTTTTGCCTAAAGGCGGGCACCTCGAGCATTAAAGCATCGACTACAGGATCTCCTTCGCCCGGTCTTCGCCTGGCGGTCAGCTTAATGACGGCCAGCTGATATGCGTATATCGACCGTGACCAGTTGCTCTTCTCCAGCAAATGTGTGGCATACACCTCGGCCTCCGTATAGTTGCCAAGAAGGCTATTTAACCAGAGCAGCTCCCAGTAGCTCATATGGTGGAATTGTGTCCACACATTCTGCGAATGCAGTGATTTTAGATACCACAACTCGGCAGCTACTAGATTACCCCTTATCAATTCCAGGCGGCCTTTAAAGAAGAGCATCCACACACCATTTGGATATTTCGCCAGCTGACTGGACAGTATGTCATCGCAAAGCTGGATATCGCACTCCAGATGTCGATCGCTGAGCATGGCCAACACCATTAAGTGATAGCCCAGCAGTGTTAGGGAGCAGAGCACTTGTCGCAGGCCCTGCGCCTGGTGTCCCGTGTGCAGCTCGTTAAGTCCGCCGGTCTGAAATAATGTAGAACGCATATAAGTCAAGTTGATAAGCTCAAGCGGATGGGCTAAGAGATGGGCGCGTGTCTAATTTCTTCAAGGGAGGCTCCTTCCGAATTAAAAAAAAACCAAATAGATGAAAGCCAACTTCGGCTCGACCGAAGTTAGATTTCCTCCTATTTATTCTCTATTCAAATTCATTTTAGTGTCATAAAATTATTTCAGCAGGCCCCCATACACGACTAGATCAGGGATGTCCCGGAAATCTCTAGACATTTTCGTATAAACGATTGAATGACTTGATTTGCGCAGTGATACGAAAAGGTTCGGCTACTATATCCTAATAAGAGAAACCGCTCGAACTAAATCTACTTGGTTTTGAACAGTTGGTTTTGAATCGCTTAACTGTCCTCTTCTAATCGGGCACACTTGTGTCACTTTACAAATGAAGCAGGGAATAATACCGAAACCGAAACGTACCGGAACCGATTCTATACTTTTTTGGAAAACCGAAATCCGTTTAGAGTATTGGAACCTAAACGAAACTTTGATACCAGGGAATCAAAACGGAACTGTATACCGAAGATAACCGATTAAAGTAAAAGAACGGAACCGATACTATTAATTTTTTGTGTACCGGTATGCAAGAACCGATATTTTTCGAACCGAACAAAGAGAAAAGAATATTAACAGTTTCGGTTCTGAGGGGGCGTGGCAAAAGTTGAAAATAAACTTGATCTGCCTGCAAGTAAAAGAAGTTCATGTCGAACCTTTAGCTCTTCCCGTCTCTGAGATCTGTTTGTTCGTACGGACGGACGTGGCTATATCGACTCTGCTGTTGAAACAGGACAATACAAATAGTTCAGTAATTTCACAAGCAGTTTAATAGCATAAAGCATCGTCAATTTCATGAGCTAAAACCGTTCACAAAATAAAGAAGATGTACTTAAATGGTGGTCAGAAAACTTCACAGTTTCCCGAATTGCATGCACATCTTGTCGAAGGCCAATTAAGCGTAAAACGTTTATATTTATGTTTCCCCTAAGAAATCACGACCGCTCTCTATATTTTACCGGTACATACCGAAATACAATTTCATACTTTTATGTTGAATTTTGTTTCGTATTAACTACATGGTTTCACACTTCTACCATTCCTCAGGAAAATCATGACAAGCAGTCTTTCTACTGGTTACATCCCACACGATTGGCGCAGAGCAAGGGTAGTCTTCATCCCCAATGCAGGGAAGAAGGATATAACTATCCACAAGTCTTTCAGACCCATCAGCTTGACATCGTTTTTACTGAAAACGATAGAAAAGCTGGTGGACAATAGTATACGCAATACGCTGTTAAAGGAGGCGCCCCTCCAGCCAACACAGCACACGTACAGAGCAGGCCGATCAACAGAAACGGCACTGTATCAGCTCGGGAAGATAAGGAAGTCCCTCTGTTCGCCTTCCTTGATATTGAGGGAGCATTTGACAACACATCCCATAGTGCTGTCAAGAATGCTCTAATCAGAAGAGGAATAAACCCCACAATAGGCAGATGGATAGACTCACTTCTACGATGCAGAGAAGCCTCTATAGTGGGATGTGGAAAATCCATCACAGTAACCACAACTAGTGGATGCCCTCAGGGAGGAGTACTCTCCCCACTGTTGTGGAGCCTACTTGAGGATGAACTCTTAGAAAGACTCGCGTTCCAGGGTATAACATGCCAGGGATACGCAGATGACATCGTTATCCTTGCAAAAGGAAAGTACGAGGAAACCCTATGTGACATAGTACAAGGGGGACTGAAAGTGACGTTCGATTGGTGCAATTAGGTTGAGCTCAAACCTTGCAAAAACCATCGTTGTACCGTTCACTAGAAGATACAAACTTGGTAGAATGAGGCCAATACGTCTTTCCGGCTGCCTCATAACACCGGAAAAGGAGGTCAAATATCTTGGCGTCGTCTTCGACAACAGGCTAAAATTTGACAAACACATAGAGAATACACTCAGTAAGTGTACTAGGGCACAAAACACATGCAGGAGCATAGCCGGAAAATCGTGGGGCATGGCACCACACATACTCCGGTGGCTATACCTCATGGTGGTGAGACCGATGCTCACGTATGGAGCTGTCGTGTGGGGAGATAGAGCGAACCTTCTCACTGTAAGGACGCAGTTGCTAAAGCTGCAAAGGCTAGCATGTGAATGCATTCAGCGGCCCTTGAAGTACTGATGGAGCCAACACCACTCTACCATACCATCTGCTTGAAGAAAAAAGCCACATTGCTCAGACTGACAGCAGAAGGAGTAGGCAGGAACTACCTAGTAAGCTTGAGGGACTCTGAGAGGTTGGAGAAGCAAATCCCTATAATCCTTCAACCCAGAGACGAGATGGTGGCAGAGTTCCACTTCGACAGGAACATCATTGTACACAAAAGTAATAAGAGAGATTGGATCTCACTAGAAGAGACATATAAAATGCAACCACACACAATTCAATGGTACAAAGACGGGACTTGGGGTAGCAGGACCTGGAACGAAAAGGTTTGAGTCAATGGGAGAATTTGCAAGTATATTTCAAGCCGAAGTATGTGCTATCTCCCGTTGCGCAGACCTCAATATGGGAAAAAACTACCATAATAGAGAGATTGCTATACTTTCGGATAGCCAAGCAGCGCTCAATGCGCTTAGCCGCAATAAGTTCACCTCTAAGCTAGTCTTAGAGAAAAAGAACAAATTGGACCAACTAGGTAGCAGGAACAACCTGTCCCTACGCTGGATACCGGGACACAAAAACATCCCCGGAAACGATATGGCTGACGAACTGGTACGCAAGGGGACCAGAACCCTACTGTGGCATAGGTCAACACACCATTAGGGAGCACCTAAGAAAGGAAGAGAATACGCTTATAACAGCCTCCTGGGTAAACACCAGGGGCATGAGACAAGCGAAAACATTAATGGTAGACCACAACCTGAAAAGGTTCTATAAATTAATTCAAGAAGGAAAGAATGCCCTCAGGATCCTGACAGGGCTCTACACGGGCAACTGCAGGCTGCGGGGTCAGCTGTACAAGCTGGGAATAGCAAACATCCAACTATGTAGATACTGTGAAGAGAAGGAGGATTCCTCATAACATATACTAGCCCACTGCGATGCTCTCGCGAGGCGCAGATTCAGCATATTTGGGGTACACAGCATATATATATTCCTGATATAAATTCATACAAAATGTGTTTATACGAAAATCAAAGCTAAAACAATGCTCGAGCCCAGGGTGACGACATAATTTCGACAGAAAAAATCGACACAATTTCTAGCGAAATAATGTCGTTTTGTTTTGTCGGAACAATGTCGTCTTAAAACGACACAATTTCGAGCGATATAATGTCGTTTTGTTTTGCCGGAATAATGTCGTTTCAAAACGACATAATTTTGATTCCAAATGTACTGGGCGAAATTATTTCGTCGGAATTATGTCGCTATGCCTCGAGCACAGAGATTGAGTTGTTTATAACATACTTGAACCACTGAACCAAGCGTTTTGCACACCTAATAATAACACTCATAAATACGCAAAGGCGGGAAAATCATATTTGTGGCAACTTCCGATGCCAATTCCAGTTTTAGCCAAATATTTAAATATCATTTGGTAAAATCAGAATCGGCACGCGCCCAACTCTATTTCGGCTCACCTTATTTGCCGTGAATCCTATGAACTGAAGTATTTTCACTATACGTGGGGGTAAAATTGAAATCATTAGATTGAAGGTACCGATGCCCATGTGTACGCCACTATTGAAATGCGTCTCCAGCGTAGCCGAATCGGAGTCCCAGCGACGATATTTCATGATTTGCTCGCAGGCTCTGTAACACACACACAACACTCCTGACTATACGTATGTACATATATCACCACGGCAATGGGGCCATAGTCACCTGAAGCCATTGTAGCACTGCCGTACTTTCAAGCTGCCGCGGATCAAGCCACTGAGATTCTCGTCCTCAATAAACGTAAGCAGGGCGTTCATCAGCAGAGCCTCAGCCATGCACAATTCTGCATGGCACTCCAAGTCCGTGAGCTGGCTAAAGTTTCTCTACGAGCAGAGCGGTCGGATGAAAGTAACTGCTTACGAGGAGCTAGTACGCACCTTCCTGAAGGCGTTGCCAATGGACTCCGTCAATGTGTTCTTCTTTCGGAGCAATTGACACAGCTCCATACACTTCTTCAGCTCTGCGGATGCTTTATCGATGTTCTCAAAGGTGAGTGCAGCCTCAAGAAAGGCAAAAACAGCATTTCCCATGGAATGATAGAGACTCTTCTCGGCAAATGGCCGCAACAGGTTGCGTGCCTCTTCAAATTGGTTATTGAAAAAGTAGTTAATGGATTGCTCAGCGTCCAGTAGAGATGTTTCCAAGTTCATTTCGCAGCCGGGCGCCGCCAGTGGTGGGTCAGAGCAGGCATCATAGAACTCCTAGACATAATAATACCATTCCCCAACAGTAAGCCATATTTGCACACTTGTAAGTACATACCTCCTCCTCCTCGGAATCGGAATCGGAGTTACTCAAGCGCACTCGTTCCATAATTCCAAATGCCTACAAAAGATGTGAATTTTGTATGTTAATAGCAAAACCAGCTTTTAATTGCAACCGGTCACCGTGCGAAAAGGCCAAAGTTCATTCGGACCTCAGACTAAGTTACCGAGTTACCCAATGTTCAAGTTTGATTTCAAGAATTTTCAAAAAGTCAAAAACGATTGACATTGGCTGTGCGGATGTAGGTTCTGGTAGGATCGACACACTCTTGAAAACGTCTAGTCTTGGATCCGATATGCCTAGCTTTTGGGCCTTTCTGTTGGTGTGGGGTACCGGCTCGAAGCTTATCAATACAGAACAGATTCTCTGGCATTAATGGCCGATTCTTATTTTGCTTATGCTTTATATAAATATAACATAACTCACTTGTGATTAGTTACAGCTCAGAATGAAAGCAATTTAATTTTTGTTGTTTTGTTTTGATTTGATTTAAGGCCCGAAGCAGACAAGAAGCAAAACATGTGTCATGCGAGAAGCTTTTGGCTTCTGCGTGTGTTGGTAGGTACTTTTACAATTGCTTCATATGCACTGAGCAACACAATTTTTGAGCAGCACAATGAGAAAATGTGTTTGTATTAAATAAAGAAAGGGCATTTTTGAGCTTAGCTTAGCTTCGCCATTTCCTTAAATTCCCGTCTAATAATATTTCCGCTAAGACAATAGCCATCTAACAATATAGCCTTCTTCTTGAGTGATTATTTGTGTTGCCATTTAAGATATTGTATTTTAAACTTTTGAATCCCCAGTTGACAAACGAAAACATGTTTATCTCTATTCGACCCCATCAGAAACTCGCACCCTGCTGCGTAGTGTGTTGGGGCAGCAAAGGAGAATGAAAAACTAAGCAAGTACCATACATACATTAAGCTTTAAGCTTTTGTGTTGTTCGGTTGTGTTTTCATTGTGTTTCGCATGGGCTTGATTTTAATTACAAATTGTGTACATTTGCGCAATTAAAATGGAAACACTAAAACATTCGTGAACATTTGTGTGTTTAGTTTATGTTTCATCTCTGTGGCTGCCTGGTTGCTCCCTCGCATTTTGCTGTGACCACTGTGAGTGCGCGTATTCTTTGTTTGTCTGCGTTCGATAGCACAGGCAAAGCTTTTTATTGTATATGTATGTATGTATGTACATGCGCCATTTGAATGCATTCTCGACGCTCTGAAAGCTTTAGATGGTTTTACTCTAGCATAGGGTATAATAGTTTTGTGTATCATTTTCGACCCCATGAGGAATAAAAATATGTTCATTCATATAAATATACATATGCTTAATGTAGATGACGCGCGCAATCTAATGCTAACTAGTCTATATATGCGCAGTAAAATTATTAATTGTTAAGCGTTCTCGTGCAGCTATAAAAACACACAGTCAGGTCTGTTCCTGTTTTCGATTTCGAATTCGATCCGAAAAACGATCAAGTTATTCGGTGTCAAAAGTTTTGCCTTTGAGTCAGTGGAATGAAAAGTAATTAACAATTGTCATGTCAACGGTTAAAATTTACGTCTATCAAGTATTTGCATTCTTATAAGTCAAATATTGTGAACATTTTGAAGAATCAATAGATATATTAAACATACATCTTGATCTAAAATTAATTTTTTCAAAGTTCTACTTCAGAAATTGCATGTAGACGAAAGCATAAACGATTGAAATGAAACCGAGCTGTTCGCAATTCCGCATCAACGCATGCGCAGTGTTGATCATAATTGTTAAGGTTGCCGTTCAGCTGAATTATAATTCGAAAACGATTCGAAGATTCATTCGAAAAGAAAATCGATTTATTTTTTACTCAGAATCGGGAACATCATAATAAAAACGATTCGAAATTCAAATCGTTTTTTCTTTTCAAATTTACCCGGAAATGGGAACAGACCTGAGTATTTGTACATTAAATTTTAAAAAAATATCCAGTAAGAAATTCAGTCTAGCTCGACTGTAATATGCTCTTTTCTGCTCATAACTTGACTATCGTTCATTCAATCTTTACCAAACCAATTACACTAGCTTACAGCCAAATATGAGCAATTCTTCTAGACTAATTTTTCAATATAATTTTGAATACTGAGTTCAAAAATCGATTTTAAAATATTTTTTTATGCGTTTTTTGTTTGTAATATGATTTTTTTTAATTTTTTCGGTAGGTACACTTAGATTTTATGCCATATCTCAATACAGAAAGGTCAATCAAGGTATGAATCGAAAGGTTATTGGATTCCCAATATTCACAAAACATTGCACATTTAACAAATTCGAATTCGACAATTTTTGTCGAAAGTGAAAATCGGAACCAGGGGTGTATACTTCAAAATAGTCCTAGCAGTCTTTTAATTTGTATATTTTTGTAAACTAGTGTTATTACCAGGGCTGCAAACCTCCAAAAATCGGAGTTCAGAAGGCCGCTGAACCTGGGTTCAGGTTTGAACCGGTGTTCTGGAATAATTTTTTTCGCTCATTGAGGAAACGAGGAAGTAAATCGGATATATTTTCTATTTGGCAGTTTAGTCTTGATAATTTCAATATTATATTCGAGCGTGGTTTAAGTAAATCATTAGTACTATATGTCCTTCAGTAAACTTTCAACAATAGTGGCTCCTTGAAGAAAAAGAATGTAAGAGGAGAAAAATGGCGCTCGGCTGACACATGTGTTGCAGGAACAGCAAATACAACAAATTCTATACATTATTTTGAAATGCTTTATAATAATATTTTACGTAAAACGTCAAAAAGAAAGCAATAAAGTCGTTCACCGACTTAATATTTTTAAATTTTTATTATATTCTCGTTAGCTAAAGGTTTCATTTCATCATGGTGAAGATTCATTGATTCATTAGTTGCTCCTGACGATTATACAACAGAGCAATATGTTTTGATTGATTGATTTTGTTCTAAAGTCAAATATATTTGGTTTTGGTTTAAGCACTTAGATTGAATATATAATGTGTGAAGTTTTTTCTTAACACTTTCTAAATATGTACGAACATTAAACGTCAAAACACCAACCAAAAAAAAAAAAACTGTGTTTGCATTTAGGTAAATTGCTTACGTATAATTTAACATGCTGCTATCAAGCTGGAAAAAAATGATTAAAAATAATTGGTTTGAACCTCGCCCTATTCAACATTTTGTTGCTACGGTTCAGATTCGGGCGGAAGGACTGTTCTGTTTCGCATTTGTTGTATAAGCTGTATATGCAACACAAGTATTAATCGAGCGAGCTTTTTCTATTCTTAAATTTAATTTATCCATATGTTAACGAGTTAATTTTGTTGAACAGTTTACTGGAATACATAGGTGTACTACCTTCTGAACCCCTTTCCTTACACCCAAACTCAAAAAGTTGAACCCCGAGTTAACTCCCTCCGATTTTATGTAGATTTGCATCCCTGGTAAAAACTCAAGGTAAAAATTTTCAAATTTTATTATTGAATATTAGGATGGTGGGAGTTAAGATTCCTCATGATACTTTATCGGCGTTCACGCTGACGTTCACACATATACACATGTACATATGTCTGATTTAGCGTCACTGCAAAAGCTTTTGATTTCGAAAAAACTCATATAAATGTGTGTGTGTGTGTATTTGGTAATCGCATTTAACCCTTGTCCGGCTACACATACCCAAGAGTTTCGGTTAATTTGGTACAATATTATTACCTACATGCATATGTGTTTGTATGTTTGTTTGTATATTCGTCGCTTCCAGCTTATCAAGGACAGAATGCCGAGATTGTGGATGCCCTTCTTTGAAATTGTCATTTCATTTTGTATTTTGCCGTTTCACTTTCATGAGCTTATTTGTGGTTGCAAACAAACTACTCAAGCTCAAAGTCCCGTTACTAATGATAAATCTATCGACTTCCGTTAGCTTATCTCAAAGTATAATTTATTCCTAAGATTTCCTGTATTTGGTGCGGCATTTGTCTAATCAACCACTCGGCGAAACCTTATCGCAGAACCTTTGTATACCTCATAGAGTAAAAGTGTATACTCAATTCGTGCAATTGTATGTAACAGGAAGCATCTACGAGCCCATAAAAACTATATTATTAAACAGCATAAATTTTCGTCTGCATTAAACCCAGATCTCGGAGATTATAAGAGCTAGACCAAGAAGATTTGGTAAGTAGACTCTCTTGCAGACGTAGATCTGCAATTCCACTTTAACATTTAAGAATTTTAAGATGTTAAGTGAATACTTTTGCTTGGCAAAATTTTTAAAACAAGCTTGAGAAAAACGGACGGACGGCATTTCGATTTCCAAGAAAAACAAGCTAGAGCGCTGTAGTGGAGTTTCCAAACTACAAAATACCCTGTACAATTGAGACACACATACAAACACACACACATCCACTCTGTACCGAAGGTACATAGAGTATATTAAGTTTGTGCAAAAGTATTTAACAGCCAGAAGGAATCGTCTCCGACCCTATAAAGTATATATATTCTTGATCAGCATCAACAGCCGAGTCGATATAGCCATGTCGTCTGTCTGTCTGTCCGTCCGTCCCTATGAACGAAGAGATCTCAGTGATGGTAAGAGATGGAGGTTTGACATGTATGGGACATATGGGTATTTCTTATACTTGCAGGCAGATCAAGTTTATCTCCCACAGTTTTGATGATAGATTGTTCATTCCTTCTAGAGATATAGAAATCAGAACCAGAAATCAAAATTATTTATCGATTTGCTGAAGGAATGATAAAGATCGGATGAACGATAATCAAGTTATGAGCAAAAAACGGCCAGTTAACACGCCACACCCATAACCACAGCATTCCGTTTAACAGAGGCAATCTTAATGAGAGAGAGAGAGAGAGAGAGAAACTTAGAGATAAGCGCTGCGACATTAAGGGTACAGAGTATGTTATAGTCGGGCTTGACCGACTTTCTTTCTTGGTTTTATGTAAAACTTTGAAAATGAGTTTGAAGCTAATCTTTAGGAACTACACATTCACCCATACAACCTTGACCACTATTTTTCTACCAAGGGCAATGAAATTTCAGGGAGATTGGTATGCAGTCATTGCTTAAGTTTTATATACATCTTTGAAAATGAGTTTGAACCTGATCGGATGGAAAACAAAAAACTTTCATAAAGCAGTTTACTGCGAATTTTCCACATTTTCCGTCAGAAATTTCCAAAATCTGATCTAAGCACTCACTTTCAGCAGAAGATAAACCTACTGTGAAAATTTCAGCTTCCTATCTCTCATGGTTTGGGCTGTGCGGGAGTCACTAGTCAGTCAGTAACACAGAGAAAAAAAATATGCAAAAGCTACACGAAAATGTGTGATTTCTACACGTTTTGACCGGGATTTTCAACCCATAACGTTTGTGTAGCTTTTCTGCACGCCACGTGTTGAAATGAGAAGGCTAAACGCGACGTGTTGAAAAGCTACACGAAACGTGTAGGACTTCAATATCTAAACGCGCAGTCCAGAAAAGCTACACAAATGTTATGGGTTGGAAATCCCGGTTAAAACGTGTAGAAATCACACATTTTCACTTAAACAAAAAAAAAAAAATTACTGCGCACTTTTAATTAATTTATTTTTGTTGATATGCAAATGCGCGCGCTCGCGCGCTGCTGCTGCGCTATCTTGAAAGCTTAATTATTTCGCTATGACTAAAAAAACACGGTTGGAACGACGCCTTAGACGGCTGAGCTACGCAGCGCCTGTGAGGCAAGGCATCTAACGTGTTACTTGTATTGAGTAAGATGTACTTGTATTGAAAACATAAACCAATTTTTGCTTGCTTGTAATTCTTCAGTTCGAATTCAGTGGTCTCATCATTTATATAGGGGAATGAAACTTGCACACGCTTCGTGTAGATTTCCAACATGTAGCATTCAGCATTTGAAATTTTAAACGCGACGTGCAGAAAGCTACACGAAACGTGTTGAAATGAGAAGCAACACGTTTCGTGCAGAAAACATACACGTCGCGTGTGGAGATCAGTTTTCTAGATATTGAAATCCTACACTTTACATGGATTTCTGCACGTCGCGTGTAGCTTTTTGAATTCTACATTTTGCGTGTGAATTTAGCAGTGCGCAACACGTTTCGTTTAGCCTTGACGTTTCTACACGCGCCGTGCAGCCAATTTTGTTTTCTCTGTGCAGGTTGAACTCTTTTATAGATACTTTCTTCTGGCTGTTACATTTGTACAGAGTATAATTACTACAATGTCACAAAAGAAAATCAAGCTTTTTCCACGTTTTTTTTTTTCAGTTTTTCTATTTCATCTTAAATCCGTAACAAATAAAACAGCTTAAAGTTGTAGCCTCAGACTTAAACATACAGACTGTAAAGTTTATGTCCAACAGGCAATTAATTTGCCCAAATTTTGATGAAAATTTGTCTAAATAGCCATGTTTGCAGATTTTTCAGGACTTAAAACTAAAACTATGTTTTCATACGCAAATAATTTGGTTAAATATGGCCGAAAAGTTCCCTAATTTGGCCTACATAGCTATATTTTCATCAAAATTTGGGCAGATTATTTACCTGTGGAACGTTAGCTTTACTACATATCAATTTCATTTAATTACTCCTTCGTATAGCTATAGGCCTATAAGCATGTAAAATTGTCTTTAAATATAATAATATAATCATTAATATAATAATAGACCCTTTTCACAGGCATAATATTTATCATTTTCATTCTTTAACAACTTTTCATCACTAAAACAGATGAACGGTTTTTTTGTAAATAATAGGCGCCACTTTCAAACTCACGTAGACTTTTTGAAATATTTAGCAAAAAGCAATTCCGTGGGACGAATGCATTGTCATCGCCCTGAACTATCAGCAGAAAGCTAAATAAACAACTTTTTTTGATTAATTTTATATTTTAAACAAAAGTGCGCCTAGTTTTTAGTTCAAATTCACAGATTATTGGTGATGGCACTTTTGGTTGTCTTAAAGTAACGCGAACTACCTGAGAGTAACGAAAGCTGTATTTAATAAAAAATACCAAATTCTTTCGGGTCGAATGTCATCATTTTTAGGAAATGACAGAAATGAAAGGTAAACTGAAGTGGCAAATCGTATGGAAGAAATGATACCGTTTTTTTAATTTCTTGTTATTTCAAGAAAAGATGTTTTATTTCTTTAGTGGAAATAGGCTATAAATTTAGTAACTGTTTCAATACAAAGTCAAAAAATGTACCAAAACATGCAAACATGCAATTTTTGGAATTTAAAGTATAAAAATGTGATTTTGTTATTATGTGATAAAAATAAATATTTTGTAAGCCAAACTGCGTCTAATACCCTTGTTCCACGGCAAACATTCAACATCATTTTCAAAAAGTGGATGTTTCCCGACGAATGTTGTTTATGGTAACACTAACGTAAGCAAAGAACAGCTGATTGGATTGCTTTGCTGCAGTTGTAAATTAAAGTTTGCCTTCCACATGTCAAGTAGCATGCTCTACTGATAGTCAATTAATGATATAGCTGTCTCTCTGGACTTGTGGCCTATTTCCACAATGATTAGATATTTCGAAATGTACATTTATTTTTTTTTAGCGTTTCCATAGGATATGTACAGATTTTGTTGCCCCTACCGAGATTTGAACCCAGGTCTTGTTCATTTCTAGTCTCATTCCTTAACCTCTACACCATTGCTGTTAAGATAGAGTAGTCAGCTAAATGTGCTATATAACTCTCAATTATCTTATCAAAAATGTGAAAAGATTCGGCGTGAATGGGCACATATTTGAAATATGTTCATTTTTTCCTCTGGGTAATATGTGTATATATATTATTTGATATGTGATAATATATACATATTTTCTATAGTGGAAATAGGCTATTATCATAGAAGAACTAACATAGAAGCACACTTTGAAACGCCTCTCTTTTTTGAGTGACGTTAACACCATTGTGACAAGTATGTAGATACTTCATAGAGACAACAAAATCTGTTACTCAAAATTACTGTCGACGTAGGAAAACGGAGACGGACATAGTTTAAAAAAAACTCAGAGAGTCAATAAATAACTCAAAGAGCCAAAACGGCAGCGAACACCTGACAAATATCCGAGTGAAAAGTTTTCGATGCAGCAAAGTGTGCTTCTATGTTAGTTCTTCTATCTTCTTAAGAAATATTTAGCTATGCTCCCACTTTCGCTTTCACAAAATTTTTCGATTTGCTCTCTAAATCGCCAAAGTTGCTGCTTCGAAATTACCAAATCGCAAAATTTCGCCGATTTAAAATGGGCGACGTCTGAGTCCGTGAAATGAAAAGTAAATGGGAAATGTCGCTAGAGATAAGAACGACCTCCCTATGAACTAATTTTTATATACTTTGAATATTCTAGATTGATTTTGTGGATTCTTAAACCATTTTTTACCAGCAGCAAACTACATTTGACAACAACAAATGGCGATTTGGCTGGGGCAATTGCCGACAACTATGTCTGTACAGCTGTTTCTGTCAAGTGAAGTGTTGCAGAACGAATTGGGAATGAAACAGAATCGATAACAAAGAGTTGCGAATGTTAGAGCACTTGAAATTAAATTCGTAGGATTTTGTTGAAATCGCAAAAGTAAGTGAAAGCCGGAGCACAGCTGATTTAGGCATTTTGCCTTGGCCAAGCACATCTCATGGGCGTAGTCAGTTTCCAATACCTTCTCCCCCTGTGCAAAACCATCTTCCTACATGGCAACGCCATTAACAGAGCAGCTGCTCCTATTTCTATCGACAGAAAATCTAGATTTTCGTTCTTTTTTAAAGCTCCATCTCGTCACACCAAGCTTGGCAATGTCTTAAAGCACATGGTCTTTCCATCTAAGTTTCGGTCATGGGGAAAATTTACGCATGAGGCGGAACGCATGGTTATTGAAACTTATGGTTTAGCTCCAATAAGTAAAAGAACGTCTAACGAATTCAAATTCAACGTAGCATATAAGGGCCGTCCTGCACCGGTGAAAGGCTTTGCATTAGGCACGCCATTGTTGTTATAGGTCTATACACAGTACGTTTTCGGACCATCACTTTTCCGGTCGATAAGACACGGCCTGTCTGGATAGTATTTCCGGTCTTAGAAGTCATCAAAGAACGAGGAGCCTTTTTTTAATTATGTATAATAACTGGGAATGTGTTTTATCTGTATTTATGGGTCTTTTGTTGTGGAAATTTTTTTATTGCTGTGCGGTGTAACAATTTAGATAGAACCATCGACCGCCTGTTCAAGCATACGTACTTGTAATCTAATCCATGCGAATCACCCGTGCAGATTAGCGGAAGCCTTATCTTATGGATTTCTGCACTGAACAATTGGCCGGTTGTATACGCTGGCATGTATACATATATATACTCGTTATTGAACCCTTGCCCTCACTTCAGATAAACCTCTTAGCAAATTAATGGGCAACACGAATGCAGCGCACGCTTGCCTCGGTCCACTTAAGAGCTAAGGCTTTTAGGTGTCGCCGTTTACAGTGACCGCGCTTGTAAAGAGGTCGTTATCAAAATTCGGCGCTGCGTTAATACATATACCCAAGGGCAGTAGTTTTTAAACCAGCAGCTCCAATTACTCGCAGACTAGTTCTGTCTCAAACCGCGACGAATAAGGCAGCTACCGTTCTTCCTATACAAAAATTGTATGTATTAAAAATGTGCTCGACGTGATCCCTCTGACGTGTTTATTAACACTTATTTTCTGAAATTGAACTTGGGGCCATAATTGCTTGAAATAGTCATTGTATAATGGTAGCAAGCAAAGTCCGTGATCGGATTAACACGCTGTTTTAATTGAGCTGTTGGACATGTTTGTTTTACTTAGCAAAGTGTTGCATCGTTGGAGTGTTTGTGTTCCCAACAATGCAAGTCCTCGTTGAAAACTATGGGCTACAGTGTTGCCATTTTGGCTATTTAGTTGCTAGATCCAGCAATTTTGAAAGTGGAAATGAAATAAAATTTTTGAAAATGCTTTTACCCACAAATCTGAGTGTTTAATTCTTAATGTTTCCTGTTTCCGTTTTCGAATTTCCGAATATTATGATTTGTAAATCACTTGCGAAATTTAATTCCTAGAAAGCATTTAAATAGGTTTAAAATCCTTATACAAATGGCCCAAACATACAAAGTCGCATAGTCCCTCTTGGTCCAAAAGGATTTTATTTCGAAAAAAGTGCACTATTCAATTTGGATTGTCTGCCATCGTGCTGCTCGTATCCCTGCGTATCGTGCTCCTTACAAATTCTAAATATCGTACAGAAAAATATGCTTCTCGCTATAGTTGGATTAGGGTAGCACTAAAGAATATTGTGAATATAATCCCGTAGGGGGATGGGATTCTCACAAAAATCCATAAGCAACTTCCAAGGAAGGAATGCAGTCTGATAGTTTACAGCCAAAAATACCCATTTCTACCACCTATTTGTTATGCTAGACCTATTTGTTAGTATAGTTTGAAATGCTGAACTAGAACATCGATTAGGGTTTTTTGAATATTATTATACACTTGAAAAGTGTATTATAATTTTACCCAGAAGTGTGCAACGAATAGAAGGAGTCATCTCCGACCACATAAAGTATATATATTATTGATCATCATGACGAGCTGAGTCGATAAAGCTTTGTCCGTCTGTCAGTCTGTCTGTTTCTACGCGAACTAGTCCCTCAGTTTCGAAGCTATCGAGCTGAAATGACTACTTCTTGTAACTTCCATAGAAATGATCGGTCGGAAAATGGGTTTTAGTGAAAAAACTTTTTTGTTTTCAATATTAGCGCACCTAAACTCGGTCGTTGTTAATATTATATGTTTTTAAGCTGATCTGCGAAGATTGGTCGAAATCGCTAACCGTTGAAGCGATCTTTTTCTCGGTTTTGTCGGTGTCGTGCAATCACATTTTGAGCCACATCTCAATTCAGAATCGTTAGATGGAGTAAAGCAAGATATAAATCGAAAGGATAATGAATTTTAAAATATATTTTAAAATATAAAAAACTTTTTTTTTTAGTGAAAAAATTCTAAACTTCTTTTATTTTGTTCTTGATTATTTTCTCTGATTTGGCTTTTCGGTCACTTGTTATATTGACCAAAAGACGAAGAAAAAGACCGAATTATTTTTGTATACACAGGAAATACTCAAATTTGACTCCACTCAATTTGATCCAGCTACGGTATTTATCAGAGCTCGCAAAAAACTGTTAAAACTATCAGCGTGTCTCCAAAAAACTGTTATGTTACAGACACAACAAAAAGAGGTTGCAAAAAGACACTTTCAATTCTGTTTTGTTCAATAGCTGTTTTCGCTCAACCACAGAGCGCTTTTTTCTTTTCTGTTTTGCTCATGTCTTTAACTGACCGTTTTGCCGAGAGCCGACTTCCAAAGTGTCTTTTACAAATGTAAGATTGGTTGTGACTGGGATGCCTGTGTGTGTGTCTCAGTCAAGTATCTTTGTAGATACGTTTAGTATGGAGAAATTTATTATTATTATCCTATCAAATGAAACGCAGAAAAAATTAGTTTTTGTAATTGCTTAACGCCTAAAAAACATATTTATTTAATTATGTACATTGTACATATAGTACATAAGCCCACCGTCTACCACACGAACAAAACAAATAACACTTTTTGCTGACACTTTTTGTGTTTTGCTCATTTGATGACAGTTTTTTCGTGACAGCTCGCTCACATGTGTCCCTCTCAGTTGTTATTGGCAGTTTCTCGTTTCGTTTGTTTTGATCAACCGAAAATGGTCAACAGAAAACACATGGGGGGGAAAAAGTGTTTTAATCAGTGAGAGACCGAGTGGGCTTTGTTTTTTTCTGATCGGACTGAAAAAATTGTTGGGGGTTATCTGCAAGCTCTGGTATTTATTAATACATTTTCTTCACCAATATCTTATTTTCTTAGTAGAAATGCTAAGGCATTGAAAAAGAAATTTCGTGCGTTTTGTATTCAAAATATTAAACCGATTTGAATAATAATGAATCGATTTATAATTGTATTCATTAACTTCATCTTTTTTTTTTTATTTTAATTTAAAATTAAAAAAATTCATATTATAAAACTTTCCCATAAAAAAATGTTTGAAATCGCATTTGGAGCTCAGCTTTCCAAACTATAGTAACAAATAATTCTACTTGAAATGGGTCCTTTTATTTTTGTTTTTTGGTAACTAGTGTAACAGGAATATTAAAAGGTCGGTTTGCAATTGCATGTTTTAATATGGTTGACCAATCATCCTTAAAGACTACATCAATTCGGCATCGTTAAGGATCAATTTGAAACTTAATCTTACCTAAAGTCAGACACATCGTAACTTAAGGAATCGAATATAATTCCCAAAATTTAAAGTATCATTGTCTGAATGTTAGCGCTTTACGTTTAAGAACTCGTCAGTGAACTGAACCAAACCGAACAGAACCGCTTATATTTGTGGTCTTCGGTTCGTTTCAGCATTTACGAAAGGACGCCGGTTCGGTTTATCAATTGGAATTAGCGGTTCGAATACGTTGTTTGGTTCGGTTTGCATCGCTGGAATTAAGGCATGAGAGACTTCAGCACTGTTTTACTACTACCCATGAAATTCATTACTCAAAATTATGCCTGAAAAGCACAGATTAAAACCGTAACCAGTGTTGCCGAGTAACTTTTGCCGAGAACAAAAGTCCGTTTTCGGCGGGACAAAGAGGAAAAACGCTGAAAAAACGCATGGCTTTTCTTATTATTTATGCAATTATATATTTAAAATATATGTATGCATATGGGGCTTATTGACCTGTTTTAATATTAGTCAAAGCTTACATCTGGCTGGCTCAAGGTCTGTGGTTGCGTATAATTCTATATAAACAACACAAATCAACCGATATTAATTACAACATTTTGGAAAAGCAACTGGGTATGTCCGTACAACGATTCGGGCTGCGAATTTACAACATTGGAATTCCTATGTCATTATTCGGCGCTTGAAGCAGCATAAATACGAACTGGTATGTTTGTTTGAAGTGTGAACAGCAAAGCAAGTCCGCTGATGAGAGAATTTGGTTATTCTCGAAACAGCGATCGTTGTACGGACATACCCAATTGCTATTCCAAAATGTTGTAATTAATATCTGTCTGATGTAAACTTTATTTAAAATATATTCATCCTTGTCGTAGGCCTCAGTTGTGCCTATTAGCTTGAGGTAACTAGAAAGGACCTTATAATCGATGCAGCATTTCGCATGTCGACGTAACCCGTATCTGTAACTACAAATATTATATTTTTAATTTAATTTTCTAAATTCAGTTTCACTAATATCCAATATCTTATACATAATATTGAGTTGAGTGTGCTCACCTTCGTTCGATTTTTGAGTTTTGATTTTACAATATTAACCTGACTGAAGACACGCTCAACTTCAGCGTTGGACCATGACAGGAATAACATCTGAATCGCAAACGAGGCTAACTCAAAAAGTCTTTAATTACCTCCAGAGTCCTTGGAAGCAATTACTTTACTCCATTTTACTAAATGTATATCATTACATTGACCCTTAATTTTTCAATATCTTCTACAAAAAATACTTCCGAAATGGTAACAATGCTTTGTTTTTTTTTATCGTAGAATGTTGTCAATCGAAAATATGTCAAATTGTTGAAGAATGAAAATATTGTCAGGTAAACTGAAATCAAGTAAATTGCTTGATACAATGAATTTTGTGAAAATCCAAAAAGTAGATCAGTGCCTGAGCTTCGGTTGCTTTATAAGCTCTACTTAGAAATTTGTGCATAGATTTTTCCAATTCGCTATCCATATGAAGTATAAATCTTTGAAAACAAATTTCTCAAAATCGTGTACTTGTATTATATTTATTAATATTAGTATCTGATGAAATAATCCATTTTTTTTTAAGTTGAAGTTTAGTGAAGTTAACAATGTCACATCGTGCTATAGCTGCAGTAAACTTAAGAGCTATTAGATTCATTCTTCCGGAGCCAAGCCTTAAACTCCGGGTTCTGCAGCTTGACTTTTCGACTTTTTTGTTTGAAAACTTTTAGCATTTTGGTCAAACGAATTGTAAACTTGGCTAGCACTTTGATATGGCTGTTTCCTGACCGTTAAGTTTTGAAAATGACTCTAAAATAAAGATAAAGCTGAAAAAAAACCGAAATAATTTTTAAAAAAGCAACACAAAAAAATATGCAAACTCTACACAAAAATGTAGGATTTCTTCACGTTTTGACCGGGATTTTCAACCCATAACGTTTGTGTAGCTTTTCTGCACGCCGCGTTTCGAAATGAGCAAACTAAACGCAGCGTGCAGAAAAGTTACACTTTAAAATTTGTAACCGAAACCGTAACGGTAACCGAAAAGAATTTATTCTTTTAACCGTAACCCTATAACCTTTATAAACATAACCGGTTATCAATACCGAAACAGAACCAAATAGTTGTAGTAGTAGAAGTTCTTTTATTTGGCACAAAGCCTATTACATAATTTCAATTAAATATGGAAAAATATATATGATAATTGGAAACTATATTACATATCGATACATATATAGGAATAGGGTCGCTATTGCGAGTTTTCGTAGGGTTACTCCAACCACCTTCCCCGCTCGTCGCGAGATAGTGGATCTTCCGCCCAGAAGAAAACCCGACAGCGCCATTTCATTTAAAAGTCCCCGCTCATTATGCTGGTTTTGTAACGAGTTGCCTCTTTGACATAGGTAGCTAATCAATTAAACATAAGTTGGATCTCCTCCATTCTGAGAACTGGTTTGTTCCATGCGCGCAGTCGATGCTCCCGGAAAATTTGGCATGTTGCGCAGAAGTGGAAGACATCTTCCCGAAACAGAAACAAATATATGGGTTATATTCGGTTTTTCCTCTACTAGTAAAAATTTAAATTTACGTAAATTTATTTGATGAACAAATAAAAGGAAAGATGAAGAAGGTAAAGATTTTAGTTAGCTGTGTTGTCTCTTTCTCCTTCCTCATCAGTGCCTTTATTTATTATGCGAATTTGTTTGTATGAAAACGTAAGCATTCACACATATTGTTGTTGCTTGCGAAACCATCAACCGCCAAAACAGTAACCGTAAACATAACCGTTATTCGTTGCGGTTGTAGTCTCTGCTGAAAAGCGAACGGTAAGCCGGGGCTAAATTGTTGACCGAAAAGAATCTAATCTTTTGATACCAGACCTTCCAAATCAGTGCTGATTTTGGTCTCTATCGCGGTCCAATGGAAACGGTGAGCGTGCCTTCAGCCTGATTAAACTGATTGCAGGCAAAGACTTTAAATTCAATTTAAGCATAAGGATGGTGGTTAGAACTTTTCATTAGTTTTTTTTTTATATTCTTTCGAAGAAATGGACTGTGGAGATATATCAAATACTGTCGATACTATGACATCTCGGCAAAAAAATTTTGGTTTTTTTTGAGACCCTATATATTCGTCTGTATTCTTTGTAAAGTGTTTTTTTGTTTTGTTCCTTGACGAATAACACCTTAATCAGAGTCATTTTTGTATTCCTTGATTAACAAATTGTCTTTATGTTGTCTTAAAGGCACTGAGAACACTTGTTTAATAAATCAAAGAGTTGTGTTACGTATTTCGGCCATTACTGTGACCACTAACCAAATATCGTTTTCATTCCAGCCATCTATCCCAGCAAATACAGCGTGCAATTTCGAAAGCTCATCAAAGTCGTCTCAGGCATTCACTAAGAAACTATGCAAAAATGAGCGTCTTGTCCAAATATGTGGACCGCATAGCGGAAAAATGCGAACAGACTGGTCTCTCCAAGCACGCTTTTAGCTATGCACTGGTGACCAGTGCCATTCTGGCGCTAACCATTAAGGTTACCATTCCCTATGTAACCAACGCACAGGCGCAGCAGGCACAATGTGCAGGCAAGTCAAAAAACAACAAGGGAGCTCTCACACCCTCCGAAGTCGATGGGTCCGACTCCGAAGACTTAAAACTGGCTGAAGCTGAAAAGCTTCTGGTTGAGCAGCAACTGATGAAGAAGAAGAAAACCAAGCAGATGTTCGAGCCTGGACTTAACAAGGAGTTTCTGAAGCAATTGACCATGCTGGTCAAGATCATGATACCCCAGACCCTGTGCTACGAGACCGGACTGCTCAGCGTGCACACCATATGCCTGGTCTCTCGCACATTCCTTAGCATCTATGTGGCGGCCCTGGAGGGGGCAATAGTCAAGTTTATTGTACGCAAGGATGTCAAGCAGTTTGCGCTGGTTCTTCTCAAATGGTTTGGCATTGCGATTCCCGCCACATTCGTCAACTCCATGATACGGTTCCTGGAGTGCAAGCTGGCGCTGGCGTTTCGGTAAATACCCACAGCATAAGCATAAGCATAAGCTTCACTTGACTTACTCTCTTATCGGCAGAACTCGCCTGGTACGCCACTCGTATCGATTGTACTTTAAGAACCAAAACTACTACAGAGTCTCCAATTTGGATGGACGTATCGAAAACGCGGATCACAGGTACGATGGAAACTCGCCGTGTGAATTCTGATTCATCATTAGATTCTCCTTTGCAGACTCACCGAAGACATTTCGGTATTCGCCAGTTCCGTGGCACATTTGTACAGTAGCTTGACCAAGCCGTGCTTCGATCTGATGCTGATTGGCTTGGCACTGATGCGATCGTCCAGGAAAATGAAGGCTAACATTCTTACGGGTAAGTTAAACACGCACGACCTTGTAATTGCTATAGTGTTCACACTGACTTGCCACATCCGTTCGCTTTACAGGTCCGGCCCTTTCTGTAAGTGTCATTGCGCTGACAGCCCATATATTGCGAATCGTTTCCCCGAAATTCGGGCAACTGGTATCCGAAGAGGCCAATCGATATGGTTACCTAAGACACATTCACTCCCGCATCATTACAAACGCAGAAGAGATCGCCTTCTATGGCGGACACAAGGTGAGTTGGGCACTCTACCCGCCGCCACAGATCAAAGGCTAATTAGTTTGACGCTTTAGGTGGAAATGCAACAGCTGCGGCAGGGATACAACCGTCTGGTCAATCAGATGAACAAAATATTCAGCCAAAAGCTTTGGTTCGTAATGCTGGAGCAGTTCTTTATGAAATATGTTTGGTCCGGCACCGGCATGGTGATGGTCTCGCTGCCCATTCTGACCGGTGCCACTGATAGCGCCACCGCAACCACAACTACTGCAAGTGAATCCAATGTCAGTGAGCGCACACAGTATCTGACGACAGCACGAAACCTGCTGATTTCTGCAGCCGATGCCATTGAGCGTCTTATGTCTTCTTACAAGGAGATTGTGGCTTTGGCTGGCTACACGTACCGCGTGGCCGGCATGATGGATGTGTTCGAGGAGACCGCTCAGGGCATTTACAGCAAGGCCACCGTGGCGGAGAACGACGAGATGAACGGCATCATTGAGTTCCGTGACGGCAAGCCAATAGCCAAGGGGCGCATCATCTACACGGACGATCCCGCCAATATGTCAATCAGTCTGCGAGCAGTACCCGTCGTAACACCCAACTGTGATATCGTTGTGCCCAGCCTGACGCTGTGCATTGAGCCCGGAGTTCATCTGCTGATAACAGGACCCAACGGATGTGGCAAGTCCAGCCTGTTCCGCATATTGAGCGGACTGTGGCCCATATACGCGGGCGAGCTGCATATACCACGGCCCGTAGAGGATAAGCCCTGCATGTTCTACATACCACAGCGGTAAGGGCGCTATTTAACTGGTTTCCTAGGAGTCTGTCATCTAATATTAATCCACAGGCCGTATATGTCGATCGGAAGCCTATGCGATCAGATTATCTATCCCGACACCCGAGATGACATGAAGCGGAAGAATATCACAGAGAACGAATTGAGGGACATTTTAAAAATGGTCAGCTTGGAACACATTGCTCAACGGTAAGCGAGCCTGGTCCAAAAAAAGAAAACTTAATACCAGAATTCTTTTTTTAGTGATAGCTTTGATGTGGTTCGCGACTGGAAGGACATACTGTCTGGAGGCGAGAAACAGCGCATGGCCGTGGCGCGCCTATTCTACCACAAGTTCGTATTGGTCATCATTGTCTGAGCTCACATTTTGACAAGTCATGTATTTCTAGACCGCGCTATGCCCTACTCGACGAATGCACCAGCGCGGTTTCCATCGATGTGGAGAGTTCGATTTATGAGATAGCAAAACGCATGGGCATCACGCTCCTGACAATAACACACAGGCCCACACTATGGTAAGAGAATCGCATCTGGCTTGAGTGTCTCTGGGCTGGTTATAACCGTTTTGCAATTTGCATTCATTTAGGAAATATCACACACACATTCTGGAGTTCGATGGTCTGGGAAGCTGGCGATTTCGGACGATGGAGGCCAACGAGAAGCAGAAGGAGCAGTTCGTCCATTAACAGCCGCTTAGAGTATTATACAAATGTACATTTTTTTCAAGGTCAAGCAATTAGTAAATGATATTCATAAACTAGAACCCAAAAGAGTCACAAAAGTACAGAGAAACTAAATTGCAAAAGGCCAAGGCACTTACGATCTTTGGAGTAATCACACCACACCCGCAAATTAGTAGTAGTAGCTGCAAGGAGCAATGAGTATTAGAGATATAATTTACACAGCCTCTTAATTTGGCGTGATGTTAAGCGATAATCGGTTTTGAGATAATTATAATCCGAATACCAAATCACGGTGGTTGGAGCGACACAGAACGACGACAGGAATTTTTCGCAATGCTGGATGCAGGCACAAATGGAGCACCCACATCAGCGAAGTACTTAGAAGAGACATTCTTTTTCGAAAGCAATCCCACTGCCACCTCATATGAGTCCCTGGAAACATTGGTACATTGAGTAAAGCAGACAAACTTGCAGGTCAAGCATCTGTCCACCTAGATATGCATGTAGGATTGCATTACTGACCTGGCTTGGGGCGCTTTAGTAACAACAAATGTATATAATTGTTCAAGTATATATTTGGTTCTCAATTCCACTTCCACGGCAGCTTTGCAAAAGTGGAATTGATTCGTGTTCTCGCAACACCAAAACGAAAAAGCCTTTTCGTTTTGAAAAGTAATGGTTGTTGGTCAGTGGATTGAAAAGTAATTGCCAAATTACGCACTTTTCCAGTTGCTAAATGTACATAAAGTGAATTTTCCTTAATTTGTTAGTCAAATTGTACATAAAGTGAATTTTCCTTAATTTGTTAGTCAAATTTGATTTGTGGTTAATTTATTTACAAAGAACTGTTTTGTTTAATGTGTCCAGAATTTGACAGTGTCAGCCAAAACGAAAAAGTCATCCTCTCTCGCCTTCGACTGTTCCATTTTCAATTGCTTCGCTTGGACTTGTGGCTTCTCTCGTATATATCTACCCAGCGGCGCAGAGCTAAATGTGTTACATCGAAAGTATGCATGACGCCTGACGAACAAGTAATGCATTTTGTAACTTTCCCCTTATCCATAAGCATTTTTTGACTTTTCTTCTATTTTGTCCATTTGTATTTGTATGCAGTACAAATGTGTAAGTGTAAGTGTATCAGTGACGAGGAGTCACTTGAATTTGGCTTAGTTAATTAATTTTAGTGTACATACTTATAATTGTCGGGAAACAAACTCGCAAAGTTGAAAACTCAATTGGCAAAAGTGATGGAGGCTCAAAACACGATTATGCAGAGAGAAAATTAAAAAATGACGTATTGATATATTTGGCCATCCTTAAAAAGCTAACGCAAAATGACATGCTTGACGACGTATGTCCCATTTGTAGTCTGGACATACTTATAGCTTTGTCGGGAACATACATTATACTTCGCAAAGAATGAACAACTCAAATCAGCGCCAAATGAGTGACTGGTAAGGCTCAACGCATCTTGATTATCGTCACAGAGGTCACATTGCTCACATTGCGCACAAAAGTGCCGCATTGAGCGAGTTCCTGAGCACAGCAACAACAATCCAAAAAGGCATGAACGGCAAAAATGACAAAAAAGCCCCCATGAATATTCGCTACCGCCGTGTGGCCCATTTGAAGTCTGGAATGCCGATATGATCCCTATAGCTTATGTGAAGACCGTACGAGTAGTCGGAATGCCTCTGGAACATGACCAGCGTCAATGAAATCAGCGCCAGATGAGTACGTTTAAGTCGGCTCGAACCGACTTCGATATACCGTTACTCGTGGCAACAGAGGTCTACATAGCCTCACTGTATGCCTGCGGTGGGTCAGCCGAAAAGTATGCAGCATTGTAACGCGTCGCTCTCTCTCTCTCTCCGATTCTGCACCAGCAACAAGCTTAGGTTATCCAGAGGGGAGGGTGGTCGGAGAAAAATGAACGAAAAATGCTCATAACTTGAGTATTCGCTCATCCGCTCGTGATCAGGCCATCAGCAAGTCGAGAAATAAGCCAACTATGATCCCTAGAAAGTACGAACCATCTATCATCAAGCCTGTCGGAGATCGGACGTGCCAAATCTGGAACATGACCGGGCGTGGCAAAATTGAAAATAAACTCGATCTGCTGCAGACAATAGGAGTCTACAGTTCAAATTTGGTTGCTCTAGCTCTTCAGTCTCAATGAGCTCTAGGCGTTCACCACAGACGGACGGACAGACGGACAAGTGGAACATGGCTATATGCGACACGGCATGTTCGATGCTGATCAAGAATATATGCATACTTCATATGGACGGAAATGCAGTCCTTCTGCCTGTTACATACATTTGCACGATCTTTAGTAGACCCTATTTCTCTGCGAGTAACGGGCATAAAAATCGTGAGGCCAAGCGAGTCTAGCTGGTGCAGCATTGCCAATGCTTGGCGTCACCAAGAAGACGCTGTCGACAAGTGGAACAGTTTGCGAAACACATTTCGTGCGAGTTTGCAATTCAATACAAATGCAGCCAGCATGAAATTTTTTTGATTTTATTGATATTTTTGCAGACTGCATTTAAGGCAAGCAAGACTGTGAAGAGCGGGCAGAGTGGGTCGGAAAAGAAACCAACCTTTCCATATTTTATTGTCATTTCCTCAGCCAGTAATGACAATTCAAAGCAAGGACAGAACTGCATCTTTATTTATTTATTTAAAAATCTTTTAATTTTGCCATGGAACTGCACCATGTTCAGTGGAAAAATATTTCATAAAACGGAGACGAATGTTGGTTGCAGCCTCGCTAGGGCGGCCAGAATTTATCCTTGAACAATCTGTTGCCGACTGACGCTATATTCCCGGTATAAGCTCTCCATCCAGCTCATGATCAACGAGGTTGCTTTGCATTCCATTCTTATTCTGTATATCAAATAAATTAACATAATCAATTACCTTTAAGTACTCGTCTTTCAATACTTCATAAATTGCATCGCATGTTTCCGGAATGATTCCAAATATTGTTGGCTTTGACATTCTAAACTCATATGAGAGGAACGTCATGCTGGATCCTGAAGCCAAATAGCAGAGTGTCACTGCTAATCTTTCGCCAGGTGAAAGGGGCGCACCAAAATTCTTCGTCTGCTTTCTGATAAGTGGCATACGAGCTGATCGAAAGTGGCTGCGTCCATGCGCACATCATTTTACAAAATTCTCCGGAATACTTTGCAACTCTGTATTCATCTTGGCAAACATGCCTTCTTCCCCTCGAGTCAATTTAATTTTGTCAATCCAGCAAGAGCGCTTTGGCTTGGGTTCATCATCATCTTCATCTTCGTCCAGAACCCACAACGCAATAACAGCACACGCCACTAGCTCTGTTGCCTTTTGCGCATTTATTTCTTGCAGCTAAAAAATGTAATTTAATTACAATTTAAAAAAATACAAGAAAACACTAAAAACTACGCATATTTACCTTTATCAAAATTTTTAAGCCGAAAATGAAAAAAAATTATCGCAATGTGACAGGAAAACGAGCATGGCCGATGTGCTTGGCACAGTCAAAATAGTTCAAATGAGCTAACTCATTGGATCGGCTGTTCAATTAATTGATGATACAAACGTGCCCGCCTCGGTCACAGAACCACTGTGAAGGCAAATGAGTTCTTGTGTTGACATTGGAAAGTACTCGTTCCTGTGACACACGATTTCAGTGCCAAGGCATTGGCCGTTCACATTGCGCTGTGCCACTGTGACCCTGAAATGTGCCGCACTGTGCCCCAATGTAAACTCAGCATTACGGCAGAGTATACGATTCCTAAATTGTGTGGTGAATTCCAAACAGACTGCGAAAATTCTGCGTTTCGTCGAACATTCTTCGCTTAGTTGTTTCCCAAACTCAGCAATAGATGGCGCAACTACTTTAACCATGTGGCAGCCCTGGCCACCTCTGGTCACACGATTCATCGAGCACAATCCCTAACGCGATAGCAGAACGACAAGACACGCGCCATCCCTGGCGCTCAGTTTCTGGCTTGGCTTCGGTCAGCGCGGCACGCGCCCGCATCGCTCCGTTCGACTTGACGATAATTGTTAGCTTAAGTTATATTCAATAAAGTTAATTACACATTAAACCCTCGTAGCTAAAACCATTTGCTGGCAAGAGTATTACAGAAGCTCCCACAACCTAGGTTAATCACATAGAGAAATAAATTTCATAAATATACTTTATGTGGTCGGAGATGATTCCTTCTATGCGTTGCAAGCTCCTTTTGAAAATTAGTTGAGTAGCGTGGATGCCCTTTTTACAGTCCGTCAAAGTTAGAAAATATGGTACAAAAGTAGTTCTTCAGTAATACGTCAATAACTCAACTAATTTTCAAAAGGAGCTTGCAACGCATAGAAGGAAAAATATGGGCTTGCGCAAAAATGCAAAGACTTATACACTAAAACGGTTGAAAGAAATTGGCAAAACATTTAAACTATTTTGAAAACGATTTATTAAAAATGTAGTTGTAAAACTACTTAAAATTAAGATTAAAATAAAGAAAATTGAACAAAAAGTTAGTTTTTAATTAGTAAAAATATTTATTTTCATAAAAAATTATTAATTACTAAAAATATTTATTTTCAAAAAACCATAATTATTTTATAATTATATTTCATTTCAAAAAAAAATTATTTTTAGTAATTAAAAATTAACTTTTCATTCAATTTAAAACTATAAGTTTTTTTACAACTTCATTTTTAATAAATCGTTTTTAAAAAGTAAAAAAGTTTTGTCTATTGTTTGTAACCTTTTTAGTGTCTTAAACTTTGCACTTTGGCAGCCGATCCTGAGTTACCCTGCTGACCTACATTTAGGCTTATTTCAAAGCTACTGAAATTCTCTACCACTTACCTTTGAATTTGTTAATTAATATTTATCACTTTCACTTTCAACACAAAATTGTTCACACAATTATTTTTGAACAATAAAACAATATTACAACAAAAGAGGAATTTTGCCGGGGCAACAGCTGTTTTTAAAATCGATACCAACCAATCGTTACCAGCTATTATCGATATCGGTGCTATCGATTTTCGTTCACTCCAGACCGCGTTAACAGCACTGTATGTAACCAGTCGGCTTAACATTTTCCGCTGGAAACGGCCACACCCACACACACACTCGCATGTCCTTAAAAAATTCAACCTATGGACGCAATGGAATCCTTGGAGGAGCAACTCAGAGAGCTAGCCCTTCTTAACAGCAGGCCGCCGCCACCAAAGAAATCTCAAATAGGCAAAGTAGCCGAACTGATCGACAATCTGCAGCAGAAGTCAACAAATCTTCCACCACAGACACTGACCGCAGCCAACAGGAAGGCCCCCCCTCCGTGCATTCCACCCAAGCCACATAAAAAAACTGGCGAACAGCCGCAGGTTGGAAAATTCAAAATCTGAATAATTTAACAGAGAGATCTTAATTGAAAATCTTCTGTAATGGATTTAAACTAATTCAACTTGTGTTGTCTATCATTAAAAGGTCCCACTGAGCAGGGTAGTTACCTGTTCCCGCGAGCCGCTCTATTCCCGTCCATTGCACGGCTTGGACAAAACCACAACAGCGGCGGCAGCCACCGGAAGCAGCATGCTCTTGCGAAAGCATCCGATTTATGCCAAGCACAGTGTTGAAGCAGCCAGCAACAGCAAATCGACCCTGGATAACCCGGCTGTATTGGAGCAGCAATTAGAGGCGCTCGCTTATCACAAACAGCAAATGGAAAGGAGAGGCCTATTGGGATCGCAATCGATGAAGCCCATCGCAAGCGCTCCAAAATTGTCATCCAATTCATTGAGCAGCAGTGCAGGGTCCGTCATTTACAGCAATTTGCGGAAGTCACCAGAGAGTGTGTATGGCTACATGTCTGCTCAACCCGGATCGGGCAATTCTACGAGCACAGTTTACTCGAATGTACAGCAAACAGGTTGGTTTTGGGGGGCATAGAGCCGACGCAGACGCAAAAATTCACATCTGTGACACTCTCCTCCCTATAGATTCCCAACCCCACAGTTTTGCTGCACCCTCACCCGCTCTGGGTGGTGGTGGCGGCGAGTCCAGGCTGCTTTCGATTTGCACGAATTCATTATCGGATAAGGACATTGAAGATGACTTACCGCCGCCACCCAGTCCCGTGAGCGCCGTCAGCTCTTCGTACAGCGAACTTCGACGTGCCACAGAAGTGTTCCACAACAAGCCGCTGGAAGTGGATAAGAGCAATTTGAGTCGCCAGAGTCATTTGGACAACAAGAACTATGCAAACCAGTCATACACCACATACAATAACGCCACGCTCAAGGTAAGAGACACAAACAACTGCGAAGACATTGCAAAAAGCGTTTGCTCCATCTAAACTTCTTTATGACCAGGTTGCAGTACCAATTTATTCTAAACATGACCTTATATTCCAATGACTCCATATGACTTTAATCCGTCTCAAATCGACGCTACCGTGTGGTATAGGGACTTCAAAAACATTGACAGAATGCTACTAATTGACCATTTAGACCAGTGTGACTGGAACTCAATATACTCATTTATAGATGTTAATACCCAATTAAGTCAACTGTGCTTTCTCAACAGTAACATATATGAAAAATCAGTACCACTCAAGCGAAGGGTATGTAATCACAGACATAATCCTTGGTTCACGCGGGATATTTCAAAAAAAATTGCTGAACGAGACGCTGCCTATAAAAAGTGGAAAAGGTTTAAGACTCCTGAGCACTATCAGCTTTTCAGAACACTCAGAAGCCTAGTAAATCAAATGATTTATACTGCAAAAAGTAACCACTACTCTTGCAAATTCCAAAGTGCAATATTTACCAATCAAAAATGGGCGGAGCGAAAAAAATTGGGAATCGGAAAGACAGGTAGTGAAGTTGGTGCAATCGAATGTACCTGAAGCTATTAGTAATCCCTACCTAGATGTTGTAGTTAATAATACCTGTGATAGTAGCTTTAGTTTTATGTGCGTGAACCCATGTGATGTTCTTGAATGCGTCCTTAAAATTAAGTCGAATGCTGTTGGGTTGGATGATATGCATCCTAAATTCTTCAAGCTTACCTTACCAAAAAGCATTAATCATGTAACATATATCTGCAACACAGCTTTTATGACTTCGACTTTTCCGGAAAATTGGAAAATAGCCAAGATTGTTCCATTACCAAAGGCAAACGACGAATATAGACCGATATCCATACTTCCCTTCATGTCTAAAGTATTCGAGCATCTTATGTTACAGCAGATTAGTAAATTTTTAAGCCTAAATCCAATGTTAAGTAATATGCAATCCGGTTTCCGGAAGCACAGAAGTTGTATCACGGCATTATTAAAGGTCACTGAAGATATTCGTAAGCAAGTTGATAACAGTCAGGCAAAACCTTCGATACAGTAAGCCATGAAATTTTATGTACCAAGCTAGCCAAATTTTTTTAATTTCTCAGTAACTGCCATCAAACTTATCTTTTCGTACCTATGTGGAAGAAGACAGACGTTGATTACCGATCTTGAGAAGTCAGCAGTTTTGTCTCTGAAACGTGGTGTACCTTAAGGGTCAATTCTTGGTCCACTTCTCATCTCAATGTATGTAAACGATCTCCCATGTTTCATTATCTAACTGTAATGTTCACATGTATGCCGATGATGTCCAGCTTTATGTCAGTTTTCCCTTAGAGAGAATAAATGAATGTGTAAATCTACATATGTAACAGTGAATTGTCTAATGTTAGTAGGTGGGCTATTTGTAATGGTTTGTCACTTAATCCGTGAAAATGTAAGTGTATTGTTATATAGAAAAATCCGCTGAGCACTGAAAACCTGCCGAACTTAATCGTTAACAGCATACCGATAAATTATGTCGAGCATTATTAACAACACTCTATCATGGAGTGACCTTTGGACTTGTAAGACAGCTTTCATTAACCCAGCAGTTTTTACCTACCGATCTATAGCACAAACATATCTGTCACCCACGCTCTGATATGGAATTGGGATATTTGGAAACTGCGACATAGCTTCTCAGCGTAGGCTTAATCCCTGCAGGGAAAGTGTCTACTTTACAACCAGAAATATACCTGTCTATAAAAACTTGCACTGGTCGCACTTCCTATCCAAATCTATGCATTGAAGTCGTCCATTTTACACAGGCATGTCATAGGCATGTGACAATTGTCCCCGGCAGCAGCCATTTGAAACCAGTTTAATGCCAGATAGCATAGGCGGGAGAGAATTGTCCCCTGCAGCAGCCATTTTCAACCAATTAAATATCAGTTCAAATTTGAATGTTCCTTATCTGTCCTTATCTGTCAGTCTGTTTATGTCGCTGCATAGTATAACAGTACATCGAAATCTGTCGGTCAACTAGCTCAAATTAGGATTTCAAACGAACATTTCTTCGAAAGCTAATATTTGTTGTTGCCCCACTCACCCGAATCTAGCTATTTTGCTACCAGTTATATTCTACAAGCATTCAAACTAGGTGTAGGACAGTTTTGTTTTGTTACTAGTTGACAATTTCTCTGCAGGGATGTTACATTCAATAGTATTGCTAGATACGTCTACAATGTCAAGCGAAGAGAACACATTACGGGGTTTGCTACACAAATCTATGAACTCAATTTTAAGTCTTGGACTGATTACAGAAGCATGATACTTTTGCACCGGGTAATTTGAACGAAAGAACCAAGCTATTTATATGATGAATTATGATTCAGCACAACTGCTAGAACCAACAACGTCATAAATTATCCTGTTCAGAGCGACAATTTTTCGTTCACACTGTTCGTCTGTGGAATCAATTTAGGGTCAAACTAAACGAATTTTTAATAGGAAACATTTGATAATAACATTTAATTACACAAATCATAAAAAATAATAATAAAAATCTGTCTTGCTTTATATGTATTAGGTTAAGAAGAAGTAGGATTAATGATTTAAATACTATGATCTTTTTTTTTGTATGTGACTAGTGCAATAATCTAAAAGGTTATCCTTGTAGCACTAGGAATTAAGAAATTATTAAATAACTAAACCAAGCAGCAGCGATTGTTACTAAAATTCTGGTTCCGTGCCTATTATTTCAGATTCATCAAAACAAAATCAACGCGGCAGCGGATTATTATGGCTATGGTGGATTGTCTCAGGTAACAATCAGATGGCAGAGTTTGAAACAATAGCAGTAAAATGTAATATTTTGCAGAGCTCCTCCACATATGACTCCATTTACGAGCCCATTAACCCACGACCACCCGGAAATTACAATTTGTATGTGAATGAGGCCAGTATTCCCGGTCCCGGTGCAAACTCCAGCGGAGCTAATGTGCCCGTTTATGTTAGTGGCGGCGCCCTCACTCCATCCGAATGCGATAAAGAGCACATGAACTACCAATCGCAAATGAATCGTGCTGAGGGCAACAACCTGAATCAGTATGTCACCGCCTCGTCCCTCGATCCTAGCCAGGACTGCGAGAACTATGGTGGGTACCTCCTTGATTAAGCTTGAAAGACCTTGCGCTCTCATTTCCGCTTCTGTAGGTCGGTGCGTCAAATGCCAGGACCGCGTGCTGGGAGAAAACAGCGGCTGCACAGCCATGGATCAAATCTATCACATAGCTTGCTTTACCTGCACCGACTGCCAGATAAACCTTCAAGGCAAGCCATTCTATGCCTTGGAAAGCAAACCATACTGCGAATACGACTACTTGCAGACACTGGAAAAGTGCTCCGTGTGTATGAAGCCAATTTTAGAGCGTATACTCCGAGCCACAGGGAAGCCCTATCACCCACAGTGCTTCACGTGTGTGGTATGTGGGAAGAGCTTAGACGGCTTGCTATTCACGGTGGATGCGACCAATCAAAACTATTGTATTACGGACTTTCACAAGTAGGTCGCGATTTGAGGGCAATCGAGATTTGCTAGCCATTATTTATATTTGCCTAAATCTAGGAAATTTGCGCCTCGTTGTTGTGTGTGCAAGGAGCCCATTATGCCGGAGCTGGGTCAAGAGGAGACGGTGCGGGTGGTAGCTCTGGATCGTAGCTTCCACTTGGAGTGCTATAAATGCGAGGTAAGATTATGATGAGCTTACTGACGATGATGATGGTGTAAGGAAATTAATTTATACCCCTCCTACAAATAGGACTGTGGACTCCTTCTGTCGTCTGAAGCAGACGGACGTGGCTGCTATCCCCTGGATGATCATATTCTCTGTAAAAGCTGCAATGCCCAGCGTGTTCAAGTCTTAACAAATCGCATGACCTCAGAGCTTTGAAAACCAGGCAAATAAGCAGCTTCAAATATAGTCTCTGTAGGATTTCAAATAATCTAGATAAAAGATAACATATATCATCAGTGCATTCGATCCGGCCGGGTCTATTGAGAATTCCCCTGCAAAAGGTTGGATCACAGTTTGACATAGTCCTGGTTAGACCAGCAGCAGCAGCCACTGATCGGCCCTGTTCGTCGCTCATGACCGATTTTCGTGTAGATTTTTGAATTCCAAAATGGTGGGTAATCGTAAATCGGCTCGGAGCTTCGGAAAGTAACATTACTGCACCCAAAAACACATAATTAGCTAAATCCCAATTAGCGTAGATCATTAGATTCATAATTACACGGTTATTCCCTTATATATAATTTGGCTCTAATATTTATTGACTCGAATAATGAATATGAAATCTAGGATTTGATGTAATTTGATACATTTATTGTACTCATCCCAAATAACAGACACTCTGTCAGAAAAGTAAACTCGATTGGTATGAACAAGAACATGTACAATCGCTCCATCCATTCAACTAAGTATTATGTATCAATATCATTCCATATTTATTCCATAAAATTTAAATCAAAATGAAAACTGCCGTGAAATTCGCAAAATAAACATTTCTTCAAAAGCTCCATTAAAAGCAAGTGGATTACGTAAGACTGTTTTAAGCATGATAAAATCTACAAATAGGTAATAATATGGGGGAAACAACAACAAACAACTTTGTGCAGAGAAGCAGCGTTACTATTATCTACATCTACAGATGGCTCTCGATAATATAAACGATAGCAAAAAAAAACGACGAATAAACGTCACGTCCGAGAACTTAGCGGAATATTTCAAAGGCCTGCTTTACAGAGAAATAGAGGCACCGCATGTTATGGATTTACCGATTGTCGAGAGAGCAGAAATGGACAGACCGTTTACAATTGCAGAAGTGCGCCTTGCAATAAGACAAAATAAAGTAGGAAAGCGCCAGGAGAAGACAGAATCCCCGCGGAATTTCTACTGCACGCCTTCAGAGGGTGTTGTGGTGCAGTTAACTGATTCTTTTAATGAAATTTTTAACACTGGATGTGTCCCTAAGAGCTTTTAGAAGAACATCATTTACCCAATCTTTAAAAAGGGCAACCCTGCAGAAGTGAACAATTACAGATTCATCTCTTTTTTAAATACTTTGCTTAAAACATTTACGTCAGTTATCTTAGCCCGTATAAACTCGTATCTGGATGAACACCAAATATTAGGAAAGGGTATTCCACGATAGACAGCATCTTCGTGTTGACTTCGGTATGCAGGGACTTTCTGAGGACAAACAAAAAACTGTACCAGTGAGTTAGTCAGGTTAGACAGGAAACTCCTGATTTATGAGCTAGCGGATATAGGCATCACGACAAAGATACTACAAGTTTTAAAAAGCCTTTATGAGGAAAATGAAACGGCAGTGTAGGATGGATCTAATCTTTCGCCCAGGTTCAAAACAAATCTTGGAGTCAAGCAGGGGTGTATTATTAGCCCTCTTTTGTTCTCTTTATTTGTAAATGATATCTCCTGTGAACTACATGGCGGAGCGCAATTTTGCGGGAATGTTTTCAAAATCCTAATGTACGCAGTCGACATGGTCATCCTTGCTGAATCACCAAAGATGCTACAGGAGATGATAAATGAAGTGCAAAGATACTGCCTAAAATGGGGACTGGTAATCAACACGGATAAGTCGAAAGCAATGGTAATTCGAGATGGACGAGGGAAACTGAGAAATGGACACTTGACAATATTGAACTAGAAACGGTAAAACGGTTTAAATATCTTGGAGTGACCGTATCTTCAAACATGTCTTTCAAACAGCACATTAATTTAAAACTAAGCGAGTCCAAAAGAGCACTGAACAGCACATGGAAAACCTTAATGAATAAGAAAAATTTAAGCGCGAGAACAAAGTACAAAATGTTTCAGGCAACGGCAAGATCTATCATGTGCTATGCTGCAGAAGTTTGGGGATGGGAGTCATACGAAGATGCCGAAAAATTGTTAAGATTCTTTCTGAAAAAGATATTCTACCTCCCAAACAATTCGCATACATTTGGAGACATTACACAATACAAGCGCATTTTAAATGTATGAATTAAATCATGTCTCTATAAGCTGACAGGTACCCGAAAATTGTAGCGTTTGCTGGTGTGCTTTCAAAAATGGACAGAACTGGCCTCGGAACACGATGTAAATCTAAACCTAACCGACCCGAACACCTGGAAAGAGAGTCAGTCCACACTTCTGTCTTTAATGTACGAGAGACCGCGTGAGGCAAATGCTAGGCGAGCCCGAGAAAGCACTTCTCGAGAGATGTACAAGCGTTTAAGTTACGAGCTCGGAGAAAATAATTACTTTAGGAGAGACTATGAAACCTTAACCATTTCCCAAATTTGCAGAACAAGAACAGAGGTACTGGCGCTTAACTATTCACCGCATAGACGCGTTGAAAATGAGCTGTGCAGCCTTTGCAACATGAGAGCACGCGAAGATGTGATCCACTTCATAGCAGTCAGTCCAATCTTGAAGGAGCTGAGGATCCGCTCATGGAACAGAGCATACCTCACATTGGAAGAGCTTGCAGCAATCCTAAACGGGCAATCTTGGAGTGTGTTGGCAAAATACCTGCTGGATGCTCACAAATACAGGTCAAGAATCATGCAGGAAGCGTTCTAAAAGAGAAATCTGAAATTTGAATCTGATTTTATATTAATTAGTGGAGCCCGGGACTTCATCCTGAGGAGTTAAAGATCTACTATCTCGCGACGAGCGGCGAAGGTAGTTGGTGTAACTCTGAAGGAAGGGCGTTCCGGTAGCTCCAGTTTTATATGTTCAAGTATGTGAATTGTATAATTTTAAATTTAAGGCAAACGGCAAAAATGCCATGCCTATATATATATTTAATTGTTCTATGAATAAAGAACTTCTACTACTACGTATGGGGGAAACTGACAATCAATATTAATTCACCGCCTAAAAATACATTTGAAAAGTTTGTTAACTTCTCTGGTGCAAAAGTTGGCCCTTATTTGTAAACCTGTGTAATTAACGTTTCTTTTGAATAATCAAATCTATTGTAAATTTTATTTGAAGGATCGTTTCGGTTGTTTAAAGAAATTTTTAAAATGCGCGCGGGTAGTGTAAACACGATCTGGCAGCACTGACACCAAATCGCCAAGTGGGGCAACCGTGGTTACGTGTGAAATGACGAATTACGTATCGGAAAATACCAAATGTACGGTCAGACTCTGCTGGATATAGTCGCTTGTCGCCTTGTGTTGTAATATTAATATAAAAACATAGAAGTTGGACGAACAAAATTATGCGAGTGAGAGGACTCGCAGTTGGCCATTTGTAACTTGATTGTAAGTGTCGAAAAATGAGCATTGAGATTTTTGCAATTGCCTTTGCATGTTTGTATGTATATGCCGCTGCATTCGGTACACACTTGCTTGTGTGTGTACATACCCGTACGTTTTTGCTCATGTATACTTGCTCTATCTCGCTCTCTCGTTTTATTGTGTGTACATCGGTAAATATGCAGGGCAAGCTGGCAGTGGAAAGACATGGGAAGGGGGTTGGGTTGCACACACGGAAATCGAACTAATGGCCTTTTCCATTGCAGGACTCAGACACGCATGATCCAGCCAAAAATATGGATAAAAAGATCTCTTCGATTTCGCAACCGCGCATTTTAAAGAAGAAGCATTTTCGGGTGAAGCATCAAAAGGTGAAGCTATTCCGTGCAAACGAACCCATCCTCAGTGTGTTCATGTGGGGTATCAATCACACCGTACGTTAGCTCCCACATCAACGCATTTGAACTCGTTAATTGCCATTACCCTTTCAGATCAACGAGCTGAGCCATGTGAATATACCAGTCATGCTGCTGCCAGATGACTTTCGGGCCTATTCCAAAATCAAAGTGGACAACCATTTGTTTAACAAGTACGCATTTAGTTCCAAATTTTCGAGCTGGCATGGTGGCTTTATTTTATATCCACATTTTGATTACATTCCAGAGAAAATATGCCTTCACATTTCAAGGTCAAAGAGTATTGCCCACTTGTGTTTCGGAACTTGCGGGAGCGTTTTGGCGTGGACGATGTGGACTACCGCGAGTCCTTGACTCGATCGCAGCCCATACAGATCGACTCCTCCGGCAAGTCGGGTGCGCAGTTTTACCAGAGCTATGACAAGTTTTTTATCATCAAGAGCTTGACATCGGAGGAGATTGAACGCATGCATGCATTTCTAAAGCATTACCATCCAGTGAGTAGCAGCTGCGGCATAGCCCAAAAGACAATTGTGTTTCCACTCTCGGATTTTTTCAGTACGTGGTCGAGCGACACGGCAAGACGCTGCTGCCGCAATACCTCGGCATGTACCGGATCACTGTGGAAAGCGTACAATACTACTTTGTTGTTATGAGGAATGTGTTCAGCTCGCATCTAACCATACACAAGTATGAGGCGAGACCTTGGGACCTGTTTACAGTGTAATTAAAATGTCTTTACGTTTTCTTTTAGAAAATTCGATTTAAAAGGAAGCACCGTGGACCGTGAGGCATCCGAGAAAGAGCTTGAAAAACATTTGCCCACATTCAAGGATAACGACTTCATAAAGCAGAAAGTCAAGTTGGAAATTGGAGATGACGCTAAGAAGAAGTTAATGGATACTCTGAACAATGATGTTGATGTAAGCGTAACGATTCTAATCCTGATGCTTCATACATAATCTTTATATATAGTCTTGATCTTGAGTCTGACTGCCTTATATTTATCCATATCCATATTTTTCAGCTGCTAACAAAGTTGCACATAATGGACTATTCCTTGTTGGTCGGCATACACGATTGCGTGCGGGCTGAGGAAGAAGCCTTGCAGGGAGACAATGCCCAGGCTGTCGGTCGCAGCGAGAATAGTGAGAGCGAGGAGTGTGATAGTGGCGAACGGTAACGTCTTAGGAATTCTCGATTGCCAACGTATAATCCTTACAAAATTCTGGTTTATAGCTGGACGTATAACACACCGCCCGATTCTCCGAGAGGTGCCCAGTATAAAGAAGTCGTCTATGAAGTTGACATATACGCCATTCCAAGTATCGAAGGTGAAAACAAATAGATAAGCCATAAAACTTACGATGTATTGACATCTTATACAAAACTTTTGAAGGGAAACCTCGTTTTACAACAGAGCCGGATTGTTTGGATTCTAGCTTATCTTATTTTCGTTTCCAATCGCCAATTTTTTCTCCTCTCATTTTAACTACCAGTGCATTCCAAAGTTTAGGTGCGGTTATAGTTTATATGACCAAAAAGTATGATATTGTTTACTCACAATATTCTTTTTTCATTACTTTTAAGGTTATACGCAGTTAGAAGGACGAAAAATATGTATTTTTATGAGTTTATTGCCGAAAAGTATTTCATGTTACAAAAACCAAAGGTTTTTACATTTAGTGGCAAGTTTATAATGGCACCAACGATTTTGTGAAATATTGATCTGTGCTCCTGCAGACCATCTCCTGAATGTCTTCAAAAAAAAAAGATGTTTGGAGGTGACCACGATTTCTCTGGTATAGTTCATCCGAAATCAAAAAAAAAAGATTCTTTCAGTGGATAAATAAAACTAGGTATTAAACAAAGGAATAGTTGAAATTTCAATTTTTGACAAAATGGTGGATTCGTTAAAGAATTCGACCAAAATTCCACGTAAATTTTTTGGAAAAAATAGAAATAGTTATTCGACATCTTATTCCTTCGTTGAATACGTGAGGAATATATCTGAGAAGGTTGTGTTCAAATTTCAAATCGATTGGGTTAGCCGTTTTCGAGAGACAGTTTTGAGAAAAACGCGTTAAAAGTTTGAACAGCACTGTTAGCTGCACTGTTAAAACAGCTAACAGTGCTGTTAAAACTTTTAATGTATGTTTTTAATGTAAAATTTTTAAATGTAGGTACATTAATATTCAAAAAATCGATTCTTGGAAAATTCTAACTGCATATAACCCCTTAAGGATTTCTGAGGTTTATTGTGAGGATTCAGGATGTGATTGCGTAAAAATGCCAGCTTCCAGCATATACACTAGCAGAATGAACCCCAAATCATGAAAGATCCACTTTGATCTTTCCTCAAATCCCTCCTAGTAGGGGCAAAATCCGTCAGGGCCGTCCAAATTAAATATTTTTTATGAAGAAAACTTAGTTGTGTTAATGCTGACTTAGCCACATTGAGGCGGTACTGATCACCACTCTGCAACGATTTGCTTGCCAATTTGTCAAAGCGACCATATTGTAAGGGTGATTTTTATACCCTTGTAAAAGGTATATTAAGATTGTCCAGATGTTTGTAACGCACAGAAGGAAGCATCTCCAACCACACAAAATATATATATTCTTGATCAGCATGACGAGCTGAGTTGATATAGCCATGTCCGTCTGTCCGTCCGTCTTTTTCTATGCTATCTTCTCCATCAGTTTTAAAGCTATCTTAACCAAGGCTGCAAACCTCTAAAGCTTTACAGAAGCTTCGGTCCGGGGGTTCGAACCCGTTGTGAAGTCTAAGGTTCGGTTCGCGGACCGGTTCCTGGAACCCCTGAACCCAAGGTTTTGGTTCGAACCTCGTTTCGCTTGAACGTAAAAGAAGAGTTTCGATTTATTAATATTTATTTTTTAAAATAATATTCTTTTTTTTAATAATGCAATTTGAATTATCAAATTCATTAGCTGGCATTTACAACTTTTGAGAACTGCTTAGTTTAAGTTAATGAGCATTATATCATCTAGGAGCTGTTCATCTATACCAGCTCTTAGATATGTAAAATCCAACTTATGTGTTGAAAAGGCTCGTTCAACTGCTACCTGAGTTGCTGACACAGCAATTATAGTTAAGGCAATATTCGTACTTTACTAGGACTTTCCTCGCTTTTTTTACCTTTCCAAAAGTATAAAACATTTGTTGATGTATGTTCTGTTTGACAAATTTTGAAGGAATCTAAAACATTATTACAGATCTGATAATTGTTTATTGCTTTCCTAAACTTCTATTCTTCGCACTCAGACGTTGAGTCCTTTAAAGTTGAATCTTGAGAACTCTCATTGTCTGTAATGTGCTGCTTTGCTCCTTTTTTGTGGTAAGAAGTTAACTAAGTTTGAAATCTCGGGTCTAAGAACACTGCAGCCAATATTGGTACTGAGCTCATAATAGAAGAACGTCTATCGAGATAATAATAAAGAATGTTTTGCTAAAGGTTTTAGAACAATTGCTCGAAATGAAAAGCAAGCTAAATAAAAATCACTTGGTACTAATAAAATAGATTTCATATAGTGAGTACGGAGTTTCTTACAAATTGTCCGAACTCTACTTCAAAAAACCGCTATCGAAGGTAGGAGCAGTCAGATTACAAGGAATTTTTTTCCTGCATGTGTCATTGGAAAAACTACTTAATTTTGTGAACCGAACCTCATTTTTCGAAAAAGTGATCCGATTCGGGTTCAGGTTCGAGGAGTCAAAAATATAAGGGGTTCGGTTCATGGTCCGGTTCGTCGGTCCCAATATACTATAGCTGCCATACAAAAGATATGTCTGAAAAAAGTCTTAGTTGTTTTCAATACTATCGCTCCCAAACTTGTTACTGATTATTATTATATGCTACCACACAATTCAGCCCATGTTTGATTCAAATCAAATAACTATAGACTATAGCTGCCATAGGAACTATCGGTCGAAAAAGTAGTTCTAGTTAGAACAACATTTTTGCTTACAATTGTTGCGTCTTTATACTGGGTGGTCCATTTAAAAAATGGAATTTAATTTTGCTATAAAAAAAAACGGCTCGATATTTTTCAAAGGTTGAAGATTTATTGGAAAGGTTGGTTCATGTCAATTATTTATGAAAAACCATTTTGGTCAAATGACCACCACGGCTGACTTGGCACGTAGCCCATTCGATCTACGCAATTTTTGAGAACATTTTCAATTGTTTCGGCACGTATGTCAGCAATAGCAACTCGAATCTCGTTCTTCAACTCATCAATTGTTTCAGGATTGTTTGTATAACATTTTTCCTTGACCGATCCCCAAAGATAATAGTCTAACGGTATCAGATCACAGCTTCTTGGCGGCCAATTCACATCTTCATAATTGCTGATTATTCGATTTTCGAAGAAAGGGCGCAGAAGATCGATTTTGGCGTGCGCTGTGTGGCACGTAGCGCCGTCTTGTTGAAACCAAATATCGTCCAATTCTTCCGCCTCAATCCAATCCAATCACTTAACATTGCGTGTTAGCGCTCACCATTCACGGTCACGGTGGCTTCTTCTTCATTTTCAAAGAAAAATGGACCAATGATGCCTCGAGACCAAAATCCGCACCAAACAGTGGCACGCGGTGGGTGCATTGTCTTCTCGACGACGATATGCGGATTTTCTGTGCCCCAGATGCGACAATTTTGCGACAACCACCAAGGTGGAAATGTGCTTCATCCGAAAAGATGATTTTTCGGACAAATCCACCATCTTCGGCCAAACGATCTTCCGCCCAATTTGCGAACAGAAGACGATTCGGATGGTCAATTGGCTTTAGCTGCTGCACCAATTAAACTTTGTATGGCTTCATGGCAAGGTCTTTATGCTAAATTCGCATCAAAGAAGTGCGCGAAATGTTCAATTGTTCACGCACCTTTTCAGCAACCGCAGCAATGTTTTCGGTCGAGCGCACCGGATGAGTACGTACACGGGCTGGTTTATCCACCAACATTGAAGTTTTACGAACTCGCTCCACGAATTGATCCACAAATTGAGTTTTCGGAACATTTTTTTTGTTAAATGTTTTGTTTTTTCAAATTTCGCACAGTTTAAGTCGAGGACTCACCACTTTGGAAATATGTTTTTAATGTTTGCCAACTTTCTTCAAGCGAATAGCGACTCATTTCGTAAATGTCAAAGTTTTTACTAAATGTTAGTCGCTTTCCGAATGACATTTGACGTTTTTAATGTAATGAATAGTTCAAATTCCAAACACTAGATGGACCACCCTGTACCATCCAGTTGTGAATATTACCAGTTTCCGCAGTGTTTAAAGCAGGAACTTGACTCCGGACCATTTATTTTTGCCCCACTCTGAGTTGAATTTTGCTACAACCCAACTAACATCAATGTATAATAATATTCCGCATTATTTAATTGCAGAAAAACGAGAAATTTATTTCATAGCTATCATTGATGTCCTTACACAATATGGTGTCAAAAAGCAGGTGGGTAATGACTTATCCCAGTTGATAAATTATATATTCAATGCCGATTCGCTTCTGGTTTTGTTTTGCAGGCGGCGAAAGCAGCAAAGACAGTTAAATATGGTAGTAATGTTGATGGTATATCAACATGTGATCCTGAACAATATGCCAAAAGATTCCTGGAATTTATGGATAAAGCTATAGAATAAGATATGAAAAACTGTATTTGCCACATTAAAAATGTTAAATGTATACACATCTACATACACACGCATTGGACAAGCACTGGTGCTTCGGGTTGTCCCAGGCCAGCCAGTTACTAAATTAAGAGACGCAAAAGATAAGTTTGGTGAGTTGCTGGGGTTGGGTAATACATACGACAAAACGGTTCACTTGGTAACGTGGCACAGTTGGGGACTGGCGATCGGCATTCTTCATGTTTTCAAAGCGCTCACGAATTCTGAAATGCGGTGAAAATCTTAGATGGGTTCACCGACCACTTTTCGAACTCTTACGTCTTGGCACTCTCTATGGTTGAATCATCCGAAACCTGCTGCGAGTAGACATCCACGCGGTTTTCGTTGAGCTCACGCTCAATCTCAGTAGCCTGCCATTTCTCGAATTTGGCACGCAGCTGCTTGGCACGAGTCGCCATCTGGGCCTGCAAAACGAGGAAGGTGAAAAATACTTGGAGGAGTTTCTGCGTCTATGATATTTACCTCTATGAGGGACTGATCGTTGCCCTTCTCGACGTCGCTCTCGCCGTCACAGCTATTTGTGGCCTCATCGCTGTCCTCCTCTTCATCGCTTTCTGATGATCTTTCGTAATAGCGCTGATCTTCGGCTGGAGGAGGAGTGAAGCATTTCAGCGGCTTGAGCTGCCTTGGCTCATTGCCTGGTCGCACACCGCGCTCCATTTCGCGAAACTTGTTGAGCATGGTGGAGGTGGTCTGCGTTTTCTGTAAAACATTATCTTGAAATTGCTTCACTTCCGCATCGGAGTCAGAGTCTGGCGTTGGCATTTTGACAACGCCCTCGCGGGGAGGAGTCATGCGAAACTGGCGCTTCTCTTTCTCGTTGGGGCGATATGATTCAAAGAACTTGAACTTTTCGCTTAGCTCGGCTGTAGCTATTTTAACGTCCTCGGGTTTTTCGTCACATTTGACCACATCCAGATCAGCGTTCTGTACACAGAGATTGAGTGACGGGGTGACTTGAAATGTCCACTTGAGGCCTACTTACCTCTTGGCCTGTTTGGCTCTGACTTGGGAACTTGGAGTCCGATCGGGTTTTCTGCAGTGTGGGCCTTGATGTGACATTTGCATCCAGCTCCATGAATATACAGCGTGACTTCTTGCTAATGGCTGTACCAACCAAGAATGTTATGCGACTGAAAACAATCAATGGAAATGGAAATTGTCAATTGCTTACCAGACTCAAAGACATCGGCATCTTCCAGCAGCCCGCCGCTGTTGCTGCCTGTATCCGGCGCTTGAGTACCTTTGACGCCGAACATCTCGCCTTTTTCAAACCTTTCCTTGATCGAGCGAGCCGCTGCTCCGATCTCCACCTCAGCCTTCTTGCCAACAGAAGTGATGCCCTGCTCTGACTCGGCTACAGCCTGCTGATACATTTCTTTAATTTTCGCCTGCTTGCCCATAAACAGCCGCGAACGAATGTTTTGAATCTCCTGTTTTCGTTCCTCGCGCCGCTCCTCCTTCGACATTAGATGGCCCTGCTCAAATTTCGTCTTTATGTCATTCATGGCCTCGCCCAGACCTACGGGTCTTTCCCGCTCAGTGTGTCTTCTGGAGCGCACCAAAGCCAGATCACCGTCGTCGTCGTCCTCGTCCTCCTCCTCATCATCCTCTCCTTCCGAAGCTCCGCCGCGGTCACTATCGGCATCTGCATCAAGGGTCGTTGGTCCGGTGGTCAAAAGTCCATGCTGCTGGAGTTTAGCTAGTTTCGATAATATGGACGCGCTGCGCTGAACATTTGAATTCTGCCTTGGAAGCGGTGGCTCATCCGCCTGACTTTTGGTGCCACCATTTTCAAATACTTGAAACCTGGAGCGCACGTTCAGTTGTTGTAGTTCCTCCAGTCCGAGGTTCGGCTTGTCCGAGGCTAGAAAATAGAATTTGATTGTGAGTAAGCGTTAAAAGGGGAGAACCACAACCATCTGCAGGAATGGAAGACAGATCTTAGTCGTGGGATCGCCAAAAAGGTCCATGTTTTTATGGCTCCAATTCGAAATGCAAGCGGTTATACGAAAATCTCTACAGATTTCTGATACGACCACTACAAACTTACCTCTCGCGACGTCTGGCGGCAACTCAACGGGCTGGCTTTCGCGTATTATTAGCTCTGCCTTACGTGGCTTGGCCTTCTCCTCTTCTGGCACCACTTTGGGCGCAAAGAGCAACTTAAAATGCATGTTGCAGTACAGTTGACCCTCATGACTCTGGTAGTTGTCCGGCCTAGAAAAACACCGGAGTTCAGGCTGAAGAACCGGTAAGATTTGACATTAACTTACTTGAGTTGCTTAGAGCAGTCTCTGCAGCGCAGGCAGATCTTATGGTAGATGCCCTTCTCGGCCTTGAACTGGACAATGACTTCCTCCATTTTGTACACCGGCTTATTGCACTGACGGCAATTCGCCCGGAGCTCATCGGTGGTATTCTGCAAGAGCAAGGCCGAAATGGCAACGAAAAGGTTTAACGAATGCAGCATCACGGTCGCCAAAGGGTGGTGCAATGGATATTACAGTGGCGATAATGTGGACAATATGGTTGAGTTAGCTATGAATTGCTTACACTGAAGACTTCTTGTGCTTTACTAGAGTCACTTGAACGTACATGGATTAGGTTGCGCTTCTGCAGGGCGTCAAATTTGTTAAAGCTGCTTTTCTGTAATACACAAGGATTAGCTAATCTTTCTAGAATTGAGGTTTGCCTCCATCTGCATCGACTGCGGAAACAAATACTTCATCACTTACCACGGATATGTTTTGATTGTCATAGTCACACTTTTTCGGCTTCTTCGACTTGATCTTTTTGACACTCTGCGTATCAGTTATGGAGATTTCCATATCAGTCGGTGGTCCAGCCGTAACCGATGGCTCTGAATTGGTGGAAACCTCCGCGATGGAGTTTAGCACTTCCAATTGCTCCAGTTCCACTTTCTGCTTTACTTTCGATGACTTTTTTACAATTTTCTTTTTAGTGGTTGTTGTGGATGTTGACATGGTCGCCAAGTGATCCTGTTCGGCGTTGATAAGACTCTTTAGCTGGGTAGATGGAACAATTGCAGTGTGATCAGTTAAATTGATAAGGTAACAAAGGAAAAGCTTATAGTATTTAAGCAAATTAATTTTAGATTAATAACAAAATAAAAACAAAATGTGTTTCTTTTCAACTTTAATTGACTTGGTTGACTTGGTAAAATCTAGGAAATAAAGGGTTCGCAGGGCAGAGGATTCTCCCTCAGAGGTTCGTAATCTAGTAAGTTGATAAATCCTGGTCGAAAAGATTTCCAGCATTTGGGAATGTCGGCTTACCGCCTTCACTACTACTATTCCACTCTCTCCCATCAGACCCATATCGCTGGACGAAATGCACCTGCAGATCCGACAGCTAAAGGCCACGGACGATGACGCGATTCCAATACCTTTCGTCCTCTTGGAAGTGTACGGCAATCGTGATGGTTGCCAAGAAGGGCAGGAATTCTACAAAGCCCTATTCCTGCCAAATAATTGGACCGCTGCCAACTTTCTACAAAATATTCGAAAGGCCGGTGTGGTGCAGCGGATAATGTGTGTTTCGCTTTGAACAAATTTAGTTTTTTTCCCAAAAACTTTCTCTTTCGTTTAAAAGTGCCGCTCAAGCTTGAATTTCAACGTTGATCAAAAGCGCCATCTATGTATTTTGCATGGAACTGCAGCGCTGCGCAGTGAGCTGATGGCGTCCTGACTGACCCTCTATGCATTTTGATTTGAATTTGCACCAGCAGCGCTGCTCAGTGCCATTTTGGAAAGAAAAGAGGAAATGAAGAAATTGAGTTTCGTTTTCAAATATTTTGGTTTTGTTTTATTGGGCAATTTGATTAAAGTGTTTTTGTGATTTGTTGAAGTTTTATTTTTGCCTTGGGCATGCATACACCAATCTGTGATCTGCTCGTTATTAGTTTCTTCCAGTTAAAAAGGGTATTTTTATACCCTTGCAAAGGGTATTATAATTTTGCCAGAAGTTTGCAACGCATAGAAATATTCATTTCCGACCCCATAAACTATAAATTCTTGATCAGCGACAAGCTGAGTCGATTGAGCTTTGTCCGTCCGTCTGTCTGTTTCTACGCAAACTAGTCTCTCAGTTTTAAAGCTATCGAGCTGAAATTTTGCACAGAGTCTTCTTTTTACTGCACGCTGCTAATATGTCGGAACCGACCGGATCGGATCACTCTATCTTATAGCTGCCATAGGACCGATCGGTTGAAAAATGGGTCTTACTGAAAAAAACTTTTTTGTTTTCAAGTAAATCGATCTTAAGGTCGGTAATTCTTAATGTTAAACGCTTTCAAACTAATTTGAAAAAGTTGATCGACATCGGGTGACTATATCTTATGGTTGCCATAGAACCGATCGGTCAAAAATGGTTCTTAGTAAGACATTTTGTTTGTTTTTAATGTTAGCGTTCTTAAACTCACTGTCTACTAATTCTATATGCTTTCAAATATATTCGCAAAATTTGGTCGAAATCGGATGACTATATGTTAAGGCTGGCATAGGACCGATCGGTCGGAAAATGAGTCTTAGTGAGAAAAACTTTTTTGTTTTAAATTTTATCGTTCTTAAACTCGGCGATTGTAAATTTGCTTCGCTTTCAAAAAGATTCGCGAAATTTGGTCGAAATCAAATGTTTATCTGTCGGAAAATGGGTTTTATTTACAAAATATTTGATGTTTTTGTCAGCGTTCTTAAACTCTGTTTGTTTTTTAAAACAGCATTTGCAAGGCTATAAAAACTTTGGCACAGACTAAGTTAGTTTGGGGTCGGAAATGAATATTTCAATGCGTTGCAAACTTCTGGGCAAAATTATAACACCCTTTTGCAATTGTATAAACATGATGATTTTACGACATTTTTGTTATTTTGAGTATAAAGATGTAATTTTTTGAGTCTTGCTACGTAGAAATGTTCTGTATGCCAAACCAAGAGCAACAACTTCCTCTAATAGCGAATTTACACTGCGGTCGTACGACTTTTTCTGGGGCTACGACCTTTTAGGTGTTTACATTGAGCGAATAGTCGCAAACGTCAATCAGCTGTTTTTTGTTTACTTTAAATTTAATTGGAATGTCGATGTTAAAATGGAAAATAACAACAAATTGAAAGCTCGTCTAGTGATGATGAAATGCTTTTGGAAAGTCTGATAAATCGCCATTTAAAGGGAATGGGAACAATTGCAAACGTCATCTAATCAGAGCCATAATGCGTGAATTCCATCAATGCAATTCACAGCACCCCACTGGTGAATCCGCATTCCACACCATGATGCAATCCTTCTGCTGGACCAAGCACCCAATGATCAAACGCAACAAAGATGTGCATAGAGATAGACCCATCGCTTTATATGTACGGCTTTTGCTATTGGATCGACTCCGACCTCCGACTGAGGACCATGAGCCGGTGCAGGCCACAGCCAAATCCAGCCAGATTAAGCCGAAGGTGGTGACAACGGCCAAGGTCACGGCTACGACAAGTACCCAGGGCGGCGAACCGAAATCTGGCACTGCATTACATTAGCCACCAGCTATGTGAGCCAATTCTAAGAGCTTTGTGGCTGCATGTAACAACAATAATTCCCATTTTAATGATTCATTAGCTTATCTATTGTATTTTTCATTTGAAGAAAAGTTTCGTGTGTTTTTGGAAGCTGCCGTGCCCAAAGCAACTCCTGTTCAATTTAAAGAATTTTTTTCGAATGCTCGCGGGTTCTTATTCCGATAGCTATCGATAAAAATTGCACAAGGCTGCCACATTTTTGAGTTAAATACGGTCTGGCCGCCCTGCTTTCTTCCGGTCGTAGAGTCTACGACCGTTCCAAATTCGAAGTCAACTGCCATAATTTTGTATGGCCGGACGACCAGTCTCAGACAAAAAAACAAAAAAAGGTCGTACGACCGCAGTGTAAACAGCATATAAGACGTGAAAATGAAATTTCAAATAGTTTACGAGGTATGGAGTTTCAAAATCCCATCAGAAACTGAAAACTTCAACGTGAAATAAAAAGAAAACAGCAGCTAACCAGACCAAACCCAGTAATGGTTTTTGTACGACCGTTTCAGAATTTTTGGTCTCATTTTTTCAGTGTTGCACAGTGTTGTACACCAAAAAGCATCAGATAGGGGGCTGAGACCATGACTTTAAAAATGTTATACTCTGGAGGTCCAATCTAATTTACATGCACACCAATGTTTCTGTTGCTTATAGGGGCGCGCCAATGTGTGAGACCCAGCGGACCATTCTGCGACATTGCAAGCTTTAACCAGGTCAGTAATGCAATCCTACAGCTGGGTGGGCACTACCTACATACATCTATATGTCCGTTTTTGATGCGAAGCGGTGGGCAGTTCCATGTCCTGCATGTTTGTGATGACATTTTTTTTCGAAATTTTGGGTTGGAGGACCTTATATTGGACAATTACCAAAATAAAACAATTCGTTTCCCAAGCAAAGGTCTTTATGACCGATGACTGTTAAGTGATTAGACACATATGATGATTGAATTTTTTGTCATGTGGTTAGTTACTTACTTTTTTGCTCTCCATTGCGAACTAAATGTGAATGCCAGTCACAAGTGCAGTATTTATCCGGAAGACCACATATGCTGCAGATTTAGAAATAATGATTAATGATCCTAATCTGCAATAAAACAATCAAATTGAACAGAGCATTAACAAAAAAGAATTAGGTATTAAAAAGAAACCTTAAAGACTATTCTCGACGTCCCCGAAAATCCTGACCGAAATCGCACTGCCCAAAACTGTGAAAAAACAAAAAAGAAAGTCGGTCAAGCCCGACTATAACATACTCTGTACCCTTACACTCGCATTTGCTCACGAGTCAAACGGCCAGTTAACAACCTACACACTATTAGAGCACACAACGCGGTGCGTTCATTCGATCTTTATCATTCCTTCAGCAAACCGATAAATAGTTTTGATTACTAGATATCTCTAGATGGTACGAACCATCTATCATTAAAAATGTGGAAGATATGAGGTTTTTTCCGAATTGCGGGGGCGGGAGGGAGCGTGGCAAAAATTGAAAATAAACTTGATCTGCCTGCAAGTATAAGAAATATATGTCCCATACATGTCAAACCTCTATCTCTTACCATCTCTGAGATCTCTTCGTTCATACGGACGGACGGACAGACGGATATCGACTCGGCTGTTAATGCTGGTCAAGAATATATATACTTTATAGGGTCGGAAACGATTCCTTCTCCCTGTTACATACGTTTTCACAAACAATATACTCTATGTACCTTCGGTACAGAGTATAACAATTCGAAAAGATTGAATGTCCCATTGCAAACCGTTCGGAAATGTAGGCTGGTTCGGTTCAGTGGTCCACAGAGGTTTTAAACCACCGGATCGGTTTGCAATATGGTTTCTCATACTAAACAGACCGCGGTTTCGATTCGGTATACAATCATTCCTTTCTCATATTAAGATGGTCATTTAAATAGCTTGAAAACTTGATATTAATTTTCTAAATAAAGAAAGTCGGATATGACTTCTCGAACTTATACCATAAGCACCTCGAACACGTTCTTCTTATATAAGGACCATAACCATCATAGTATCAACAAAAACGATGTCTGATATCCCTAAAAACATAGGTTTAAGGCTATCTTTAAACCGAGAAGAGTCCCTTCCATTCTCTGCAGAAAAGCTCAATATAAATACAATTTTAATCCAACAAACTAATCTTACAGACGGTTCGCTTCATTATTTTTAGACGATCAACGGATCAGGTTACGGTTTTGGTTTGGTTCAGAACCGGCTTGCACCTTTGCCTAAGCGTCCTTTGAATATGGTGACGCAAAGAATAGTTTTTATTAGTAAATTAAGTAGGAAACATTCTAAAATCTAAAAACGACCAGTAATATTAATGGATTCAGAACAAAAGTTCTTGAATCAAGAACTCTTCGTACTTGCAGTAAACCAAGCTCAAAAAAGTGTGCAACGGAAAATTAATTTTTAAACGAATCTGTTCAAGGCATGTGCCATTTGTTATAGTTGCCGAAGATGCATTCAAATTTACTACTCCAATGATATACGTTATCATCTTTCAGAGTTCTCAATTTAGATTAATCGATAAATAAAATCGAGTATATCGAATAAAAATGTTGTATATTTTTTGGGAAATGGCAACGCCACAACATTAACAGCTTTGCCTCAGCAGAGTTACTTTTATCAAATAGAACAGGTTCTATTTCATCATATTTGTCTAAAGAGAAGGCAAAAGTTTCTCGTCAGAGTTATATGTTTGCCTATTACACTCTAATATAGTGTCTTTAGAGATATGACAAGTGTAAAGACTGCTTAAGAGCTAGTATAGATGAACAGCTTATCTTCTAGGAGCTGTTAATGCTTATTAACTTAAACTAAGCAATTCTCAAAAGTTTTGAATGTCAAATAAAATTGTAAATGTGAAATTGTCTCAAACAGCACCTCCAGGAGGGTCAGGGCCAAGCTTCTCTCAATCTCTTGGCATGTGTGCTTATAAATTTTCGCACAAGAGAAAGGGACCTATAGTTTAACGCCGAATCCGAACGGCAATTAGAGAATTTTTGCATTTTTATGGCTAGTTACTTCACAGCTGGCGCCAGTAGCTGGGGAAGGTGACCGGGTGTGTAAAAGCTTTTTTTCTAAAGAAACAAAAAACTTTTTCTATTAGATGGTCCGAGGCGGGATCGAACCCACAACCTACCGCACCACCAGCAGCCACACTTACAACTGGAACGCCACACCCGGCGTAAAAAAATAATTATTAATAAATCGAAATCGGGTTAAACAAGGATATCCACTCAGTCCACTGCTTTTTCACTCTATATAACACATAACGACATAACAAATGTTCTTCCAGGTGGTATCACCTTTGTCAATCATACCATAAAGTTTTAATGTATGCTGATGACATACATGGTGATAATGGCAGACTCGCCTCTTAAATTACAGGAGATGATTGACTCGCTCTATTCTTACTGCCAACGTTGGAACCTACTTATAAATATTGATAAGACTAAGGTGTTGGTCATCCGCGATGGCAGAGGACGTGCAGCAAACAACCAGAGTTGGAATTTAAATGGAGAACTCCTGGAGGTTGTAAAAGAATTTAAATACCTCGGAGTCACGGTAACCCAAAATTTAAATTACTTCAGCCACCTACAGGAGAAACTAATTGATTCAAAAATCGCCCTAAATAGCACTTGGAATTCCTTTCTTGGCAGACAAAATGTGCTACCAAGTGTAAAATACAAGCTTTTTAAGGCCACTGTGAGCACAATAATGTTGTATGCACACTTATTCTGACGAAACAGAAAAACTGCAGCGTCACTTCATAAAAAAATCTTTCAGTTGCAGGAATACGAAATTTCCAGTACCTAGGTAAAGGCAAAAGTACAAAAAAGGTACGTTTTAAATGCCTTTTAAAGCATGGTTTATCCAACACCACCTACCCGAAAATGTTGTGAACTGAATGACGTGAACTATCCAACCAAAACTTTGATTTTTCATCGAAATTTCAACAAAAGTATACGGAAAAAGAACAAAAGATTCTCAGGAATCAGTACAACAAATCTGTGTTCTGAGACCCAAAATTTCTAGAGGGACATACTTTTTTTTTAGTTTTAAGGCTAGAATTCCTATTATTTGAATTTTCCACAAAATTTACAATATATATTTTTAAAAATTAACATTAAGTTCCACATTTGCGTCAACTTCACAAATGGCTACATATTTGATCTTGGTCTTGACCTAGATACATAGGAAGTAATGCGATATGGACAAGTTTTTAAAACTTCTTAAATAGTAAAATTAGCGACCTAATTATTTAAGCTGATAGCAAAGTCTACTGGTGATAGGGTCCAAGAATATAATTTGGTTTGTTGTGTGTAAAATTCTGTCATTAATACTCAACTCTGAATAGTAAACGCATTTTGAAACCATTATAAAAATAGTCCATGTACCTTATTTCCATGTTAGTTGTGCGACATGCGCAAAATTTACAATTACAAACATTTAAAATTAGTTAAAAGTTTAAATTTCAATATCAGCTGGCGGCAAATAAGATTAGACATAATATGAATATTAACAAATTGTAATACCAAACCACTATTCCACACTACAAGGCGAACGATCTGGTATCTGGGTACGACCCGGGCAGCCAGGTGTTTTAACCGAAGTAAGTGTAAGGTGATCGACAGATGGTTTAACACCAAGTCGATGAAAACTCGTACACTTTATTTTTAGTTGAACAATATTAAAGACCAAGCAATGTGTTTTAATAGGGCATTTTATACTAAAAATAAAGACTACTACTACTAAATCGAAACTATTCTACCAAAACCTTGTATTCAGGGGTTCCAGGAAACGGTCCATTAACCGAACGTTAGACTTTACAACGGGTTCGAACCTTGTGTAAAATTTTAGAGGTTTGCAGCCTCGTATGTGTGTACAATGTACATATGTATAGATTCTGAACGCTTTTCTGAAGTTTTCAAGAAATAGTATTATACTTTCCTGACAATATTGAGACAATGGCGCTCTGGACAGATTATAAAAAGTAGCAGGGCAGTAGGTCAGGAGCTCATATATATATATTGTGTTAAACCGAACCGAAAGGATCGGTTGGGAACAGGTTCAGTTTCAGCCATTTTTCAGATGTAGTTCGGTTTAAGGTTCGGTTCACAGTAAGAAGTATTAGGAATTCCGAGTGCGAGCCGGGTCGGTTCAAAAAGGGGTTGCAGTCGTGCCAAAATAATGTCAGAATGAGGAGAAATTTTAGCCGGGCACAGAAGTAATGGGCCTCAATCCGTGCTTTTTTTTTTCAATTCACAAACATTCTTGTTTTTTAAAAAAAAAAGCTTTTAGAAATATGTGCATTTATGTATGCATGCAGAGCCTACGGGCAAGTATGCGGAATACGTTTATTTATGGTAGCTTTTTTCACCTGAAAAATTCTTGCGCCATCTGGTATACATACCACATGCATACACACATGTTCTCACGCACACACACACACACACACACACTTGCAAATGCCCACTTAGCCCGTTGCAATCATGAGAATCTGTTCTATTTTTGGGCTAATATCTTGACCACATTTTTCCGCACAAGTTTTTTCAGATGGCGATGGATGTCTTTATACTTTCACTTCTGACGTGACCCTATTTAATGCACATTTTTCGCCTCCGCAAAGAAAGTACAGACATCTTTTTTTTGCGATACTGTAAAATGAACAATACATAGAGGTACATATGAGCGTGCACAGATTGTGCATCTCAATGTGTTTGTACACGGATGTTCATTCCGAACCTTTTGATGTTCCACGTATGTCAACGTACACGCAATTGTTTTAGTACCGCGTTACAGCTTTACTAGGAAAGCTGGATACCAATCAAACTCAATACGGATGCCAATACTTGTTTCGCCACTGAGGACGGAGCTACGCAGACTGATCGCGCGTAGAGCGAGTGATCCGTTTCGGATATTCGTTCGTATCTATAATAAGCGAATGCGAATGAAAGCTTCGTATTGAAGAAATTTGTCGGAAGCTTTTTAAATGTCTGTTCTAATGTTATGTTATACATACGTGGGACAATGATACAACTAACAGGCAAGGGCCTACGCAGAATTTCAATTAGGGGTGGGGATAAGCCTTAAATTGTTTATATTTTGTTAAAGTTGCCATAATGGAAATCAGTGGGCGTATTATTCGAAAAATCATTATCCTTTAGCTGTGGAAAGTAATAGAAGTGCAAAAACCTCGGAAAAGTTTCTTACGTACCTCCTTGAACAAAATCTAAGTTTTTAAGTCCACAATAGCTTTCTTTGTAGACTGCTGACTATTTACGAAAATAGAGGTTTGTTGTGGATCATCACGCTTTTTGGACAGGAGCACGGACGAATTGGCCGATTTTTTTTGGAAACATAATGCCCAAAGTTTGGAAGACAATCCGTTCGAGTTCAGTGGGAAAGATGCCCAAAGTGCAAAAAGAGTTCATGAGGTTTTCCTGCCCGTTGTCTAGTATTTCCTCGATGGATCTCCAGTTATGATTCTTTTTTAATTGAAATTTTAAATTTGTGTTTTCATACTCTGTACCAAAGGTACAAAGAGAATATTAAGTTTGTGCCAAAGCCACAGGGAGAAGGAATTGTTTCGGACCCTATAAAGTCTATATATATTCTTAGAGGTAGAGGTTTGAGAGTATGGGACAAAAACTTCTTATACTAGCAGGCCGATCAAGTTTATTTTCAATTTTTGACCCTACGTTTTTCATATAGAAAGGGTTTTTCATATAGAAAGGGCTCTGTACTGATTAAAAACTATATTTTGAAATAGCTTTTACTTGGTTTCCGCAGAAAGCAAGACCACGTTTTAACCACATTCGCTGAAAATAGCTATAAACATTTGAACTCGTCCAAAGTTTTTCGGAACCAGTTTTGAATTGGGGCAATATCAAACTCCATGTTTTCAACCTTCACACCATAGCTTATACAACTTTAGGGATATGTCTTTGAACGGGGTTTGAATCAGTTATATATTAAAGTGTATATATTCTTAATCAGCATGACGAGCTGAGTCTATTGAGCTTTGTCCGTCCGTCTGTCTGTTTCTACGCGAACTAGTCCCTCAGTTTGAAGCTATCGAGCTGAAATTTAGCACAGAGCCTTCCTTTTACTGCACGCTGCTAATATGTCGGAATCGTCCGGATCGGATCACTACTTCTTGTAGCTGCCATAGCTTTTAGGTTTTAGTGAGAAAAACTTTTTTGTTTTCAATATTAGCGCTCTTAGGGCCGTTTTCTCATGTTGGTGTTTTTGCAAATCTAGGTGGATTTGCTGCATTTGCTTTGCTCATGTTCAATGCTAACCATCTAGATGAATTTCGTAGCAATCTACTTCAACCTCATTGATTTCAAATCCATGTACTTGCTTATGCAAATTAAGTATTTTTATGTATCCGGGCATATGGTTACACTGAAAAATATTTGAAAACAAAAAACAACTGCTGCTAAAAACAGTTAAGTCTGAATTGTTATTAAGTAAACTAAAAATGGAAAATATTGGATGTGCCTTTACAAGAGCACCTGCAGACATTGCTGAAATTACAGATGCACATTTTGATTCCCCTAGTTCATTGCTTAAGCTAAGTTTACGCATCCAAATAATTTGGCTAAATTTTGATGAAAATAGCCATGATTTAAGATTTTACAGGATTAAAGTCTTAAACTATGGTTCCACGCAATAAATACGCAAATAATTTGTTCAAATATGGCCGGAAAGTTCCACAATTTGGCGTTCATAGCCCAATTTTCATTAAAATTTGTCCAAATTATTTGCCTGTGTGTTTGTAATCTCCCATCATAGTAACAAGTCGTTCCAGAAGAAAAACCTTCTCCTTCTCTGTAAAATTCTTGCTTTAATTTTTAAAATTGGCGCGCAATAAAAAAGACAATAATTGGCCGAGTGCAGAGGTGCTGCCAACCTAGTATTATACCATTTCAGCCCTCCCGGTGTGACCGTGGCGCAAATGCTCGAATTTATAATCAACCTACATGAGACAACCAATTGCACAAAAACCATCTAGTTGCAAAATCTAGATGGATTTCGATTTGAGCAAAAACATGAACATGAGAAAACGGCCCTTAAACTCGGTCATTGTTAATATTATATGTTTTTAAGCTGATCTGCAAAGTTTGGTCGAAATCGCTAACCGTTGAAGCGAACTTTTTCAAGTGTATTAAAACTTCGGCAAACGAAGTTAGCTTTGAATTCTAGTTTTGTTTTCTCTTTAAAGATTAAGTATATATATATGAGATTCTGATTTTTGCTTGTTTATGGCTTACAAATTCATTAAATTAGATGGCGCTGTGAGTTTTGACATAACGTCATCTAATACCGAGTCAAAACTTGGCGCAATGGATTTGCTACAAAAACACCTGGACCGAAAGCTCGTTCAACTTGCATGTCGCCATCACATTTATGAAATAATTTTAAAAGGGGTTTATGAAGCGAGGCATTCGGCTAGCAGTGTACCAGAAGTGCTCATGTTCAATCGCTTTGCAAATGTTTGGAATAGTCTCGATCATGGACTAGTAAAGAGTGGGTTGGATGATGACATTGTTCGGTCAAAATTAAGCTCCAAAAAATCAGACGAACTCACAGTTTTTTGTCGTCTTCAATTAGAAGGGGACCAAGATCGACGGTTTTCGAACGTGTAGTTCAACGTCGAATGCTCGATTTATGGGCAAAGCCTAAAAATGTTTCTTTTTCGAAACCAATTTAAAATGACTGTAAAAGAACTAAGTGCACTGCGAGACGTGTGTATTTTTATACCCGTTACTCGTAGAGTAAAAAGGGTATACTAAAGTCGTGCAAAAGTATGTAACAGGCAAAAGAAATCATTTCCGATCATATGAGGTATATATATTCTTGATCAGCATCAACAGCCGAGTCGATATAGCCTTGTCCGTCTGTCCGTCCGTCTGTATGAACACCTAGATCTCAGAGACTCGAAGAGCTAGAGCAACCAAATTGGAAATGTAGACTCCTATTGTCTGCACGTAGATCAAGTTTACTTCAAATTTTTTCCACGCCCACACTCGCCCCCACAATACAAAAATGTTCAATAACTCCCACAATTTTTAAGATATCGATCTCAAATTCAAAACTTTTTTTAAATTTATATTCGCGATAAATATCCGAGTTAAAAAAATGTTGCATACTTTTCGGCTGTCCCCCCCAGGGGGACACAGGAAGGCTATTGAACATTTCTTTCCATGAGTAGCGGGTATATCGAAGTCGTTTAGAGCCGACTTCAACTTAAGCTCTCGTCTTAGTGCTGGTTTATATAAATGTTTGGTATGGATGCCTCATCGCAATTGCAGCTCCAAATTAGGATCTGCAATTTTTGAAGAATGCGATCGCATACAAATACACTGACGCATGTGCGACTGATATAATTTTGGCAAAAATGGAAAATCATCTATGGTACTTGGCTCCGGAGTCTATAGCCTTTTCGTTTTTTGATCCTTGTGTAGAGGTAAAGGAGAAAAGAAAAATGGTGTTTCGCTTTTAGTCAGACACTAATGCGTGATTCATTTTAAAATCATCGTATATTAAATCCAAAAGACTTGCGTAATGCCTCCCTTAAGCTGCCTTTACACTTTTCATATATCTCTAAATAGTAGGTTGTCAAACTTCTCTAAAGAGAATCTCTTATCGAATTGAACCTGTCAAATTACATCAAAAAAGCCAACATTTTCCAAATATTTAGAGTTATTTGCTTTGCTATTACACTATCGTCAGCGAGTCTCTTTAGAGATGTATGACAAGTGTAAAGGCAGCTTAAGCGACTTTGTTTCTTTTAAAACAATTTTTTTTTTGGCCTCTCTCCCTCTTATTTAAAATATGACCCTTTGGTTTGAAATGAGATCGATGATTACCAAGACGCTTTGGAGTTTAGCAGTAACCTATTTGTGGTTAATGATACTGCTGAAAGGGGAATTAAATTTATGAAGGACTACAATGGAATACTCACAAAAACGAACGCGAAAATCCACTTAATCTTCAATTTGTTGAGCAGTACCGAAAAATGTGCCTATCACACAAAAAAACGATCTCATGAAGTCGTAATTATGTAAAAATTTACAATTTATGTTAAATAAAAAACTAGGTTTAATGTTTTTTAATTCAAAATTTAATTTAATGAATTTGTAAGCCATAAACTAAATCTGAATCTCATATATTATATATTACTTTATTTTAAAAGTGAAAACAAAAAAAAACAAAAATAGAGGAAAGCTTACTTCGGCTCGACCGAATTTTACATACCCTTGCAGCTTGTATAATTTATATAAATAAAGGAATTAAATGATTTTCGTCGAACATTCTTAGCTGAGTTGTTTCCCAACCTCAGCAATAGATGGCGCCACTACTTTGACCATTTGCTTGCCAGTTTGTTATATGGCAGCTTTAAGATATATTCATCAGATTTCGACCTAACTCCCCAAGTTGTGTAGAAATTAATAATATTCATAACTAGAAAATATTAAGACGCTACCATTGAAAACAAAAAAGTTTTCCTCACTAGAACTACTTTTTCGACCGATCGTCAGCTATACGCTATAGTCATCCGATTTGGATCAATCTTGGCAGAATTGTGTGGTAGCATATAATATTGATCAGTAACAAATTTAGGACTGATAGCATTGGAAACATAAAAGTTTTTCATACTAAGACTTTTTTTCAGACCTATCTTTTGTGTGGCAGCTATACTATCAGGCCTGTTCCGGCTTTCACATATTATTTCGATTTCAAATGAAAACAAAATCGAAAGATTTGATTTAAGTTGTTCTGGTATTTGAACGATTTGCATTCGATTTGCAATTCGAATGTTTCATTGCCAAAATGTTCCCTTTGACTATGTTCAAACTTGAATATGATACTCAACTCGGCCCACACGTAGTGTTAATCTCATATTTAAATATGTGACCTATGTGTCATAAACATGCCACCTTATGTAATAGTATTAAATATTAATAGCCGCAGTGACGAGGATCAGCCCAGCCCAGCAGACACAGCACTTGAAAAGGATCAACCATGGGAACCACTTGAAAAGGGCAGCCGGTGCACTTAACATGCATCGTGGAAGCACACACATGCAATGTGTAGACCTTCCACAAATGCATTTCTATATTTATACACGCGCAGCTATCTTACAAATACTGCCTTAGTTGAGATTAGAAATAAGGGATGATAAATTCTAAATAAAAGGACCTCACTCAGACTGAGCAGGTTAGTACAATTGAAACCTGCAACAAGTGTGCTCATTAAAGGTGTATAAGTTCATACAGACTACTTTTCCACCTCAATATGCTGTAAACATAAAAAAAAAACACACGGAAAAGTCATAGAAGTTGATAGTATTTTAATAAAGCTGTTTAAGATATCGTTTTTATTTTTAACAGAAGCTTATTCGAATGTTTCCGGTTGAAACATAAAAAAGTGAAAACCGGAACAGGTTGAACAAATTATGTGAATTCGATTTGGCTGGCATAGAACAAAATTAAAGCTTTTCATAAAAACTATTTATTTTTATACAAGTTTATTTTAAAAGAATGTGATATTACATAAAGTATCTAAATACAGTAAACATTGCTAAAAAATAATTTTAAGCCATTATTTTGACGCCAGTAAGTAAAAAACGCATTTACTTTCGAATTCATCGTCTCCGAGCAATGTGAATTCAAATCGAGTAAATCTATCGAATTGTGAAAACCGGAACAGGTAACCAAATCGAACTCGAACAAATTATGTGAAAGTGAAAACCGGAACAGGCCGGTATATAATTGTCAGATTTTCATCATACTTGGTGGAATTATGTAAAAGCATACACAACTGATAAATACAAATTTTGGGGCGTAGTTTTTGTCAATTTTTTTAAAATATTAAAAATTTAGATAAAAAGTTTATATTTTTTAAATATCCGGCAACCCTAATTCGAAATGTAACAAAATTATAAATACGACACACGACCACCACCGCTCCTCCTTAATTGTTGAACATAGCATATTATTTTAGTTGGTTCGGAAATGTCTTCTTTCTGAAAAACGAAGAAATTAAACATTTTTTTTACATACGTTTCTGGGACTTGAACTTAGAACGTCTGGGCTTAACACGGGATGCGGCATCTTAACACACACGAATATCAAGCACTCGCTAGAGATTGCGATGAAATCGTATTAATGAATGTGTAGCCAAAAGCACTTAGCTGCTCAGCCAGCGACAAGCCCTTTAGAACAGTGGGAATGCCATAGCCACATAGACCTAAGACTTTATTTCTTAGATATCATACTTGTACCTGAGTGGAGAATGATTTAAGTGGCGGAGAAAGTGCAGGGGAACCCATCGAAGGAGCTCCTTATTGTCTCACAGCGTTGAGGGGATCACTTTTTTTTCTTTTTCGCCAAGTTTTTTTGGATTCAATGTGGTGCTTAAATCCAATACGAGTTTGCCGCATAAACCAAATTGTCAATGTATTGCTCATATTTTCAGTCATTTGTAGTATCATCTAGAACAGTTCGAGAACCAACAGATCATCTGGCTCTGTTTGAACTTGACCGTTTTTCCTTTAACGTTTAATATTATTGCATAGTTGACAGTGGTGCTGTATTCATGACCGCAAGTGTGGATTCTATTTATTCCTATTCCGCCAAGAGATATTTTTCGAACGCACCGCAAGACTTCTCCTGTCAAGCTAAGGCGTATACTTACGTATGGTCGATTGCAGGTAAAGTCTTGGCCGAGTATTAAAGTTTCGAAAACGCATTTGATAATAAACACTTTATTGAACTGTAGTGTTGTTTATGCTTTTCGCTACGATCGGCAACATATTCGTTTTGAACCTCATAAACAAAATTGTCTAATCGCAGCTGTTACATATCCCATAATATATGTATAAGCATGTACGTAACTATTTTTATATCAAACTTAAATACATCAACTTAAAAGATTTTTCGTATCCAGCATGCTTGTCCGAAAAAAAACGAATGTGATCGTTGTTCTAGTGTTGTGAAAAAATCGTTTTTTCAAAGCCTGCTTGATTGTGAGATCGGCCTAAAGAATTGAAACATAAAGGAACCACATTTACTTATTAAATTGTCTACACATCGTCACACAGTGGTTCCAATGCCGTACTGAGAAATGTTCTCGATAAATATACAATAAGATGGATCGGAGCAGGGCAAACTCTACTAGTTCGGCTACTAAATCATATAATCCAGTATCCAAAGACATTTGTGTCGCTTTAAATAGTTAGTCTAGTAGTCTTACTTGAAGATCCAAATCAGCAAAGTCTTCAAAATACTACAAAAATGTCCATTAATCAGGAATCAAGGGCCGCCCTTCTTTATTAGAGTAAGTCCAAATGAGACTTCATCAAGTTTTTCTAGTTAAAAACTTTTGCAAAACCTCCTTAAACTTGCTTCATCGTATAAATCCCGCCGAAGTTACCTCGCCCTTTATATAGTACTCGCCCTTAGTATAGTAAAAGTTAGACAATTTGGATCATGGATGCCATAGAATGCGGCAATCACATATCTTATTGACGGGACTTGTTGATCTCAGAGGCCTAATATTGAGTCAGAAAAAGATTGTGGCCTTGTTTTTTTGTTCAACAAAGGAATGCGCATAAATGCTTCTGATTTGTCACTACATATTTCATAGATGTATGAACAAGAAAATCTACTTCCATAGGAAAAGCGGTTTAAACAATATTCGAAATAAATTCATCATATTCCTTATCGAATATTATATTGGTGGTGGTGTAACTAAACAGCGGTGAATGGTATCAAATCAACTCTCAATATGCGTGGTATTTTGTTTCGTTGTGTTATATTTTTGTTCTAAGTTCTAAGTATGAATTTGCTTGTGGCATCTGTTGCCCCTAATGGCAATACTCCAAGCCGAATGAGAATATTTAGATAGACAGGCAGACGGTGTGGGAAACAGCTTCAAGCTACTAAGGAAAGTTACACAAACATCACGCATCGTGTAAGGATTTCTTAGGAATTGTTAAGCCAATAAATAATCGAAGATAACAGGTTAAAGGGTGCATGTCGTTGGGGCCGTTTTGGCATATTAGGTAACCCAAGTATTTGCAATTCAAAATAGTCAAAACCGATGCATACAGGTCGGCCTATAATGAAGTGCAAACCCCTCTGGTCATGATGTTCGTATTTAATTTAAATGTATAATTTCATTTGTTTGAGATCTATGCTGCGTATCTATCTGACGGTAGTTCTATAAGCAAGGGAGTCCCAGTGCGGCCAAACTAAGACCTACATTTAAGTCGTCTTAAGTCTATCACTTGTATGGCAGTGTGCTGCTAAATGGGCTGGCTATGGAGAACTGCCATTGGACCTTCAGATGACGAGAAGCCGCATGCTGTCGAAAGTTTGCTATATATCCTTGGACGATATTCTTAGCTTTTGCGCTGGTGTGTTTGCGGTGGCACTGCCCACCGCATACCCCTTACAGCTTTCCACGTCAGCAGATTCGGGAGCGGGTCCAGTATCTGCTGCTGTTGCCACATAAGCGCTTAATACGTCCAAGCTTGTGATTGGCTCCGGCTGCGCCAGCGGCAAATACGACAGCGTTGATTGAGGATATCTTGCAGCTGCGACGGAACGACTAGAGATACCGTTAAGGGCGCTACAATCAGCGGAGTGCGTGAACGACGACGATACGCTAGCTTTTTTCAGCCTATCGGCCAAGAGATCAGCAGCTGTCGCAGTGGTCTCCGACCCAGGGAGGCTAGAGATGGCATGCTTATAGTCTGCATCTGGAATGCCGCCATGGTTGATTCGACCACTGCAATTGCTGTTCTCTCTTTCCATGGTCGAAGAAGCGGAGGCGGCAGAGGTAGATGATGTTGCCGCATCATTAGCACCACACGTGTTGATGCCTGAAAATATTATATGGTTATGTGGATTTCTAATTAATATGGCCGCTCGAGCGCTTACCTGTTACCGGTGATTGGTCACCACTAATGCTGCCACCGCCGCCGCCAATAGTCGTACTGGGCGGCCTTGGAAGGCGACGCCTTAGCCAGGGATGTTTAAGAGCCTCCGAAGGTGTTAAGCGTTTTTCCGCATCCCATTCCAAGCAGCCGCGTATAAAGTTAAGGAAGAGCGGATCTTTGCAGCCGTCCAGCGCTTTTGAGAGGCTCTTCGAGCATGGGGGTCCACGCGGTTTGCCCCTACGTGACTGACCGCCGATCAGGACAACCATGCCATCAGACATGGTACGCACCGTACAATAGCGAGGATAACCCTTTGGGCTAAAAAACGTTTTGGAACGCTTGGAGCTCGCCAGCAAATTTTTGCTGGGCATCCCAAGTACTTCAATGATGCAGGCAAGTTGATCGCTCTCGTTTTCGCCTGGAAATAGGGCGTGACCCGACAGCAGCTCGGCCAAAATGCAGCCCAAGGACCACATGTCAATCGCCCGACCATACTTTGCACCCAAAATGACCTCGGGAGCACGGTAGAAGCGCGACTGTATATAGGTGTAGACGCGCTGATTCTCGAAGCACGACGAACCGAAGTCAATAACCTGTTTGAAATATAACAAGAGCGTAAATTGAAATCAGTCAGGCTGTACTTCGATATACGCGAAACCAAAGAACGGAACATACATATGAGATGTAGCGGCACAAACAAAATGTCAAAATAGGAAGCGATTCGATCGTGACAAAAACAGAAGTGGTTTTCGGGCGCAGCTACATAAAGACAAAGTATACTAAAACCCGACACAATGGACACATTGGATATTTACCCTCTATTTATTCGCGCGATTTTTATTTTTATTTTTTCAATTTTCGCCTGCGGCGCAAAACCGCGAAACTTTTCTGACGGGTCATAAAAGTGCCCAATAGCCAAGAAAATTGCATGTATCTGGGTGCAATTTATAGACATTTTGGTCCGGGACCAACCCATCTCGCTTTCAATGAAAGACACCTCATTGCGAATACATAACAGCGACCACATCACGAAGCGGGTAAATGTTTAGTATATGTCCATCATGGCCTAAAATTTTAAAAAAAAGATCCTCGATGTACCGCGAATTATGAAGAATTTACGTGCAGAAAACAGTTGGCGGTCACCCGCGGATCTCTTGCAATTGAATTTCAAAGTTTGCATTTGTGCACATACAAAATATGTGTAGTTGCACGTGCTTTTCGAATTATGTGTTTGATTTAAAATAAATTTCGTGCAAATTTGTCAAAGTCTGCTGAATATTGAATATTGTACGGGGTGCAAGTATTCTTGCTCAAGTTTTTTGAGTATGAGCTCGGGTGAGTTAATGAAGTTCTTATGTCAACACAATGTCATCCATTCGTCAAGAAAAATTGTGTCCAAAGTGCGAAAATATGTGCAACCTGTCAAACCGTCCTTCCGGAAGAAGAAGAATTTGATGATGCATGCCAGGAGACAGTGCGGCTACATCGAATCCGTGCGGAAAAATACTTCTTTCGCGGGTTCAAAAATTAGTGTTCAGGACATTTGCCGCTTCGTGATGTGGGTGCGATTCCTCACTTTGGCCGAAAAAAGGACCACTACTTTGGATATCTGCCGAAATTCCAGTTTCACAGTCTATAAAACGCACCCAGAGCGTTTACTTGCGGGTCTCTTGGCTAATGGGCACCTATGACCCCTCAGAAGAAATTATTATAAATGAAGATGTCCATTTTGAAGAGGTAATAAATAGATGCAACACATACGAAGAAGAAACAACCGCGGAGTTTTTCTTCTTCGTATATGGTGCATCTATAACATTTAACAAACTACACAGGAAGAGGTGGAATCGGTGGTAGAATTGAAGGAGAAGGAAGGGTTGGATGAGGAGGACGCGTTAGAAGGGTCTTAAGTGTATCCTTTGTGCACACCGCGCAAGGTAAAATTATGTTTGTTCTTACATGGCAATAGCATTCATTTTGCAGTGACCATCTCACATTGTTTAGCACATGTGGACTAGGCCTTCTGGGGAAACCACAACGAAAAACGCGCCTTAAACTATACCTCAAATTGGTGGTGTGGAAAATAGTTTAGAGAAATTTCATCTATTGTCGAGAGCCATTTTAACAGTCGGAAGCGAATAAAAAGAGGGTAAATATCCAACTTGTAGAACATTTGCACGAAATTTATTTTAAATCAAACACATAATTCGAAAAGCGCATGTGCTTATATATATATTTTGTATGTGCAAAAATGCAAACTTTGAAATTCAATTGCAGGAGAACCGCTGGGACCGCCAACTGTTTTCTGCACGTAAATTCTTCATAATTCGCGGTACATCGAGGACATTTTTTTCAAAATTTTAGGCCATGTTGGACCTTTTCTAAACATTTACCTAATTCCGATTAGCGATTGTTGATGAGTCTCTGCTGAATGGCATTGATTGCAGTCTTTAAGATATTCTGTGACTCTAGTTCTTTTTATCAAAGAAAAACACTTGCACAAATTAGCTTCAATATTTACGGATAAGAAAATATAAAATTTTATGTGAATGTTTGCACAAAGTTAGGCTGAACTTGCAACGGTAACCAATCATTCTTATTGCTCAATTCCTTTTCAACAATCATGATTGTCAAATTGACCAGTCGCGATCGGTAATCGCTGCATTCAGCATGTAAAATCGGCCATCATAAATCACAAATCGTAAATCGAAATTATCTGCCAATAATTAAGCCCAAATAGTTTTAATCATCGGTGTCACAGGAATTTGTTTTGAGATTTCATCTTCGGTTGGTTTGCAAATCCCTCGAAAAATTTGTCGGTGTCACAGACCTTTAAGAGATTTCATTTTCTTATTTGAAAATCTAGTTAGAACAGGAGCTGTTCCAATTGAACTATCATCTGTAAAAACAGGGCAACATCGAAAAAAATTTCCCTTTTTTATGTTTTATGTTGCATTTTTAAAATATAATTCAAATTTATATATATTCATTTCATATTCTCCAAAAATAAAATGCGAAATTTAAAAATGTGTTCGCGCCACTCATGAAGTGTTACTTGCCAGCCCTTAGTCAGCTGGCTCTTACATAGATGGCGACCAAGCTGCAGATGGCGCCACTTTAGGTGGCTGCTTTTGACAAATACGAAACACTTTGGTTGGTTTTGCAAATAATTATTAAAACGCAAATTGCAATGTTTAAACTAATTAAATAATTAATTCATTTAATGCAACATATCCAGAAAAATAATGTTGTTTACATTTCCAAAACTAATTTTACTTGTCAAAATTGTGTGGGTGGTGAATTTAACTAAATCTCCTGACAAACCACGAGAGATTTGAAACCAACCGAAAGAGATTTCTGTGACACCGAGAATTGGTTTTGGGTTGGAATTTGGTTGGAAGAGATTTCTATGACACCGCTGATAATCTTATAAATGAATAATTCTTTGAAATGTATTTGGTTTGACTTAAAAATCTTGTGTAATTTTCATTTTAAATAAATATGTATCTCTGTCGATACATAACATGTCGAACGTGACATTTTTTCCATTATGAATCAAGTGGTAAATTGTTATGTATGAACATTAGACTGCCATTTTTTTTATGAAAAATGTAAGGTGATTCGTAGGTTTATAATGTATATTAAACGTGAAAGAAAAAATAAGTTGAAAAGGTAAGTTTTCAGGGGCGCGAAGAGGATGCAAAATTTTTGATAAGTGGGTAAAAGAGTTGTTTGTTTGTTAAAGCTCTATACGGAGTTGTAAAGTAAGAGAAGTAAGAGAAGACAAAAATCGTAAGTCTGCTAAACTTTACAGAGTTTTGGGTAAGAAAGGACAATAAATTATTGGTTATTTCTACCAAAAAGAAAAGCTTCTTTTGCAGTGAACACGTGGAAAAACATGTTATAAATAAGGCAAAAGTTTCGCGGAAGGGTTCAAGTTCAAATTTGCTTGAATTTACTTCATTGGTTAATGATGGATTCCCTATAAAAAAGCTAACTGATGTCATCTAGACTGACTTTCGTTTAGGATAGATAAACAAAACAAATAAATGAGAGAAAACCTTCCGAGGATTTGTGAACCTCTAAGAGTGGCTGATTAATTTCGCATACGGGACACTAATCAAATAAAGCGCATAAATCAACAGCCACTGCGCTGGATACATGTTGCACGTATGGATCAAAAAGCTACAGAAAAACAGGTGAACGATCGGAAGGCGAAAGACTTTAAGGGGGTACATGCACTTAGAATTTTCGAAAAATCGAATTTTTTTCATTTCATATTCATAAAGTATGATGTTTCAAGAATACTCTCTAAAAATTCCCGATGAATAGTTTTCGAAATATTCAATAATTACTGAAGCAAGAGCAGGTAGCGGGCAAACGAGAATACCCGCGAAGGCAGAATGCTTCGAAGACAACACCAACTGTATATTTTAGAAGCTTCAACATCTGCAGAAGCCTCATTATATGGTCCAGGTATTGATGATTCAATATAAATATTGGATTTACTCTATTGGGCTAAAAATTTTATACGATAAACATGTGTAAGCAAGTCGGAGCAAGCAAATTTTTCAAAGTTAAATTACTCAAAGAATATTGAATTTAATAAAAATTTGTACAGAATACTTTTGCTTTTAAAATTACTAAATTATAAGGAAATCAAAAATCAATTTGAAAAAATGAAATTTTTCAAAGAAATTGTTTAAACAATTAGCTATAAATAATGTAATGTTCAAATTATCAGCAAACATATGTGATATTCGTATTCAACAGATAAAAATTTTCATTCAATTCGATCCTTAACAGCAAAATTATACGAGATCTAAATTTGAAAAACTTTAAACGCGTTTTTCTGAAAAACCACTCAGTGGGTATTGATGAAATTTGGAAATTTGCTTTTTGGCATTAAAAACTAGTCTTTAATCGAAGGATATTGATTGTTGAAAATTACTATTTTTTTTAAACAATTAACTTTTCACTTTTTATCGAAAATCAGAGTCTAAAGATTATCACAACCTGGCTAAACGCGATACACAATGCATGCCCAAAACGTTTCGGATATAACGGATCAGCTAACCAGTTAACCCAACCTACCCAACCTGAACCCTATATCTTACCTTAATCCCAGAGCGACCTTGCTGCTTCAAGAGCACATTCTCCGGTTTCATATCACAATGAATAATCTCATTTTTGTACAGCGCGTCGAGGCATTGGAGCAGCGAATGGGCAAATTTACGCACCAGCTGTAGGCTGAAACCTTTGAACCCGTTCTTCTTAATCAACTCATACAGATTAATGCTGAGCAGCTCGAAGGTAATGCACGTGTGACTACGAAAGATAAAGTAGTCATACATGTGTATAATGTTCATGGTGTTGTATTTATCGTGTCGCCGCAGGTGATGCAGTATGCGGATTTCCTCTTGCGCCTGTCGATGGAAGCGCTTCTCATTTCGCACGATTTTTAAGGCAACATGCTCGTGGGTTTTGTGGTCATACGCTTTGATGACCTGCCCAAAGCTGCCCTTGCCGATTATTTTGAGCATTTCATAACGGTAGGCAACATGATCGTGCGGTATATGTATGTAAGCACCTTGTTCGTTATCATAATCAGAGTTGTTTGGTCCATAGATGCCAGGACGCTTTTTGGCATTGGCGCCAATGAAATAAATTTGTGGATAGGCGAGTATTTCAGTGCGCTCATAGGGCGTCAGTTTGTGCTTGTAAAGAATCATGACTTGCTGCGGCGACACCACAAGAGCCTTCGGCTTTTCCTGTAAAGCGCTTTTCTGTTGGCCCGACATGATGATTTGCTCGTGAAATGAAAAAGCGTCGCTTCCCAGGGTGATTGCCATTGCCGATTGCTGCTTCACCAAAGCAAGGGATTCAGTTTCCAAGACAGCTCCACCGTTTGATGTGGTATCTATTGCATTTAGGCATGCATTGAATTCCAATTTCGGGGTGACAGCTGTCACATTAGGCAGGGATATGGCTATAAATAAATTTTAAAAAGGAATTAGACAAAGAGAATTGAATCAATTTTTGCAAACAAAAATTCAACAAGCAGGCTTCGGGTTGTTAAAACGGAAATTTGTATATATCCTGCCTTATCTAAGCACCCGATCCATGAATGAAAAAGTGAGTTAACACTTAGAACAAGTATCCTTTCCGCCAAGAATTTCATATATCCCTTGAGTGACTGTGACATTTCCAGCCAAATAGGCCAATGGCCTCCTTCTTTCCCTACCCAGGCCAGTACTAACTACAATTATTCTAAAACTTGTCCCAACCATACTAGTTGCTCTGGGAGGACCTCTGTAAGCATCACCTCATATCCAGTTTTACGAATAAAGCCTTGGTTCGCGTTTTATGGGTACTTTTGTACTTGCAACACACTGCGACAACAATTTTAACCTAGTTTTTAATGGCTTAAAATAAAAATCTGCAAAATTCAGCAAATGTGGACAGGGTCGTTGGGAACGCAATACAAAAAATTCACTTCAATCGGGCAGTTGGTCAGGGTACCTCCAGAAGGAGTTAAACCATAATTCTTGAATATTTTTAAAAGAGCACGGTAGATTTTTATTAAAATCAATTTTTATGATGGTATAATGGTCTATTGCATGTCCCTAAGAGATGATACTCGAGAGCCAAAAAACCGCGATATGGAGTCCCACTTTTTGACTCACCCACAAGGCAATTCATATAGGCTATAATCCAGACCTAAAAATAGACAGAACTGGGTTTTCAGTTATACCAACAAAGCCTTGGTTCGCGATTTATTGGCATTTTTGTACTAGCAATTGCCTTATAACAACATTGCCCATTTGGGGTAAAACCAGCTTTACCAAAATTATTTAATAAATTTTCTGAGTAAAGTGCTTCATTACCAGCAGGAAAATAGATCGTATCATTTAAATACTTCAGTTCAGGGCATCTTAGCGTACCGCGGATTCTCCAGCAAAGACAATTTTGATTGAAAGTTTACTTTTTCTTGGTGGCAATGACGAATTTTACTCATAAGATTAATTACATAATTTTGGGGATGGTCAATGTTGCTCAGAAGCAATTGCTGGTACAAAATTGCCTATAGTACGCGAACCAAAGCTTCCTTGGTGAATCTGAAAACACAGTTCGGTCTATTTTTACGTCTGGCTCATAGTCCATATGGAGTGGTTCGTGGGTGAATATAAAATTGGTACCCTGTCGAGTACTATCTCTTACGGACATGCAAAAAAGCCCATTATAACATCCTAAAAAACCCCTAAACAATTGCCCGATTGAAATGAATTTTTTATATTGCGTTTCCAATGACCCAGTCCACATTTGCTGAATTTTTCATATTTTTATCTTAAGCCCTTAAAATCTAAGATAAAATTGTTGTCGTTGTGTACAAAAGTACTGGGTATGAGGTGATGCTTACAGAGGTCCCTTTTATCATAATTTAAGGGTCCCATGCCGAGGTTTGTTTCAGTGTTGTACTGTGTAATAAATATTAACTGTACGGGCTTAAAATCAAATATAAGGTTTACAAATGAAACATTTGATTTTCATATAACCATCTCGCTTTTTTTATATAAAAAGAGTTTCGAATATTTCGTCACCCATTCTATTTCTTTTTGTTGTAGGTATTTGCCCTATACTGCTAAAAATTCCTTCAATAGGTGCAGAGCTAGGCGAAATGCTATTATATTTATAAAAAACATTGTAATTATTTGTATACTTAAGTATAGATTCAAAAGATTTTCTATAATCGGCAAGATAAGTTAAGACTTCCAATTCAATATTCGAATTTTCATAAGAGTTCTCAGTTTGATTGGATCAAATTCCATTCCTGGTATCGTAAAAGTCTTTAAAATCCTTTGTATTTGAACTCTCATTGACAATGGTTTCTAAATTTTTCGTAATTTCTTTAACCCGCCAATCTCTAAATTACTTTACAAATTTTATTTGGAATTCATCGTTTAAAACTCCTTTTTTAAGAGCATCTTTAAGTTGATCACAATATTTTAAATTATTCATGCATTGAAGTCAGAAAAAATCCTAAATTACAACGGGATTTGCCCCGCAAAGCTGTGCGTTAAAAATAAGTATTATCTTGTAGCACTGGGCTAGAGCCGAATAAACAAAATTAAATTGAAGATCAATAGCCTTAGCGAAAATGTGAGTAATATTATTTAATTCGTGCAAAAATTAAATTTCTGTATTTGCAAATAATGGTTTTTTAAAGTTGTACAAACACTTTTTAAATTTTGTTGTAGGTTCAAGATTCGTCATGAAAACTGTTCCATCTGGTGCTGCTACGGTTCTCAACTTCATCTGCTGCTACTGTGGATCTGCTAACAGACTCGTCTAAAAACTCTGGCTTTACGTGTTTCCTTCAAAACTGTACACTAGAGCGGACCTGCCTTGTATGAAAACTAATTTTTTTTTTAGTTCTTTGCGCAAATTTGCTCAAAAAATGCAGTATAATTTCCCCTTAATTTGTCTTTGAGCTGCTAGGCGTGTGATAGTAGACAGACAAAAATTTTGACAAAATTGTCAAAAAAAATTATTTCAACCGTTCGATTGAAACCATAAAGTCGCAGAAGTTATTTGTGGTAACTTCCTTGCCTGCGATGTCCCATAATATAACTACTATTCACTTGTATATCATAGGCATTGATTACACTAGTTAAGAGCCAAAAAATCACATTTCTACTGAAACTATTTATAAGTGTAGTTAGGATTGGTGATCTCAAAAATCGATTTGAATTTTTTTATTTTTTCGGTAGGTGCACTTACATTTTATGCCATACCAAATGGAGTCAAGCAAGATATAAATCGAAAGGTAATTGAATGGTCAATAATCGCACAGAACACTATTTTCAAATCGGTTAAGAAGTTTGAATACAATAATAAAAAATATTTTTAAAAAAATAGAGGAAAGCTAACTTCGGCTCGACCGAAGTTTTTATACCCTTGTAGCTTGTATGATTTATATAAATTAGTAGCCTGATTCCACTAACACAAATATGTACCTTCGGCCAAATGTACACATTTTTGACAAGGCCTCCTATATACATTTTCTACACCCAATTTCTATGCCAGCTATACTATATCGTTGTCCTATTAAACTTGGTGGAATTATGTGAAAGCATAGAAAACTTATAAATACGAGGTTTGGGGACGTTTGCGTTGAAGACAAGAAAGTTTTTATCACTAAAACAACATTTTCGACCGATTTTTCCTATGGCTATAGTCATCCGATCTGTCCGGTTCCGACAAATGTGCTGCGTATTTGTACCAAAAGGCTTCGTGCAAAGTTGGGTTAAGATATCTTTAAAACTGACAGAGGAGATAGCATAGAAACAGACGGACATGGCTATATCAACTCAGCTCGTCATGCTGATCAAGAATATATTATATATATTTTATGTGGTCGGAGATGCTTTCTTCCATGCGTTACAAACATCGCGACAATTTTAATATACCCTCTACAAGGGTATGAAAAAACGATTTTTTGCTCGAAAGCGCAATAAATTTCGTTTCCAAACGCCTAAGAAAAATATTTGAAAATTCAAAAAAACTATTTTTATTTTTTCTACATAAGAACCGCACTTCTTCGAAGAAAATAAGATAGCGATGAACAAAATCCATAAATAAATACAGGAGCTGTGAGCAATTGAAAATAAATGAAAATAAGTTTTCATTTGCTTCGACTTTTGTTCTGTTCTGGAAATTTTTATTCTGATCTGGCTATTCGCCCACTTTTAATATTGACAAAAACATAAAGAAAATAGAAAAAAAAATGGTCTAAACACTTAAAATACTCCAATTTTGCTGTTAGTTCCTTCACTTAAATTGATCCAGCTACAATATTTATTCATAGATTTTCTTCATCAATACCTTATTATCTTTGAAGAAGTGCGATTCTTAAGTCGAAAGAAAAAAAATATTTTATTTTGATTTTTTTAATATTTTTCCTAGGCGATTAAAAATTAAATTTCTTGCATTTTCGAACAAAAAATCTATTTTTTTGAAATATTTTTCGTCATTGTATTCAAACTTCTAGACCGCAAAACAATGTTCTACGTTATTATTGACAATTAAATGACCTTTCGATTTATATCTTGCTTGACACCTTTTGACGGTTATGAATTGAGATATGACATAAAATGTAAGTGCACCTACCGAAAAAATGAAAAAAATTTCATTTTTAAAAATCGTTGCCATGAAAAAATTTTCATAAACGATTTTTGAGATCACCAATCCACTTAAACATAGTTTCATTAGAAATGGGTCATTTAATTTTTTTTTTGTGAACCAGTGTTAATTAAGAAAAAAAAAAAGTTTATGGTTCTTTACCGGGTCGCTGGATTCAAATTCCAGAGTGCTAACCATTACACCATAGAACATTTAATTTGACATGAAATATTTAATTTTTTTGTTCGACACTTTCATCGCTACATTGCTACATTGACAGTTCAAAGATAAATTAAGGGGAAATTTGAACTTTTAAAGCCGTAACGATACCATCAAACCTTAAGATATTTGATTTTGGATTTTTGATCAATTCTCTATAAGATATACTGAATTTTTTGAGCTATGTTGCGCAAAGAACTTCACATGTTGAAAATCGTATGGGGAAAACTCCGGTCTACTGTACACTTTAAATGCTTTTCAGAAATTGGATACATTTTCTGTAACTGTTAAACATTTTAATATCCCTGAGTCGGTATTTGCTATGAACATCAGCTAATATAGGTAAAGTAGCAATTGTTTCACGAGAGAATGACGATGTAGATTGCTATCTATAAAATGGCCGGTTACACGAAAGTAACTTTTGTTATTGCATATAAAATGAGTACTTTGAAAAATACCGGCGATATGTTTCGTATACAGCCGTGCTCCCATTTTCACTTGTGTAATGTAAAATTGTGCGACTTAAAACCGTTTTTCAGTACAAAATTTGTCTAAAAATCGCAAAATGTTTACGAAAGTGAAAATAGGAGCTCGGCAGATGATCCGCCTTCCTTTTATCTAGCATAGATCGTATAGTTTTTGAACAGGGAATGTTTACCGGACGTCCAGTTAAATCCACAAACAGGTCCCTTATACTTTCCCTTTCAATATGGCAGAGCGCGGCAGCATTTCGTCTATAATGTCTATAACGTCTATAATGGAACGAAAAAAATTACGTACTAAAACTAACTAGAACCTCATCTATTGACAAGGTAAATGAAAATGAAGACCTAGGTAGGGTAAAAGGTACTCGAATTTGAAAATACCGAGGTAAGGTAACAGGTACTCAAAATATGTACCTTGGTACTTCCAAACACTGGCTATAACAACTCAGCTCGTCATGCTGATCAAGAATAAATATACTTTATGTGGTCGGAGATGCTTCCTTCCATGCGTTACAAACATCTGGACAATTTTAATATACCCTCTGTTCCATTTCTTAGATATAGCAAAACAACATTGGGTGAATATTAAATCAGACTAGGCCAGAACTAAGTGAAAGGCGGTTACTTCTCGCTTACCTTGAGCGGATCTGGAAACTTCACATCTATCCGCAGCCGAACTATTGACATCGCCCATGTAGTTGGAGAATTCGTGCGGTGGCGGAGGTAGCGGTTGCAGCTCGACTTTGCGATCGTGGACCAATACCGTTGATCCATAGTTGGTGTTGCCTAAATAAGAAACCATATCTCCAGCTTCTGGGCAGATGCGTTGACTTAAGTGCAGAGGATTTATGTGACTCTGTAGTTGATTCTGATTTGGAGTGTGCAGCTGCATTTGCACTTGCGCCATGGTCTTTGTGCCGATTGTGGGCGATGCTGGTTTAGTTAAAACGGCCAAGTCCGCTGCACTATGGCCACTGTCCCGGATGGTATTCGCCCTATTCGGCTGCGTACCAACCATGACGCTAGGGATATTGTTGTTGAGACTGTTTGAGCTGTGTCTTTGGGTGACTGGTGGCTGGGTCCTTGAGTCAATGCTGTAGTATGGCACAGGAGCTGGCACGGCAGCCGCGTTATGTTCGTTGTCTCTAAAACTAATTATGTGCACGGGTTTTGGATCGGCAGGCTTTTGACTTGGCCTCATCAAAACTGGCATTGCTAAGAGCGACTCGTCGTGCGGCAGGCTAGAGCTCAAAGCTGAAGCTGCCGGAGCATCTTCCCAGTTGTCCACGGCCGTGCTGAAACGCTCGCTGCTCCCCAGGCTACTTGGTAGATCGCTTTCCGCTTGCCTCTCGAGGCGGCCTCGGCCTTTTTGGCTTAAGAAATTGAAGTCAACATCCTCATCAAGATTTCGACCCAATTGAGGTTGTGTTGCCAGTGACCGCTGCTTCAGCACCGCGTCTATTAGCAGCGGCAGTTGCCTTTGATTACGTTGCAGCGGCAGCCAACAGGTAGGTCGACTCTGGCTCTGCCTTAACCAGTGATGGTCGTCCAGCGAGCGGGCGCCGCTTTTTAGTTTGCGTGCAAAACCAAAGCCCAGTCCGAGCCCGTGTCTTGCGTATTCTCGATCATCGCTAATACACTTCTGCTTCAAATGGGGATGCCTGTAATTGGCATAGGCATGGTGGCCGGATGCCGTTGAGCTGGGCGTGACAATATCCAAGTATTCGTGTATGAAATCGCTGGGTGGGGGTGTGCCTTTACGTCCTAATGTGTGTTGGGTGTTCAATTTGCCATAAGCCGTGGGATAGCCGGCTGCCTGCTGCTGACTTCGGTTAAATCGTCGTGTGCCACCTAAGTTTGGTTCCGGCTCCGGCTCTGTTGGCGCATCTGTTCCCAACTCCGATTGTGGCCTGTAGTTTGCGTGACGGGCAGCTGGCACGGACGGAGGCGAGCCAGGAAGTGGTTGAGCGTTTTGGTGCAGCTGAAGCTTATAAAGACGCCGACCGCATAGACCACTCAGTAAATTAAACCCCAGGAAGTTGGTGAGCGAGTTCGTTGTGGGAGTCGAGTGTTCGCGTTGCCTAGCATCGACACCTTCCAGACCTAGACTAGTGCACTCCTCAAGGCTTCGGCTTTTCTTCGTTGCGTCCAATCTGTGCGGACTCTCACTCTGATTCTGATGCTGTTCCTGCTTCTGATCCTGCTTCCACATTCAGGGGCTTCCGATATTTACATACTCTCAATCATTCTGGGCATTTGCGCTAAATATGTAAATAAAAGTAGTTCAGTTCAGCAACACCCACTCACACACACGCACATTCACTGGCAACCATTACTCACTCAATAATTGTGGTGGGTCCAAACACTTGACGTATTTCAATCCAGATCCAAGAAGCATTCAATAGAATTTGTCGAGTTTTGTTCCAGATCTGAGAAACATGTACAAGTACATAGATTGTCTCACATAATTACACGCAGTCTGAATAATGGGCACGCACACACAGACAAACATCTGCATGTACACATACATATGCGCATATATATGGAACATTCCACCCCCTCAGTAGAGAGTTTATCCAACTTTGAATCAATTCATGTTTTATTTGGGCATTTGACTGTTTGTACACTTACGTACCTGGGTTACCTGCGTTGATTTGCGCTACCTTTCATTAGTTTTTTTTAATAGTTTTTACACAGTTCAAGTCACAGTGTAATGACCAGTCACTGTTCACAGTGACGCCTATCGCCCTATCGTTATCTATTCATCAACTTACCTTATCGATATCGATTATTTTTGGGCAACTTATTTGCGTAAGCGCTTACGTTACTGCGTAACAGCGCAATGTGAACGGCCCATGCCTTGTCACAGAAATCGTGTGTCACACGTTTGTGACCACAATTAATTGAACAGCTGTTCCAATGAGTTAGCTCAAAATTAGCTCATTTGAACTATTTTTACTAAGCCAAGCAAATCGCGCATGTTCGTTTTCCTGTCACAGCTCTTTTGTTGGGAGAAAGTAGACGGTGACTTTTCGTGAGCCTATTTTACCTGTCGATAGACTAGCAGTGACACTGCGCTTTTTGGCTTCGCGATCCAGCACGACATCCCTCTCATACAAGTTTAGAATGTCAAAGGCAACAATATGGGGAATAATTCCGGAAACAGCATCGCATGCATTTAAAAAGTATTGGAGTTGAGTAATTAAATATGTTTAATTATTTGATATGTGTATATTGTAGTAGGAGTGGTAGCACTTATACGCTGCTTACACTGCGGTCGTACGACCTTTTTTGGTATTTTTTGCCTGAGACTGGTCGTCCGGCCATACAAAATTATGGCAGTTGACTTTGAATTTGGGACGGTCGCAGACTCCACGACCGAAAAATATCAGTGATGGCAGACCCTATTTACCTCAAAAATGTGGCAGCCCTGTGCAATATTTATCGATAGCTATCGGAATATGCACCCGCGTTCATTCGATAAAATTCTTTAAATTGCACAGGAGTTGACTTGGGCACGACAGCATCCCAAAAACAACCGAAACTTTTCTTCAAATGAAAAATACAATAGATTAGCTAATGATTCATTCAAATGGGAATTATTGTTGTTACATGCATTCACAAAGCTTTAAGAATTGACTCTGATTAATAATATGCTAATTGGTAGTTTCATAGCTGGTGGCCAATGTGATGCAGTCCCAGAATTCGGTTCGCAGCTCTGGGTATTCGTCGTAGCTGTGACCGTGGCCGTTGTCACCGCCTCCGACTTAATCTCCACTGGCTGTGTGTTCCGGCTACCGGCTCATGTTCCTCATCCGACACGGTGGTCTCACGGATTAGCTGCAGAGGCGTCATCAGCTGGCGTAGATAACACAGGTCTCATTCACATAGCGATTAAACACATCCGGCTTATGGGCATAAACATGATGGCCAGGTGCTTGTAACGATTTTATTGTCCGCCATTTTGCTCATCTCATCCGAAGAGGAGTCGATCCCAGAGCAAGTGATGTGTATATCTCTACGCACATCTTTGTTGCGATTGATCATGGGGTGCCTGGTCCAGCAGAGGGACTGGGGTGCTGTGAATTGTATTGATGGATTTACTGTAGAGGCAGATTGTGGAATTCACGCATTATGGCTCTGATTAGATGACGTTTGCAATTGTTCTCTTTCCCTTCAAATGTCGATTTAGCAGATTTTCGAAAAGCAATTATATCCACAACCATCTGCATCTCCGTAATCCCATTTTGTAGACAAATGTTCCAAATTTAACACCGAAACTCCAATTTAATTTAAAGTAAACAAAAAACAGCTGATTTGACGTTGGGACTATTTACGACTGTTCGCTCAATGTAAACACCAAAAAGGTCGTAGCCCCAGAAAAAGTCGTTCGACCGCAGTATAAATTCGATATTAATGCCAAAGTAAGTAACTTTAAGATCTTCCAGAACCTCGTAATTTTAAAGAGATTCTCCTCTCCTTCAAATTGTTCAAATTCATCCAATTAACTTGAATGTGCGGCTTGAGTAGCTTCGATTGGCCGTGTAGCTTGAGTTCCCTCAGATAGGCCGAAGCCTCATATTACCAAGTAGGACCTTCTCCTGCATGTTTGTTTACACCCTGTTAACATCTATTAGGAACTCTAAAGCCAAGTCCGGATGCTCATCTTCGAATTAAACTTATCCAAGCGCCCCAAGTCCAAGGCTGCTGTTGTATTGAATTGCAAACTCACACGAAATGTGTTTCGCAAGCTGTTCCATTTGTCGACAACGTCTTTCTTGGTGACGCCAAGCTGATCGGCAATGCTGCTCCAGCTAGACTCCTTGGTATCACGATTTTTATAATTGACGCTTATAATTTTTGGCATTTCCATTGTTCTTTTTTGATTGTTGTGATGAACTCGTTCAATGTTCACTTTTGTGAGCAATGTGAAGCTCTGCGACGATGACAAGAAGCGTTCACATCAAAAGTACTCTTTTGGCTTGTCACTGCGCTGTGACATGCAATTTCTGTGACGCCAATGCAAACACTTTTGACTTCTGAGTACTTCTGTCACAGAAGGCCACAGACAACATTGGCACAGTGTGACGCTATGTAAGCCTAGCCTTAGATCTGCCTCTACGAGCAACTGGTATAAACATTTCTATCTTATGTTATGTGCTGGTATCAAGGGTCTTATATGGTTTTCACACTAAGCACATCTTTGGGGAACGAATGGAATTTTTGAAAGATGTGAAACACTGATTCACACTGGCCACATCCAACATCCACCATCCATCCATTGGCAATGTACTCAGTTTGCAAACAAAGATAGAAAATGTGTACAAATTGTAAGAAATTATGAATACTGCCAAATTTTTTTTCAGTAGCGCAACAACATTACCAATTGTTACAAAAACTTATGGTGGCGCTGGATTCAAAGGAGCTAATCGAAGAATTCGACGGCGAGGAAAAGTTTTGCATGGCTTTCTAGTTCCATGTGCTACTAAAATCGTGCGACACAAATTAACGAAAATGTTTAAGATCGCTTCATGTGAAGTCTGGGAACAACCACATAGGAACAATACTTCTGCAGATGTTAGTCCGGGCAGAGCAGATTTGCTATAGTAAATAATTGTGTCAACCCAATAAAATTAATCGGATGTGTTCCAGAAATCTCTAGAGATTTTCGTACAAACGATTTGATTTGGAACTAAGTTATGAGAACTTTATATGTGAAATGATAAGAATAAGAGGTCGGCTGCTAGATCATAGGTCTGTAAAACCGTAAGCATTAAATGTACTTGACCTTGAGCAGTCAGTTTCAAAATTCACATATAAAGGCAAGAAGTTTTAATTCGAAATGCATGCGCTTATACCAAAATCTCTAGAGATTTCAGGAACACACCCGATTATGTCCAAATTTAATTGCATTTTTAGTTCATTTTATTTTCAGTTAAATATTGCACTGGTGGCTATCAATGAGGTCGAACAGCAGCTATTCATATCAGGGTCCATCTCTGCGAACAACTCATTATATTAATAGATAGGAAACATTCAAATTATTCAATTAAACTTTCTAGCATTATCCCTAGAACGAGTGCAGCTTCTCGTTGGATGTAGGCCCACCGCTTGGATGGAGGATTTGTACCTTTGTACAAACATCCGACCAATGAATGTCCATCCCGCCGTCCTTCATGGACTGGGCCATCTCCGTGTACACATGGGAGTTCTTCCTGGCCCTCCTCAAGCCCTCAATATTCTCCTGCCACACGTCGATGAGAATGTTCTCCATCTCTGCAAACCATTTCACTCTGCTCGCGGTTGCTTTTTTATCGGCTCCAAGGAAAAAAATTGTAAAATTACAGAAATAAAAAAATTTCCATATTTATCATACATACCAGCTGCTGCTGGCCTCGACATTTATCTTATTCCAAACATTCTTGCCAATAATTGTTTACATGTTCACTGTGAATTCCAATTTTTTCACAGTGAAACTTTTAGTGGATGTTGGAATGGATGAGAAAATTTCGGACGGCAAAACCTTACGGCACATCCAGCCAATGGATGGCGGATGTTGGATGTAGCCCAATGTGAATAAGCTATTAGCCGAAAGGTTTGTTTGTTTTGGTCATAATGTTTATCGATACACACGCCGCCGATAAACGAGATTGGAACCAGGGCTGCACACGAGTGGTTTACTGGGTCGTGCTGGTTCACTAGTTCCGAAGGTTCAGGGAGTGAGCGGCTCAAAAATTTAAATTGTTGCCGTCCTGGGCGAATAGTGGCTCAGAGTAAGAAGGGGCTAAAGTTTTTTAAAAGATTGCCTAGCTCTTTTGCGGAATGCCGAAAATTACATTTAAAGTTGAAAAATTAGCAATAAGGCTCTGTCTCGGGATATTTTCTGGAAAGTTTCCGCGGAGAGAGGAGCTTGATTGCTGGATTTGGCAGCGGCTTCCCAGAGGATCCAGTTTTAGGAGGAGAAATTGGCCACCTACCTCTGGGTGGCCCAAGGTTTTTATACTTATTTAAAAGCCAGACATGGCAGTAGGGAACTATAGTATTTAAATATTTATTTAATTTATTCCCTTAATTTAATTTATTAATCCCATTTATATGCATATTTATTATTTGACGTGTATTCATCCCAGAGGTAGCCTGGTTAGGAATCATAATGAATATGTCTGTAGTTGTTAGTGGATCGTTAGATGATACATGTATTTGAAAGTGAAAAGAATATGTTAGTGTAAATTTGTTCTAGGGGGTGAGGTGGCGTTCTGAAGATCAGTGTCTGAGACTTAAGGGGGTTGTCCGATTTTTTTAAGTCAACCTATGGTAGGGCGGGTAATGTTCTGGCAAATAATTCCAGCTATTTTTGCCTAGTATTTGTGTTTAGTGTGTGAGCCATGATAAGCATCTGAAAATATATTAATTTTTTTGTTAGCCGACCAGTCCAGCTATCGAGGTCGTACTCAACGATAGTTGGACCCGGGAAAGAAGGTCGGATCATAACACATATGAACTAATTTAAAGACTCGTGTTTGGTTTTTCTGTAACGTTACTCAGTTCAGCTTACATTGAAACTGACTTGGTTGGAAACCAGGACCTTAAAACGGACGTGCTGGGTGAAAACGGACAATTGAATTCAGCGACCACAAATACATATGGAAAGTTTCCTATCTCTCTGGTGCAAAAGCTTGTGCGCCTGTGTAATCAAAAACCACGCAGCTGTTACTATCACAGTTTTGACTACAACTTTTCCATGTTTTGCTGCAGTTTGAAGAAAAGTCAACTTCGAACGGCTGCCATATAAAATCCATTTTCTGATAGTGGTCCAAATTTTGGCATAAAATAGCCATATGTATTCCAAATCATTTCTGATAGTCGTTTTATCCAGTTTCCGAAAAAAAGTGATACTTTTACTCAAACTTTGGGCAACCGTCAGTTTGTCATTTGAACAAGCAGTTAATGTTAGAGATGGCAAAAAAGACTCATTTAGGGGTAGAAAATCGATAAATATCCTTGCTTCCTCATACAGCCCAAGTCCATCTCTGGTTGTAAGTATGGTTTATGGTCACACCAATACGGTCACTTTGAAAATGGAAAATTTGCAATAAGAAGAAGGAAAAACGCTGAATTATAATCTCAGCTCAAATTGTCCAGCTGAGGGTGGCAAATTGTAATGCACGGTGTATGTTCAAAGTAATTAATTGTGATATAAGTTCGTTTTAGTGCACTTGTGACATTTATGCTGCCGGAAAACTCCACTGGAATAATCAGTAAATTGTGTATTTTTGTGGAAAAAGCATTTAAATATTAGCATATCTTACAGTGGATGTGTATGTGTGCGTACGTGTACCACCCCACTTCCCAGCGCCCTCTGTAAAAAAAACGGACAAGAACAAAGCTTGTGTATGTATGTCATGTGCACACACACACGTCCAAACCTATTTAAATATTGAGCTCCCCGACGCAACGCGTGAAATGTTAGTTTTTTGGTGTTAGTGCAAAATTGTGGCCGCGCAGAAAGTGCTGAGGTGCATTACATCAAGGTTAAGTGATAGGATAACGATATGTATGGATATAAATGTGTCGCCTTGCTTTGTTATCATTGGCATTGGCATTGGGATCCGCAGTCGATTGGCCGTTACTGGCTCGACATTGCTTGACGTTATGGCGCACGGTCACCCACCCTGCGCGCAGCCAGATCTAGCTCTCTTTTGTTTTCCGTTTTCACCCTTGTATTTGTGGAACACATGGGGAGCACAGCAATGCCTGTCAGTAAACGAAGCACAACCCAGTCCAATTCAGTGTGGTTGCCAAGTAAACCTCTATAGTTGGCGCGAAAATATTTTTAAATTTTGCCTTGTACAATTTTTTTTCGAAAGTGCAATTCCACGTGTGCCGAATTTGGCGGATTCTAATGAATGCAAAGAAAATTACATATTCGGCAACTGAAAACATAAACTACCAACAAAATGTAAATCCATCATCGTTTTTTGATCAATTGGGAATAATTTTGGTGTCTGGATATCATAACTGCAAGCCTCATTTTTTTCGGAGCTCCGACTCGCGGTTTCGAAACAAAATTTACCATTGGCTAATGTTCAAAATTTTAAGGTTCAAGGTTTTTGGGAGAACGTTTCGGTTCGAACCTTGGTTCGGCTCACTTTTTAGCAAATTTAAATAGAAAATCAATTATTTTGTTAAATATACAAAATAATATTCTGAATTTCTTTTTGTTTGGAGAAACTTGTTAAACTTATAGGCTATTTCCACTGAGCAACATCTAACTTCTAACATCTTGAAGTAAAGTAACGGCAAAGAAAATTTTCAGTATATATTTATACACTTGAAAAGTGTATTATGATGTTGCCCAGAAGTTTGCAACGCATCTCCGACCACATAAAGTATATATATTCTTGATCAGCAAGACGAGCTGAGTCGATTGAGATATGTCCGTCCGTCTGTCTGTCTCTACGCGAACTAGTCCCTCAGTTTTGAAGCTATCGAGCTGAAATTTTGTACAGAGACTTCTTTTTACTGCACGCTGCTAATATGTCGGAACCATAGAAACCATCGGTCAAAAAATGGGTCTTAGTGAGAAAAACTTTTTTGTTTTCAATGTTAGCGTCCTCAAAGTCGTGCATTTTTAATATTATATGCTTTCAAACAGATTTGCAAACTTTGTTCCAAATCGGATGACTATATCTTATAGCTGCCATAGGACCGATCGGTCGGAAAACGGGTCTTAGTGAAAAAACCTTTTTTTTGTTTTTACGTAAATCTTTCTTAAGGTCGGTGATTCTTAATATTAAAAGTTGTCCAACTAATTTGAAAAAGTTGATCGACATCGGGTGAATATATCTTAAGGCTGCCATAGGACCGATCGGTCTGAAAATGAGTCTTAGTGAGAAAAACTTTTTTGTTTTAAATTTTATCTTAAACTCGGCGATTGTTAATTTGATATGTTTTCAAAAAGATTCGCGAAATTTGGTCCAAATCAGATGTTTATCTGTCGGAAAATGGGTTTTAGTAACAGAAATTTTTGATTTTTATGTAAGCGTTCTTAAACTGACATTTCAAAAACACCATTTGCAAGGGTATAAAAACTTCGGCACAGGCGAAGTTAGCTTGGCCTTCTCGTTTTTGTTTTCAATGTTAGCGTTCTTAAACTCGGTCATTATTAATAGAAAATGTTTGTAACCTGATCTGCGAAGTTTGGTCGAAATCGATAAAAGTTGGAGCGAGCATTTTCAAGTGTTTTAAAACTTCGGCACAGACGAAGTTAGCTTTGCTTTCCCGTTTTTTTTTTATATTTAAATTTAGCCTCTAAACTATAATCCATACATCCGTATCATAACCAAATAAAATAGTGGGCAAAAATTTCGTTTGGGATTCCGATAGCGAGAAATGTTTTTGTTTTAAAGTTGTCAGCACTGTCCCTGACATCTGTGCAAAATTACACTTTAAAATATTCATTAGCGTCTTTTTGTAAAAAGCTAAAAGTTAATTTTTCGTTTTTATACTCTGTACCGAAGGTACATAGAGTATATTAAGTTTGTGCAAAAGTATGTAAGAGAGAGAAGGAATCGTTTCCGACCCTATAAAGGATATATATTCTTGATCAGCATTAACAGCCGAGTCGATATAGCCATGTCCGTCTGTCCGTCCGTCCGTCTGTCTGTCTGTCCGTATGAACGAAGAGATCTCAGAGATGGTAAGAGATAGAGGTTTGACATGTATGGGACATATATTTCTTATACTTGCAGGCAGATCAAGTTATTTTCAATTTATGATACGCACCCTCCCGCCCCCGCAATTTGGAAAAAACGTGTATCTTCCACAGTTTTGATGATGTAACAGGCAAAAGGAATCATTTCCGACCATATAAAGTATATATATTCTTGATCAGCATCAACAGACGAGTCGATATAACCATGTCCCTCTGTCCGTCCGTCCGTCTGTCTGTATGAACACCTAGATCTCAGCGACTAGAAGAGCTAGAGCAACCAAATTTGAAATCTAGACTCATATTGCCTGCACGCAGATCAAGTTTATTTCAAATTTTTGCCACGACCCACGCCCCACAATAAAAAAATGTTGAATAGCTCCCACAATTTTTGAGATATCGATCTCAAATTTAAAACTTACATTTATATTCGCAACATCTATAAGCCTTCCAATTTTCAAGATAGGATGATAAATAGCCGAGCTAAAAAAATGTTGCATACTTTTCGGCTGTCCCGCCTCAGACACACAGGAACGTTTCTTTCCATGAGTAACGGGTATATCGAAGTCGGTTAGAGCCGACTTTAACTTACGCTCTCGTTTTTTTTACAGCAACTGTGGCGGGTTAAATTAGACGTTTGATATATATAAATTCTACATTTTCTGCCATTATGCCACGAAGAGAATCCAAATTGCAATAACTTTTTAATTTCTGTCATTCACCGCTGCTCAGCTACTGCGTAATAAGTGTGATGCAGTTGGATTTGCACATGATATTAGCAGAAGCTCGCTGTCAACAAACCGAGTAAGCGTTCGTGTGTAAGAATGTTGCTCGCTTGGGGCTTGTTGTCAACAAGCCGAGGAGTAAGCTTGGTGATTTTATGTTTTAAGCTCGAGTCACTAAAAGTACTCGTCAGTGGCTGCATGATATCCGCTGGCATCCGTTCAGCAGCGAGCTTTGACAAGCTTGTTTAATTATTACACGAGTGAAAAAAAAAAGCTTACACGTTCTGAATTAATGTGCTTTCGATCAGTTCTTGTGTGCCACACCAAAGTGGCGTGCACAAACAAGCCGAGTAAATGCTCGAGTGTACACGAAAATTAAGTAATCGTTGCAGTACAGAGTATAAAAATAGAGGAAAGCTAACTTCGGCTAGACCGAAGCTTGTATGATTTATTCGGGGTGACACAGAAATCACTGGAGATTTTCGTATATACGCTTGTATATCAAATTTAAACTGCTTGAATTTATATGTAAAGTGGCACAAAAAAGTTCGGTTACTAGATCAGATAGCGAAAGAAAAGCGAATTGAAACCGACTGTTCAAAGCCAAATAGATTTGAGCAGTTAGTTCTAAATCGCTCAAATTCACTATCTGATTTAGCAACCGAGGATATGCTTTTCACTTCACATATAAAGATATACAATTTAAATTGGAAATGCAATCGTTTATAACAAAATCTCTAGTGATTTCTGTGTCACCCCTGTATATAAATTAGTAGCCTGCACTAAGAAAAAACTAGAACGAATAATTTGAGTACGAACGCTCTTGAAAAAAAAATTAGTCGCTCTTGAATTTTCAAGAATTTCGCTCTTGGAATCGAGATAAATTCGTTCTAAACGTGCTCAATTCTGTTTTTTATAGGCTAGGGGGTGAGGGCAACTTAACTTTGAGAGAGTAGCGTTGGAGTCGCTCTCGCAGAGAGTGAGGGCGCATGCGCAGTTGGTCGTTGAGAGAATGAGAGCGCAGAGAGTGAGAGCGCATGCGCAGTTTGTTGTTGTGCGATGCGTACGAAAGGCAACTGCGTTTATTTATAAGTGTGATTTCGTCGCGTCTTCTAGATTACGGAAGTTAGCTGAGCTCGTTAAGCTGCCCGTCGCCTGTGTGTGTTTCAGTCTTTCGAGGTACCGTGTTCAAGTCCCAGAAGAGTAAGCAAAAAAAAAAAAAAAAAATATCTATGTGGGGTTATCTCAAAATCAATCACAGTTTAAAACAAAGTTTGGTGGGTGGTGGTTGGGGTTGGTTTGGTCGATAATAGTGGGAGTGGGGTGGGCGGAGGGGGGATGGGGGAGGGAGACGGACAACGTCGGTCGGGTCGGGTCGGTAGTGTCTCTACCACAACACACACCCCTCACCCCAAATATTCTTTTGAATTTTTTTATTTTGAGAATTATTCGTTCTTGGATCAAGTACTGAAACTCTTGAATCAATAATTATTCATACTTGGATCAAGAGCTGAAACTCTTAAATCAGGAATGTCGGGATCAAAAATTCACTCTTGAATCAAGAGTTTCGCTCTTGGATCAAGAATTTTCACTCTTACCCTACTTTTGAGAACGAATGCTCTTGATTCAAGAGCGAAATTCTCTATTTTTTCTTTGAGTGTGATTCCACTGACACAAATATGTACATTCGGCCAAATGTACATATTTTTGACAAGGCCTCCTATATACATTTTAGGTAGAAAAAGTATTTCGATATTAATATTTTGGTGTAAAATAATCGATTTTATCGAAATTTGTCAATAAAAACCCGTATCTTAACAATGAACTGGTCTATTGAGCTAATTCAGCGTAATATGAACTACATTCTGACTGCGGCTTAAAAAGTATAGATTTAATGTATATTTATTAAATTTACAGAAGATTTGGGCAATTCAAACAATTGGCTTCTGTGCTAACTGCGGGGAGCGAATTTCTCCCACTAACAACAGAAGGGCCGATTACGGGGCATGCACAAACACATATACAAAGCTTCTGTGACTTGGCGTTTGCTACTGTTTGTCCGAATTTCTGCTACCAGTCTGACTTGGGATGCCCAAGCGGTCTTAGCAGTTCTGGCATGAGGTAGCCTCTGCCAACTCATTAAAGTTGGGCAAAAGATCGCTGATGATTGAACTGTTAAAAGTAAAATTTGGCTCAAACAGCACCTCCAGGAGGGCCAGGGCCAAGCTTCGCTCAATCGCTTGGCGTGTGAGCTTATATAATTTTTCGCACAAGAGAAAGAGGGACCTACAGTTTAACGCCGAATCCGAACGGCAATAGTTAGAGAATTTGATTTTTCATGGCTAGTTATACTTCACAGCTGGCGCCAGTAGCTGTGTGAAGGTGATCGGGTGTGTAAAAGCTTTTTTTCTAAAGAAAGAAAAAACTTTTTCTGTTAGATGGTCCGAGGCGGGATCGAACCCACAACCTCCCGCACCAGCCGCCACACATACGACTGGTACGCCACGCCCGACCACTGATTGAACTGTTGGAAGTTTATGAAATAGCTATACGATCAACCAGCCTCCTTTGTGTTGTTGTGCGTGTCTTGTTTTAGAAACGTTATGATGAAAATCATAAGCCCAGAAGCCAAAATCAATTATACTTGCATTTACCGTTTTTAAAGATGGGCTGCATTTCAACCAAGCATCTTTATGCCTTGCTTTTAAGTGCGCCTTTATATAGGTTGAGTTGCCACTGGTCTTTACAACTTTATTGCGATTTCTGTGCATCCACTTTAATAAAATAGCTTTTAAACATTATGCTTTAAATGTCCAGAGACAAGCTTGAGCACAAGAAATAGTTATTCGCAACAGTGTGACCGAACGCTAAAACAACGAGAAGGCTAAGCTAACTTCGTCCTCGCAAGTTCTTGTCTTCATCACGCTCCCGCTCTACTTGACGAGATGCTAGATTTTCTTCAAGGGACGCCTGCCGTCGTTGCTCCTGGGACATTGAAGACACTCGTGGCATTTTTATTTATTTTATTGGTCACAATATTGGTTTCAACCATTTAAGCACATAAATAAACAAACAAATAAGTTCCTTTCAGTCTCGTATCTCAAACTCGACTGCCACATATATATTTATTTTACTAGAAAAGTTCCTACGCCTACTAGGAAAGTTGTAAAATTGACTCTTCGACCGATCGTTCCTAAGGCAGCTACAAGAAGTAGTCATCCGATCCTGGTGGTTCCGACATTTTAGCAGCGTGCAGTCAAAAGAAGGCTCTGTGTAAAATTTCAGATCGATAGCTACAAAACTGAGGGACTAGTTTGCGTAGAAACAGACAGACGGAAAGACAGACGGGCGGACAAAGCTTAATTGACTCAGCTCGTCGCTCTGATCAAGAGGATTATGCGGTCGAAAATGAATATTTCTATGCGTTGCAAACTCCTGGGCAAAATTATAATACCCTTTGCAAGGGTATTAAAAATATGGGGTAACGACATAGCTCCGCCGTCATATCTCCGACAGAATTCATATCTCCGCGCGGAGCTATGACGTTTCAAAACGACATATTTCCGCGCGGAGATATGACGCTTTTTTTCTGTCGGATCATATGTCGTTTTAAAACGTCATATCTCCGCAGCACAATGGCCACTGTTCCGCTAATTTAGTGTTGCAAAATTCGTAACTTTTGAACGGAAGGAGATATTTGAAAAATTCCAAGGGGAAGGTGATTGAAGGTAAAATTTCAGTAGCTTTAAAATAAGCTTAAGTTTATTATTGTAGGTCAACAGGGTGACTTAGGATCGGGTGCCAAAATGCAAAGTTTAATACACTGAACAGGTTGCAAATAATAGGCAAAACATTTTAACCTTTTTTTAAAACGATTTATTAAAAATGTAGTTGTAAAACTACTTAAAATTAAACAAATACTTTTACTAATTAAAAGTTATTTTTTTTTTAAATTTGGTTGATTGTAATCGGAATTTTCCAATCGGAATTTCCGTTTGGTTTTTATATGTTCCCAAACGCAACATTTGAAACCAAAAAAAAAAAAACAAAATTTATCAGTTTTAAAAATGGTTCAACTTTGAACCACTGTAAAAACCAAAATAATTAACCAAATTCAGTAAACTAAAGTTTTTCGGGCCATCTGTCCCTTTATTTAATTAAAATAATGCGGTCAAAAAAATCGACCATAAATTTTTGAAAAGTAATGATAAATTTGTCAAGTGCTTTGCCAACATTTGTAAAATTTTGATTTGTCAAAATACTATGTTGTTTGGTGTCTAAGAGGACCACCCTAAAAAGATGCAAAATTTTTGCCGCTACAAATGCTTATGACTCACTATAATATTTAAAACGAGAAGGCCAAGCTAACTTCGTCTGTGCCGAAGTTTTTATACCCTTGCAAATGCAAATGTCTAAGTTTAAGAACGCTTACATAAAAATCAAAAAATTGTGTAACTAAAACCTATTTTCCGACAGATAAACGTCTGAAAAAAGTTTTTCTCACTAAGACTCAATTTCCGACCGATCGGCCCTATGGCAGCCTTAAGATATAGCCATCCGATTTCGGCCCAATTTTGCGAATCTATTTGAAAGCATATAAAATAAGTCATCAGCGAGTTTAAGGACGCTAACAAAACTAAACAAAAAATTGTTTACCAAGACTCATGTTCGACCGATCGGTCCTATGGCAACCATACGATATAGTCACCCGATGTCGATCAACTTTTTCAAATTAGTTTGAAAGCGCTTAATATTAATAATCACCGACCTTAAGAAGGATTTACTTAAAAACAAAAAAGTTTTTTTTCACTAAGACCCATTTTCCGACCGATCGGTTCTATGGCAGCTATAAGATATAGTCATCCGATTTTGACCAAAATTTGCAAATCTGTTTGAAAGCATATAATATTATTAATGACCGAGTTTAATCACGTTAACATTGAAAACAAAAAAGTTTTTTTACACTAAGACCCATTTTCCGACCGATCGGCCCTATGGCAGCTATAAGATATAGTCATCCGATTTTGACCAAAATTTGCAAATCTGTTTGAAAGCATATAATATTATTAATGACTGAGTTTAATCACGTTAACATTGAAAACAAAAAAGTTTTTCTCACTAAAACCCATTTTTCGACCTATGGTTCCTATGGCAGCTATAAGATATACTCATCCGATTTTCACCAAAATTTTCAAATCTGTTTGAGAGTAGATAATATTATTAATGACCGAGTTTAATCACGTTAACATTGGAAACAAAAAAGTTTTTCTCACTAAAACCCATTTTTCGACCTATGGTTCCTATGGCAGCTATAAGATATAGTCATCCGATATTGACCAAAATTTGCAAATCTGTTTGAAGGTATATAATATTATTAATGACCGAGTTTAATCACGTTAACATTGGAAACAAAAAAGTTTTTCTCACTAAAACGCATTTTTCGACCGATGGTTCCTATGGCAGCTATAAGATATAGTCATCCGATCCGGTCGGTTCCGACATATTAGCAGCGTGCAGTAAATAGAAGACTATGTGCAAAATTTCAGCTCGATAGCTTTAAAACTGAGAGACTAGTTTGCGTAGAAACAGACGGACAGACAGACAGACGGACGGACAAAGCTCATATCGACTCAGCTCGTCGCCGCTGATCAAGAATATATATAGTTTATGGGGTCGGAAATGAATATTTCTATGCGTTGCAATACTTCTGGGCAAAATTAATATACTCTACGTACCTTTGGCACAGGGTATAAAAATAAAATAAATTTATGTTTACATCAGGAGTTGAGCCAAAACCTTAATTTTCGACACATTTTGAACTGTTTTTTAATGCGCCGGAACACAGGGGAAGCTGCAGGTGCACTGTTCAACATGTTATAAGCTTCATCGGATCCCAAAATTTCATAACTTCATCAATGTGAGACCCATTCCGGACCTTAAATCAAAGTATTCGCCTGAAATGGTTGCCCTATTTGCAAATATTGAAAATTTCTTCGATCAAAATTAAAATATTTCATTAAATATCAGAGATGGGCATGCACACATATCGTCACACTTTTCACACGCATACAAGCACAATTTGCGTGCGCCGCATTCGTGTTCTATAAATTGCTTTCAATGCTTATAGCGTACGTGTGATTTTGTGCAGTCGGCCGCGGCAGAGGTCCTATGCACACGCTGCCTCGTGTGCATTGGAACGTCGCGACGCGCCAATCTCTGATATATATCCATATTACATTTTTACAAGTGGGCGGAGTAAGCAAAGGGGCGTGGCTTGAACATAAAACGTGACAATTATATCTTAATATATGTTTTAATTGTCAACACGTTAGAAGTTAAAACAGAATATCTATTGCGCAACATCTCTGAATCTTGCTCTACTGGGGTCGATTTGGCAGCACGTGGTGGCATGAAAAATGGCTAATATCTCAAATCAGGCACAATTGCAGCAATGTTTTTTTTACTTGGTTTTTGAATATTATCTTTAACTTTTTGCGAATTCAAATCTCTGAGTATTTGTATTCTAAATTTTGTATTCTAATTTCATCCTTTAAAACAGGGAAAAAAGTTAAGTCTGTGTTTAGTGCTTTTTCAGAGACATGCATTTAACTTTTCCCTTTTAGGCACTTTTATTACCATTTTTTCAAAAGTTGAAAAATTGTGAAATTATTTTATAAACGTAATGAAATAGCTTGATCAAATTCAACAACTTGATATTTGATTTTCGCAAGGTCTTTATGGAAAACGAACCACTGTACGGCGGAGATATGACGTTTCAAAACGCCATACCTCACCAAAAAATATTCGATTTCCGATATATCGCCATGGAAAAATATGCGATAATGATATTTGTCATTCTGGAAAAAATTATCGATATTTCGATATATCGATAATATCTTCGACATCTCTATATGTCAGCTATATGCTATAGTCATCCTCTGATCAGTGACTGCTCTTAACCCCTTAACACTGAGAGATTAGTTTGCGTAGAAGCAGACCCCATATATATGGTTTGTGGGGTCGAAAATGAATATTTCTATACTTTGCAAATTTTTGGGGCAAGACTAGAATACACTTTGCAAGGGTATACAAAATTTATATTCGATTTTTTGGTAATTTTTCAGTTTTTGAAATTGTTTTTAATATTAACAAAAAATGTTTGTGATAAACCGAAAATAACGTTTTGGTTGGCATTGATTTATTTAAATCAAAAATGGACAGTTTGAAAACCGCTCCGGTTGAAAATGAATGAAAACAAATTATTTGTTTCTCCATGGCATTTTGAAATTAAGGTTTGCACTCAAAATCAAACACCAATTCAGCTTTCTATCTATTCCATTGCAGGCTCTGGCATAGCTGTTAAGCTAGGCACTTTTTTGACGCCATGATTGACCCCAGTTCCAGTGAGGAGGAGGGCGATGACGATGCCGTTGTTAATGTGCAATCTAAGGGTCGACTTGGAGCTCCTCCCAAAGCGGCAGCTGCAACGACCACACCGGGGACATTGTCTAACATTCCCGTATCTGGATCTAATGGCGAACTCCCCGGAAACCAGAGGACATCTACAGCGGTGCCTGCAAACAACCGCCTTGATGGTGGGCCAGCTGCTGGTAACACCGCCGGCGTCGGGCCAATTGCATCTAAGAATGAGCCAGTGCCAACTAGTGCCACTGATGGATGCCTTGAAGTGCCCAACAATGGGATTCCCAGGTTTGCAAGCTGCATTTTATTAAAAACTCCTATTACATATGCCTACACACGCTTTAACTTCAAAACCTCAATGAAAAAATTGAGATGAGTAGGTACTAACGAACTCTCAATGGCCGAGCGACGTTTTCGTAGTCATTTCAGTCAGACATTGGAAGTAATTTGACATTCAGAGCTCTGTATTTAAGCCCGAATTTTTGGGGCCAGTTTGCTTTGATGGAAATAGGTTTCACAACTATGTAATGAAATAGTAGAGCAAACAAGTCTAATAGATCTATTCCACTGGCAAACATTCGGGGGTGACACAGAAATCACTAGTGATTTTCGTATAAACGCTTATATTTCAAATTGAAACTGCTTGAATTTCTATGTGAAGTGGTACAAAACAGCTCAGTTACTAGATCAGATGGCGAAAGTAAAGCGAATTGAAACCGACTGTTCAAAGCCAAGTAGATTTGAGCAGCTGGTTCCAAATCGCTCAAATTCACCATCTGATCTAGCAACCGAAGATATACTTTTCACTTTACATATGAAGTTGTACAATTGAAATTGGAAATGCTTTACTTTTATACCAAAATCTCTAGGGATTTCTGCGTCTCCCCCGATTAGGTTGGGCAGTGTAAGCCCTTTCCGACGCATGAGACATGATAACCTAGTAGGCCGCCATGTAATGTTTTAAAGTCGAAACATGATGAAAAGCAAACTTACTCGATTATCATGCTCATGCGTCGATCAGTGCACACTAGGACAGAATGAAATACTGACCGGCAAAAATTCCTAGAATCTAGGTTGTAACCTCCAACTGCATCAAGTGGCTTAAACAGTAGTTAATTGAGCCCTTAATTCGGAAATGTACAAGGTTTTGAAGGTTCCATTAATGTTGTTCCACAGTCAAAGAATCCAAGGTGGAGCATAGTTGCGAGAACTGTACGGAGGCTATTTTTGGACCACTTTAAGCAGAAGGTTATGTTATTTTGTGTTACTTGTGTAAGATGTACTCATATATTTTAGGTTGTTAATTTCGTTTTGGAGCTATATCTAAAAATTGACCAATCCTAAAAAATTGTATCCAGAATTTTTGGATTCACTTAAAATATCATATACCACAAAATGTCGAAATCGGACTAGTTGTAGGAGTACCGCTAATGGTCAGTTCCCTCACTTCCGATCGAAAAAATATTGGCAGAAATGATATCGGCGCGCCCGAATTTCCATGAAACGATACCCTATTTGATTTTTTAGAGCGAAGGTCTTTTACGGACGTTCGACTGGGGGACTAAAACTAGCCTAAACTGTCTTTGCGAAAGATTCTTTTGGGTACGCCTTGTCTTTGCATTTTGTATTTGGAAAATCAACCGCTTTTAGCATTTGCCGTAGCAGCAGGTGGGTTCTGCGTTTGTAGGTGTGTATAAAGAGAGGGTGCGCGGGTGGGAAGGGAGTTAACAGTGACTTGACAGTGACTTGACGCTGTCTTGTCAGTGACTTAACAGTGACTTGCCAGTGACGTAACAGTAAAATTTACAATTCGCAATTCAGTGACTTAACAGTGACTTGACAGTGACTTAATAGTGGCTTGACAGTGACTTAACAGTGGCTTGCCAGTGACTTAGCAGTGACTTAACAGTGACTTGCCAGTGAGTTAACAGTAAAATTTACAATTCGCCATTCAGTGACTTAACAGTGACTTGATAGAGACTTGTCAGTGACTTGACAGTGACTTGCCAGTGACGTAACAGTAAAATTTACAATTCGCAATTCAGTGACTTAACAGTGACTTGACAGTGACTTAAGTGACTTGACAGTGACTTAATAGTGGCTTGACAGTAACTTAACAGTGACTTGACAGTGAGTTAACAGTAAAATTTACAATTCGCAATTCAGTGACTTAACAGTGATTTGACAGTGACTTGACAGTGACTTGTCAGTGACTTGACAGTGACTTAACAGTGAGCTATAATTTAAATTTTCAATCAGATTTATCGTCATAAAATGCTTCGCTCGTACCGTGCGTCCCATGACAACCACTATTATTTTTTAGATTTTTTCTGCTCGTCAGTTTTCTGTCCCAGTGAGCAGTGAAAGCCCAGCCGTGGCCTTGCTATGGCAATCAAATCGGCCACAATTTGTAAGGCTGTTGGACGCAAGATAACGTGATAATAGCGAATTTGAACCAAATCACTCCAAATGTTAAGGATGTCATTTAGGGGGAGTTTTAACCTCGTGTTCTGGAAAGAGATTTTGCTCAAAACATCAGCCAAACTATTGAGATAAATACTAGAAATTTTAAAAAGTAAATTTTCTGGATAGCCAAGCAGAGTTTTACATAAGAAAGTGAAGTTCTGTGAGGCCACCGAGGCCAAAGTATAGAGACTGTAACTGTAAATCAAGCAACTTGACTTTCTTATGTCTAACTCGAAAATGTAAACCCATAACAAAACGACACACGACTCTAGACTCCTTCATCTGTTGACCATAAATGTGAACTTATTGACTTTAATTGAAGATAATTAACTCGTTTCAATGTCTTTCTTTCGGGTTACTGTGCACGTTGATCCAAATCCTTATTACCTGCACACGAATATGAATACAAATTACAAAACAATTGGCACATCGTTAATCTGATCTGTGAAATTCAAAATCAACGAAACATTCACGATACGCATTAACCAATCTGCACATCTGAATCGCATATCAATTATGCTGTGTGGATGGTTTATGCTTGGATTAAAATTGGCGTTTCCATTAAATGACTAAATGATATTTACACGATACAAAAACCATCCACATCAACCTTCCATTTCGGCATCGCCATGGGGTTACATCGTCATCGCGCCGGTTGCACAGTCGGTTGGTAGGCTCGGGCCACAGGCAGCACCTGAGCGGCAAGGGTAGAATCATTATACAACAGTTGGGCCCGTCGTCAGCTCATCTGCAAAGACAACCAGAAAATCTTTATTCCTATCACCATCATCACCACCACAACCATGAACATGAACCGCAGAGACAGTCAAACAGCCAACCAAGCTTTGCCGATCAGAATTCAAAAGGTGCTGCTGCTGCTGGCAGTGTGAGCGGTGCATCCAATGCCACTATTATGCCAAGGATCGCAGCCCCGTCACACTTGTACAGCAGCAGTAGTAGTAGCAGTTCTCGGGCCGCTTCGGATGCCCCGTTCCAGAAGGTAACACAAAGTAATAATCAATCGTTGCTATCGTCATCTAGTGGCATTTCGCAAGAAACACTCAATCAGAGTATTGGATCTTCGCGGGCCAACTCACTGCCACGTCCCTTGTCACCGTCGCCATCCATTGCTAGCGAAAAACACGAGAGCGGAGACCCACATGTGAGTAGGCTACACCAAACCCAACCCATTTTTAACCCGATCCTCAATTCACAGGAGAGGCACGAGCGTGAGGAGGAGGAGCGCAAGCGCCGCATTCAACTGTACGTGTTTATATCGCGATGTATATCGTATCCGTTCAATGCTAAGCAGCCCACGGATATGACTAAGCGCCAACCGAAGATCACAAAACAGCAGTTGGAGATAATTACACAACGATTTCAGGTATGCTAATGATGAGTAACGGACGTTAGGTGATCCCAATTTCTTGGGATTGTATATTTCGACTAATTCCATTAGAGAGCCAAAAGTGGCCCAGGCACTTTACCATACTTACATTGCTTTTTACTTTTCAGTCATTTCTTAAGGGGGAAACGCAAATAATGGCCGACGAGGCTTTTCAAAATGCTGTACAAAGCTATCACGACGTCTTTCTGAAGTCCGAGCGTGTCTTAAAAATGGTTCAGTCCGGCGCTTGTTCGCAGCACGATTTTCGAGAGGTATTTCGAAATAATATTGAGAAACGTGTTAGGTGGGTTCATCTTGAAACTGCTGCCTTTTCGACCAAGACTTAACCTTGATTGCAACTTTTTAAGGTCTTTACCAGAGATTGATGGCCTTAGCAAGGAAACGGTGCTTACGTCGTGGATGGCAAAATTCGATATTATTCTTAAGGGAAGTGGCGAGGAGGACTCAAAGCGCCCATCTCGTATGCAGCAGTCATTGAACAGCGAGTTAATTCTCTCCAAGGAGCAACTATATGACATGTTTCAGCAAATATTATCGGTGAAAAAGTTTGAGCATCAGATCCTTTTCAACGCCTTGATGGTAAAGGAATTCCAATTTGCTCTGCACATCAGAAATAAATACCGTTCAACTCCTGCCATTACAGTTAGATTCGGCGGACGAGCAGGCGGCAGCCATAAGGCGCGAACTAGATGGACGGATGCAGCGCGTGGGAGAAATGGAAAAGAATCGTAAACTTATGCCAAAGTTTGTGCTCAAGGAAATGGAATCCCTATACATTGAGGAGTTGAAGTCGTCGATTAATCTTCTCATGGCAAATCTCGAGTCTCTTCCAGTATCCAAGGGCAATATGGACAGTAAATATGGGCTACAGAAGTTGAAGCGCTATAATCACAGGTAGTTCGTCTTACCTTAATAATTATAGATCGGGTTTAATATATATTATGTTCTGTCTTACAGTACACCGTCATTTTTGTAAGTATTGCTTCCCTGCATTCAACTACTCTAGATGGTATTTGTATATACACATTTACAACCATATATAATATATATATATATACCATATATAATATTATATCACAAATTAAGTTAATTAAAATCATATTTAAAGTAGTTTTGATTCACATCTGAAAGAAATTTGTACTCCCGTACTTAGAAAAAATATTAAGATTATATTATAAGTTGCAACTATTCATTCATAAAGCCCTATACGGACATCCGACGTTCGTAATTGAGCTAACTTCGTCAAATGTTGCGTCACCTTGGAACGTAAGAGTAGTGTGACCAGAATTATGAAAAAACAAGAAAGAAAGTCGGTCAAGCCCGACTATAACATACTCTACCCTTAACGTCGCAGGTCGCATTTGCTCACGAGCTATACTCGCTCATCTCTAAGTTTCACTCTCTCTCTCTCTTTCTCTCTCGCTCACTAAGATTTCCGTACAATAGAATGCTGTGGTGATGGGTGGGGGGTGGTTGGTGTTTACTGGCCGTTTTTTGCTCATAACTTGAGTATCGTTCATCCGATCTTTATTATTCCTTCCGCAAATCGATGAATAAATTTGTTTACAAGGTATCTCTAGAAGGTACGAACGATCTATCTTCAAAACTGTAGATATGACGTTTTTTCCGAACTGCGGGGGCGGGAGGGGGCGTGGCAAAAATTGAAAATAAACTTGATCTGCCTGCAGGTATAAGAAATATATGCTCCATACATGTCAAACCTCTATCTCTTACCATCTCTGAGATCTCTTCGTTCATACGGACGGACGGACAGACAGACAGACGGACAGACGGACGGACGGACAGACGGACATGGCTATATCGAATCGGCTGTTGATGCTGATCAAGAATATATATACTTTATAGGGTCGGAAACGATTCCTTCTCCCTGTTACATACTTTTGCACAAACTTAATATACTCTATGTACCTTCGGGTACAGAGTATAATTATGCAGAAAATTTAAGTTTGTGATATTTTTAGTTTAACTGGCTGCGGATCACACTGCTCGATCAACTGTATTTTGTTTTGAAAGATAAACTGTCGGCAGAGCTAAAGGCTGATCTCGGCAAATAACCACGCTCCTGTGCACAACAAGAACGTCTTCCTGACGAGGTACAATATCATGATCAGTCGTCAGATGCCAAGATGTTTTTTTTTGTAAAAGCTCGGCCACTTCTCCCAAGCCTTGTTCACAAAATTTAAGTCCGAATGGGAAAGATCCCATGGCCCCCAATTGGGCCTGCTCAAAATGCAGCAGCAGCTACAACAACACCTGTACGCTGCCCATCTCAGTGATGCCACTGATTCACCCGGGTCAGAATGCCGTCTACCACCACCTAAGGCAACTAGCCTTAATTCTCATACGTATTTGCCCGGTGCCTGCACTGCGTGGTTGTCCACCTAGTACTAAGTTAGTTTTTTTATAGCCGCAAACCTGCGATTACTCCGTGTGCAGATGCCGTGAGACATATGAGCTCTGTCCGGACTAGCAGACATTCGTGTTTGGATCGCCCGACGACAATAAATGTCAATTCTGCGTCCGTCCCTCCTGTGTAAGCCCAGTGGCCGCCCAGTGGGCGAAAACTCGCAATTCACTCGAAAAAAAGTGAAAGATCGCAAATGGCATCCCGCTCTTTCAAAGCCAAAATTAAAGAAAATTTCCTTCATGCGAAAACATTTCCAAACGACTCTTTACTTTTTGCTTTTCTGCCATGGTTTTAATATTATTTTTTTTAAAAATCACTTTAACTAAAAGCACTCCATCTGATCGATGCAGGTAGAATCAGAGTGACTTAACATGGTGCATTCTCAATGCTGCGTCAGCTGCTCAAAGCACAATAAGGCCCACAGACAATTTACATAGTCTCCACAAATGTGCTGTTAAGCGTAACATTGACTGTTAAGGGTGACATTCAAATTCTTATCTCCGTACTTGCAAAAAGTTCAAGTGGCGAAGTTGTAACTTCTGCTTCTTCTTCCCTCAATTGTTGTATGAAACTTCTCGTTGCTTCGGATGTCCGTATGGGGCTTAACGAGGACTGCCAGTACAACCAACAACGTATTAATGTTGGGGACCGGTGCATAGGATGCTTGTTTCGACACCCTTTTAACATTTTCATTTTTACGACTTCTCCGTTAACATTTTCAAAGGGTCATTTTGTTGGCACTCACAATGGTGGGTTTTTAGGAAAACCTTGTTGTATATACTTATACAATTTCGATGAGCACGCTTGTATAATTTCAATTGTATTGCCTTGCTCAGTGTGAGCAAGCTCCCTTTTATTAAGAATTTGTCATCCCTTAATATCTATTCTTAACTAAGGCAGTATTTGTAAGATAGCTGCGTGTGTATAAATATAAAAATGCATTCTTGTGAGGAATACACATTACCTCACACGGTGCATATTAAGTGGTGGGAACCGGATGACCTTTTCAAGTGGTTTGTCTAATCCTTGAAAGCAAACGTAATTAAATTTAATGTTACAAGTGACATATTTTGTGATGCTGAGTTATGATATGTAACGCAACGTTAGGATCGTGGTCGAGTCTCATGTTCAAGTTCGAACACTTGTGAAGGAAGGGACACATGTCATTCATAACCAGAATGCTAAATACACAAATTTATTGATGAAATTTTAATTAAAATTCAAATCAGCAAATTATTGGATATATGTATATGCAAAAGAATATTTGGCATATTTAAATAGAAAGAATGTGGGCATTTCCATAGAAAAGTCCACCGAAACCAAAAAATTAAATGTAATTAAAAACACTATTTTTATACTCTGTAACAAAGGTACACAGAGTATTTTAAGTTTGTGCAAAAGTATGTAACAGGAAGAAGGAATCATTTCCGACCCTATACAGTATATATATTCTTGATCAGCATCAACAGCCGATTCGGTATAGCCATGTCCGGTTGTCGACCCCTCCCGCCCCCGCAATTTGGAAAAAACGTCATATCTCCCACAGTTTTTTAAATAGATGTTTCGTACCTTCTAGAGATATTTAGTTATCAAGATTATTTATCGATTTGCCGAAAACGTGATAAAGGAAAGTTACTTCCCACGCCCTGGCAGTAGTGGCGTCATCTATTGATCAGTTTTAAAAATCCCTCATTGTTCAATGGAAGCAGTGGCGCCATCGATTGTTCAGCAGCGCTGCGTTCAGCTGCTACTCAAGATACAGAGTATATTACAGTCGGGCTTGACCGACTTTCTTACTTGTTTATCATATTTTCATGGGGAAACAATCAAAAATGAACTAATATGAGCCAATCTTAAATTTATTCATAACCCATTTCGGGATTCTTGAATGCAAAGTCGCGCAAGCGTTATTTTTCTCATTTGTATACGCTTTGTTGTAATAAATATGCATATAGATTGCATTGATTTTTGGTCTCTAAAATATTTCCAAGGGAAAAATTGAGAAATTATTTTTGAATAAGGTAACCTGGAAAATAAACTGGTATTATTTCAAATCAAACTAAAAAAATTGTATACAAAAAGCTTTGACCAATTCACAGAGTTTTGAAATTATCTAAAACAAGTCAATAACTTTGTGTCTGTGACGTCATTTGACTGATAAGTCCGTAGGTTGCGGATTTAATTTTTTTTTAGTTTTAGCTTGATTCATTTTAATTGTTGGTATAATTTTATTTCATTTTTATTTTGGTTACCGAAGCGCACATTTTAAAAAATGTGAACAAATACAATATTGTGAGTCTGTAACGTTACATTGGGATTTTTTGTTTGACAAGCGACGCATTACACTACCTACTGTTTTTTGTATCATGGAATATACTCATATGCTTTTTCGAATTTTTTTTTTTTTAACAATACTAATTCTTTTTAGTATATTTATCCAACCCATAGTGATATTTCAGTATTAAATTAATACCAAACTCACTTAAGGCTAATACCATCATTTGGTAAGAGATGATGCATCATTCCTCTTGTCGAAATAGAATAGCTCGTGAATAACTCTCAACCCTTTTTTCAGTTCGCTCTGCTCACGTCACTGACCGAAAAACCAAATATTAAAGGGGCCCGGGCTTCCCGCTACCGAATGTGTTCTGTTATCACGCTCACTGTTAAGTGGTTGTGGTTGACCACACAGCACTGATCGGTCTGACAGCAACCGAATAACAGGCCCACCTCAGTCAATTGGTCTTAAATTACGTGCTTCTCGAAGACCAAAAATGTTATTTGCGCCAGAGTTTTACATAAGCAGAGAGAGTCAATGCGAGAGAGAACGAGAGAGCGCGTATAGTGCATACATTCACATCGTTAGCCGAGCCTTACACACCGATGCATACATACGAAGAAGACCTTTAGAATTCGGGAATTAGGCCAAACGGTCCCAAAAAGACCTAAGAGGAAAAGAATAAAAAAAAATATGTTTCTCTCCTCTCACAACCAAATAGAAGAAGTAGTTACAGGTTGTTTCGGTACCTCTTTTCAATGTGGTCGCACGAGAGCTGTCGTTTTCTGACAGAGGCAAACAGGGGACCGATTTTTGCGACCTCTGTGAAATAGGTATTACATATTAGGTATCTCTTCTAACGAGAACGATTTTAGTCCATGAGAGTCTTACATTCTATCCAATAATTGTTGGTTAGCCTTGCCCACAATGAAAGCTCGACCAACATGCCACTTAGATTCCAATATCTTAGGTTCTGACACCCCTCGCTTTAACAAAATGAGATTCAATAACTTTGATTTGCTGCTATCATCATGAATAAATCGAGCCTGTCTATCTACCCTTCCATATCTATATTAAGAAAAATGATATTGCGCTCCCATGGGTCTCTGTCTAAGCTGGAGGGCGACTCGGAGGACGGTACCACACAATTGACAAAATTGGACGTCGTGCTAACTTTTCAATTGGAGGTTATCGTTATGGAGGTAAAGGGCCTTAAGTCGCTTGCACCAAATCGCATTGTGTATTGCACTATGGAAGTGGAAAATGGCGAAAAACTGCAAACGGATCAAGCTGAGGCATCAAAGCCAATGTGAGTAGTGCGTGCTTTATGTCGTAGCCCTTGCTTACTTCCTCAAACTCTTGTAGGTGGGATACTCAAGGCGACTTTACAACCACTCATCCATTGCCAGTGGTCAAGGTGAAGCTCTATACGGAAAATCCAGGAATGCTGGCGCTGGAGGATAAAGAGTTGGGAAAGGTCACCTTAAAGCCTACACCATTGTCATCCAAAGTGAGCTACACACATTTAATATGTAAGTACGCAAGTGTGCATCAAGTAAAAATCTTTGGCCCCTCTGTCCATAGTCGCCTGAATGGCACCGTATGATCATACCGAAGAACTTACCAGATCAAGATCTACGCATTAAGATAGGATGCCGGCTTGACAAGCCCTTAAATATGAAGCATTGTGGGTAAGTAGAAGGGGAGCGCTTTTGAAGGACCGTGAGATTCATTTCGATAATTGCAGGCACCTATACGCGATTGGGAAATCGGTATGGAAGAAGTGGAAGCGACGCTACTTTGTCTTGGTCCAAGTATCGCAATACACCTTTGCCATGTGCAGCTATAAGGAGAAGAAATCCGAGCCGTCCGAAATGATGCAGCTGGATGGGTACACAGTGGACTATATTGAAGCAGCCAGCGGTAAAAGTTGCTATCTTTGGTGTGAGACCAATTTATTATAGTCTAACTGGTTTAGCCAATCTTATGTTCGGAATTGACTTGAATGGAGGTCGTTACTTCTTCAACGCTGTGCGCGAGGGTGACAGCATTTCCTTCGCTTGCGACGATGAGAACGAGTGTAGTCTTTGGGTAATGGCCATGTACAGAGCCACAGGCCAATCGCACAAGCCTACGCCGCCAATTACACAGGACAAAAACTCGGCGATGTCGAAAATCCAAGGTGGTAGGTATTAAAACTGTACTCAAAACGTACATGCCCGCTCCTAGCTGCTGCAGGCCGAGCCATGTAGCAGCCAGATCAAGATTCTTAAATTACCCCATTTTATACATATTAGATGCGGACAAAGCACGCAAACACGGCATGGAGGACTACATAAGCGCTGATCCCTGTACATTTGACCATGCGACCCTTTTCAAAACTTTGCAAAATCTAACACTTGAATATCGTCTGAATGATCCGTACGCATCTTTGGTGAGTACAAGCGAGTGGGGCGAGTAGGGCTTATATGTCTCTATATGTTTGTTCATCGAATTCGTTGCAATACGCAGGGCTGGTTTAGTCCTGGACAAGTTTTTGTTCTAGACGAGTATTGTGCTCGATATGGAGTGCGAGGTTGCTACAGACACTTGTGCTATCTTTCCGACTTGTTGGACCGCGCTGAAAAGCAGCACATGATAGACCCGACTCTGATCCATTACTCGTTCGCCTTCTGTGCCAGTCATGTGCATGGCAATAGGTAATGTACGCAAACGCATGTGGCCATGCTTTAGATAACTCAACTCTCATTTCCCCATAGACCTGACGGCGTCGGAAGCATCACCCACGAAGAAAAGGAGAAGTTTGCTGAGATCAAGGAGCGTCTACGGCAGCTGCTTGAGTTTCAAATAACAAATTTTAGATATTGCTTTCCATTTGGCCGTCCCGAAGGTGCACTTAAAGCCACTCTGTCCCTGCTGGAGCGCGTTCTAATGAAAGATATCGTTACGCCGGTTCCACCAGAGGAGGTGCGCCAAATGATCAAGAAGAGCCTGGAGACGGCAGCTTTGGTGAACTACACGCGACTCTCAAATAAGGCCAAAATTGAAGGTGCATATAGCTTGTCCGACTCGCTCGGCACTTGGACGTTCTAAACTGAATTTGATTTGTTTCACAGAGGACCTGCGTGGTGAAATTATCGTACCACCCCCGAAGAAACTTGAGGACTTGATACATTTGGCCGAGCTGTGCGTGGACTTGCTGCAACAAAATGAGGAGCACTATGGCGAAGTAAGTTGAGTTGGGACGTCGTTTTGGCACCCATCTCGCAAGTACAGTTAAGTACAGTTACAGTTGAGAGCATATTTCCAACTGTAAGTACAATGTACATGAGACAAATGAGTGAAACTTGCTAATTTTTTAGATTGATGTCGTACTTCGAATTCTAAATTTGTATATTTACTGTGTTAACCAACTGCGTGTATCATACGATTGCTATTTGTATTTCTGCCAACTGTATCTGTATATGTATGTGTGTGTTGTATATCTTTCTACCCGTACACATGCGGATCGATTTCCTTATAGTCCTATACTTCCTGCATATCTAATTTCTAACAATCTTTTTTTAAGTATCCCCCTATCTACGCCGTAGTGCTGTCCATAAGTATGTATGGTTCTATATAGATAAACGCACACATAGGGTCAGAGTTGGGTCCGGAATCGAAACAGCCACCCGCTGCTCGTTACCCATAGGCCTTACAGCTTTCAGTTGATTGAGAATAGCAGGACAACTTCTTTGTCGATTAAACTATAATAATTAATTCTACTATTAATTTTTAGAGGCTTATACCCTGTCCGTATGCTCTGAACTTTGTAAGATTGTCAATACAACCCCTATCCTGGGTTTTACCCAGTTATATATGAGGTACAGTGAAAACACACACGTACACACACAAAACTATTTTGATGAAGAAGGACAAGGTTTGCCTATTTACATCAATGAAATTGTTCAATTGTTGGTTACCTGTATATAAGTACGTATGTGTTTGTATGCCCAATTCATCTAGCTACGCACACTTGACAAAACGGATAAAACTAAGACAATTAAGGAAGGCGGCGACAGTGCGGGAGAGCATGGTAGCGAAGTCGCTGCTGCTGCCAGTCACGGAGTCACAGGCACTGGCACGACAGACCAGGCCGCATCCAAGGCAAGACTGGACGCTGATGGACCATCTTCGTTTCGTTACTGTATGCCCACACACGCGGTCTACACATCTCCAGTACCAACGGCACGTACTCCAGTTGACATACATATATACAAGAATTTCATTCTCGAGTTCAAGAAACATATAATATATTATACATATAAAACACATACATTGTATACATTGCTTGAGCATCGCATACGAATTCAAACATCACACATCAACAAGGCAACTCACACACACTCACTGTCAAATGCAGAGATGCTAGATGATAGCCGTCCAAAGAAGGAGAAATGCAACAACATTTTTGTGATCCGGTTCCCTCTATACTTTTTGTTTATACCCTAGCAAAAGTTCAAGTATTTTGGTAAAGGGCTTGTAGATGATATACGAGTAGCGCACCAATATTATGTACACTATGCCAGTTAACCAGTACAAAGGGTTTTTATTAGGGACCTTAGTCATTATAAGTTATATTATAAAAATTACATGGTAATGATTATATTTCAATTTTTTGTGTTTTTCTACAATGATAATCATTAGTTTTGAGTAATTTAATAAAACTTAGACCATAATCAATATTTTTGAAAAAAAAAACTAAATAATAATAATTACACAGGTTTACAATCTTTTGCACCAATTGTCCGTTTTTCCCGAGCCCGTCAGGCTTACGAGATATTTACATAGTCGTGTGTTGAGAGAGGTTTGTTTACATTTGTAGGTCCTGATTCCACATAAAGTAACCTTTTAGAACCAAATTTGTTTTACATTTCGTTGTAAAAATCAAAACTTATGAACCAATTGAGAAAATTAAATAAAAATATCAACAATGCATAACAATGCGTACAATGCATAAGTTGTTTACAGTTGTGAGCAAACGAAACTTTTTCGGACCTAGAGCCAGCTAAATTCACTAATTAAACATTAGAAAGGTCGCCAAATAAATTACAAATCTATATAAGAGACGGCACGCTCTCTTTTTTGTAAACGAAAATAACAAAAGCTTCAAGAAAAAACGCAAAAAACGTTTTTTTGAATGCTTCGCATTCAAAGCTCGCTCAAAAGTTTCAAGCATTTGCACTTAGAAAAGTTCAGCCTCAAAGCTTAAGCATTACCACCAGAAAGTTAAAAGCATTCATTACTTTTAGCAGTTCCCAACTGATCTTAGCAATGATTGTAAGGAGAGGCAGTTGGCAATCATGCTTTCTTCAGCCTACTGAAGAGTCGTTAGGGATAAAGATGAAACAGTTGTGTGTAGGCAACCAGCTCTTTTTGGTGGTACAATGCATAAGTTGTTTACAGTTGTGAACAAACGCAACTTTTTCGGACCTACAGCCAGCTAAACTCACTAATTAAACATTAGAAAGGTCACCAAAAAAACCTTTTATTAAAAAATAATGTGCATATTAAACAATTGATTGAAACAATTTCCCCGAAATTCATATTTGTTTAATATCAAACAGCCTCGCAAAAATGACATCAAGATTTTATGAATTGGGCTACGAATGGGCCAAATGAGTTCCGCACTCAGCCCCTTGTTACTATTTTCAAAATTTAAACAAATGGCGGAAAGGAATTTCAGTGAATCGATTGTATATGTTGAGGAAATTGACCATTCTTATAATTTTTATTATTATTTGATGTCTAATGTCTACGATTAGCTAATATAACTGGACTCCTGAAAAGCTTCGCATCAGGGATTTTCTTCCTAATGTCGAGTTCTCACTGTCCCTCTGTATAGACCAACAGGAATCAGCAAGCATATGACTATACCATATTCCGCCATACCACCGAGCTTCCATAGTTCGCAAATACTGGTGAAAACGTTCTCCGCCTTCCTCAATTAGATCTGCTGAATTAGATCTCCCGAATTTTCAGGATTAACGCTCATATGGCATCCTAAATTTTTAAAATGTAGGAGCATGTCATTAGCGAGTGCCTCGAAGTTTTTGTGCTTAAAATTGCCCAAGAAATTGTTAGCTACAACCACAAATAACTACGAAGCTATTTCTTCTAGAGTGTTCATTGATTTAACGAATTCCACGTCTTTAATCAATTTTCGTATTTGTGAACCATCGAATACTCCCGCCGCAACTTTTTATGTGCTAATTGATGGAAACTTTTTGCAGAGAAACTGAAAACAACTTCCATCTGTGTTTAACGCCTTGACAAATTGTTTCATTAAGTCAAGCTTGATGTGAAGCGGTGGTAAAATGATTTTATCCCATTAAATCAGCGGCTTTTAAATAATAAGATGATTAATTTCCAGATTTTAAAATTTTTATTTTATGTATCAATCTAGTTGTCCTGCCATAAATTTTAGTTCATTTTTTCGGGATTAACCGGCTGTAACTTTGTCCATCCAGCAGATATAAATGCAAAAAAATTTGTGAAAATAGAAGAGCCCTTAGGCTACATGCTAAAGTGGTTGTAATTCAAATCCAACAACCGCAATGGCTTGTACACGACGATTAAGTTTACAAATTTTTTCATAATTTGATGAAAATTACTCTTCAAGGCCTATTTCGACGCTTTAAGGTTTGCTGATGCTGCTCTTATGATTTTTTTAGGCTGCATTAATATGTATACTGTCGCATTAAACTCATAAATACAGATATTTTTGCTCGGTGTAACCTCCATAATTTTTTGAAAGCCAAAAATACTGCAAAATGGATTTTCCGTGATATCTGTAATACAAGAGCTGATGGACAAACCCCGAAAGCTGTTTTAGAATCAGTGCACAAAACTGGATCAGAATTTTGCAACGAAAAGGCTGTCTGTTGGTTTGTGTAACCATAATATTGGAGTTTTATTTTTTTTTATAAAAAATAATTATTATGGTCTAAGATTTCTAAAATTACTGAAAACTAATGATTATCATTGAAGAAAATTGTGAAAAATTAGAAATTTAAAAATCATGGCGGATATGCAGAGATTGAACAAAAATAAAGATTTTGGTGTGAATAATTTTGTTCTAGGTCCATTATAAGTGGGTTAATTTTTTTATTTACTGTCCTGTTTTTATGGCACTTCCCTCACGATAAAGGATACAAAGAAACCTAATATTTTTTACCTTAAATATTTTTCCGATTTCTACAAATTTGCCCCTTTGTGGAAAAATCAAATATTGCATTCGGCGTGTGCCCAAGAAATCTCTAGAGATTTTCATATAAACGCTTCTATTTCGAATGAAAAATGCATGCGTTTATTTGTGAAGTCACACAAAAATGCTCGGTAACTAGATTAGATGATGTCAGTTGGTGCGAAACTGATGACAGAGCGAAATGGTCCATTACTCTGAAACTATTCAGTTTCCCATTTACAGTAAATTCCTGGATACAAGACCAAAACTGAAATAATTTTTAATTGTAAGTAATTTGAAAGTTTAGAATCGGATGTTAATTTCCAGATTTTTTCATATTTTTATTACCAATGGCTTTGGATAGCAAGCAATTATAAATAATTGAATTTTTCATATTGAAAAATTTTCAAAACCTTTTTTTCCCGCGAACCAAGCATATTTCATCGAAATGCTAAAAATACGTTTATACTATTTTACAAAAAAGAATACGATACAAATTATATTGACCAAAATAATATTTGAGTGGGCGATTTTTCATGGAATCACCGAGATATATATCGCTCCCAAATATCAATGAGCATCTGGCTTGGCCAGCCAAATGGTCAGATAAGATGCGCCATTTATTGGTCTGTTTGGAAATGCACTCAGTCACTCTTTGTTGTAAGAAAATGAATATACTATTATGTCATCTGAATGTGTATTTAAGCCTCGGCGGCGTCTTCAATTTGAAATCAACTGATTACAGGCCACCTTTTATCTCTTAGATATGATAGACGGGATGGCTTTATACGAGTATCTACATGAACATGAACTGCATGCAATTTCCTTGGTCACCAGAATGACTTGACTGTCTCTCTCTTTCTTCCTTTCTTTCTTGGTTGCATGTTAATGTCACTTTATGTAAATAGGCTTATATTAATTATTGCCATGAATCGAACTGAAAAAATCATTTTTGTCTCGCAGCATTTGTACATATATGTATGCACCTTGCATCGCGTCAAAATTCGAAGAGGGTATTCCGGCAAATTTAGACACATTAAACTTATATTACGAATGTTGTTATTTCAATGCTTTTGCTTTGGTTAAGCATTTGATCGCCAACATAGTGGGGAATCGGATCAAATAACATCTGTTTGTCTACATACTCGACTGCAGTTAAATGTTGCTGTACATCTATCCTCATACGCAATAGTGGTTCTGTCTGTTGTCGTCTAGGATTCGCCTCTAAAATTTTTCACCCGACTCTTAAGTAAAACATGCACATCTGCTCGTTCATCCCTATAAAAACCGTTTGTTTGCGCAGTTTTGTTTATAAATGTTTACTGTTTGATTTAGTTTTTTTTTTTGCAAGTATATGTTATGCGTTGCATGCCTCTTATGTCAGTAAGAAATTAAGATTTAAGCATATACCAAGATTTTTTTACGCACGGCTCCACGAGCAGTGCACAGTGGCTCGTTGACTGAATTCACTTGGGGTGAATATATAAAGTAAATATTATATACGTTCACTACTCTACTCCTTTTTTGTAGGCATGGAACTTCCTTTGCTTCACTATTGTTCAAACTGTATTTTTCTTGAATATAAGTAGACCCCGTATTCTATGCAAAATTATAACTTAAACGGATAGACCTAAACAAGTTCGGAATGCAGAGAAATTTGATTCATAAAACATGTAAGAAAGTCGGTCAAGCCCGACTGTGTTATACTCTGCACCTGCAGTAGCAGCGCAGCGGCAGCGATCTTTCGTTTGGACATAACCAATAGATGGCGCCACTACTACTGTGACCGTTTCACAACTGACGAATAGATGGCGCCACTACTGTAACCATTTCAAAGCTGACCTTTGATTGGAACTTACTTATAGGGGCGGGAGGGGGCGTGGCAAATTTTCAAAATAAAATTGATGTGCCTGCAAGTATAAGAAGTATATGTCCCATACATGTCAAACCTCTATCTCTTACCGTCTCTGAGATCTGTGCGAACATACAGACGGACAGACGGACATGGCTATATCGACTTGGCTGTTGATGTTGATCAAGAATATATATACTTTATAGGGTCGGAAATGATTCCTTCTCCCTGTTACATACTTGTGCACAAACTTAATATACTCTGTGTGCTTTTCTTACAGAGCAGAGATCTGCACGAGTGCACTGCAACTTTAAGTGTACTGCATTCGTACTTGATATTTTTCACACTCGAGTGCCTTAAATGACTGCAAAAAATGTATGCAGTGCTTACAACAGTCATGGCATATTTGTGCTTCGGGTACCGAGTGCCAATTATACCCGCGCTACTCGTGCGACTCAAATTTTTTACTTGCACAAGCAGAGAGCGGGTGTTGGTTGAATCACCCCAAACATTTTTTGTAACGCTCTTTGTATTTGTCTCTCTCTCTCTTGATATAACAACAACATCTTAATAGCATCAATAATCCGGATAGATACAAAATTTTATGATTAGTTCAGAAATTTATAAAGATTTAATAGTTGGAAATTTTAAAGAAATTTTAACAATTGCGAAATTCTTATATGAGTTTAGATTGACACGAAGACGGGTATATCGACGGGTAAATAGGAGGTGAAGATCATATGGACCAAAAACTCGAGAAATTTAAAAAAATTTTATGAGTTTAGATTATCATGAAGATTTGATAGATGGCAATTGTCTATTAAGCTTCACTTCTTCGCATTGTGTTTAAAATTCTAAAGGGGGCGCAGCAACGCGCGCCGTGTGCCTGCTATGTATATACAGGGTGAGGCAACATAACTCCCGTATCTGAAATGAGCGTCATTCCGCTCAACGATAACCTGTAGGGCTGGGCGTGTTCTCATTCGAAAGGTGGGGTCTTAAAGTTTTGTTACCTCCCAGTCAGACGTGATCATGCCTATTTATCCAACGGTCGCTCAGTGATCGCAACGCAGCGGGCCTTCCCATATCATTTTCATTTCGCGCCCTTGGCCTCTGTTCCAGACGGGAAATCAATTGTTGGTTAGGTCAACTGTTTTCGTGTAAGCGGTAGTGTGGTGAAAAAAACCTGTTGGCGCCCGGCCCATCAGATCACCAGAAAACGTCGAGGCTGTGAGACAATCAATTCTCCAATCACCGCACCTTGGATTGTCTGTGCGTACTGTAAGACGAACTCTTCACGATGACCTCCATCTTCATCCGTACAAGTTGGCCATGGCACAGGAACTTTTAGAATTCTCGAAGAAATGGATGTGAAGCGTTTCTTGAAAACTTCCCTGCGGATGCAATTGTGTTTTTCAGTGATGAAGCTCACTTTCACCTGAGCGGATGTGTCAATAAACAAAACATGCGATACTGGGCTGAGACAAGCCCCCGACAACTTCATCAGAGGCCTTTGCACTTGCCAAAGGTCACAGTTTGGTGCACGATTTCCTCAGTTGGGGTGAGCGACCGTTGGATAAATAGGCCTCTACGGCAAATGCTCCTTGCACGTTGCTCCACCGCATGATCACGCCTGACTGGGAGGTAACAAAACTTTAAGACCCCACCTTACGAATGAGACCACGCCCAGCCCTCCAGGTTATCGTTGAGCGGAATGACGCTCATTTCAGATACGGGAGTTATGTTACCCCACCCTGTATGTGTTGCAAAACAGTTTGATGGCAAATCTCTTAGCCATTTTTGAATTAAAAGGGTGTTTTGATCACTCATTTCGGCATTTTAATTGATTACAAGTTGAATTGGTGACGTTGATTTACAAGTTCAAACAGATTTGCAACCAAATCAGAAAATGGTTAGCACAGAATCATTATGTTATTTCATAAAAAAGGTTTTTTTTGCATATTTTGCATATTCTGCATATTTTGCATATTTATACCCGTTACTCGTAGAGTAAAAGGGTATACTAAAGTCGTGCAAATGTATGTAACAGGCAGAAGGAATCATTTCCGACCATATAAAGTATATATATTCTTGATCAGTATCAACAGCCGAGTCGATATAGCCATGTCCGTCTGTCCGTCTGTCTGTATGAACACCTAGATCTCAGAGACTAGAAGAGCTAGAGCAACCAATTTTGAAATGTAGACTCCTATTGTCTGCACGCAGATCAAGTTTATTTCAAATTTTTGCCACGCCCACCCCCGCCCCCACAATAAAAAATGTTGAATAACTTCCACAATTTTTGAGATATCGATCTCATTTTAAAACTTAAGTTTATATTCGCAACATCTATAAGCCCTCCAATTTTCATCAAGATCGGATGATAAATAGCCGAGTTAAAAAATGTTGCATACTTTTCGGCTGTCTCACCTCAGGCACACAGGATGGCTATTAAACATTTCTATGCATGAGTAACGGGTATATCGAAGTCGGTTAGAGCCGACTTTAACTTACGCTCTCGTTTTCAATTGAAATGTCTCCAATCCTCGTATTTATTAGTTTTAAATGCCTTTTATAAATCCTCCAAGCTCAATCAAAATCAGACAACTATATAGCATAGCTGTCATAGAAAAGATAGTTCTCAAAAATAAGTCTTAGGGCTGATTTCACTTCTCGCTGTTAGCTGCTATGTGTCAGATAGTCTTACATTTAAGGGCCGATGTCACATCTTCTAGATAGGGTATCTGCCACATAAACCAACCAATTGCAGAGTAAATTCTAAGCTTATCTGACTCATAGCAGCTATCTAGTAGTGTTGGGTAAAGGCTGTTTTTTTCACTGAACATGTTCACTTGTTCTTTCTTTCTAAGTGAGTCAACTCACTCAAATTGCTCGCTTGTTCACTTGTTCAGTTCTTCTTGTTCACCTGTTCTAGATCTATGGCGGAAGGTTGTGTGAGCGCACGTATTGTTGTTTGGTTTTTGTTTTGCCGACGGCATTTCTAAGGGGTTGGTTTCGGTTGCACTGACCGCGTTGTTGTTTTTGTTGTTTCAGCATTGCTTTTTTGTTGTACACACATACGAAATTTGTGTGTATGTGCGTCTTTTACTCTCGCGCTTACTCTCCCGCTCTCTCTCGCGCGCTTATTTCAAAATGTTGGCGCCACACTTGTTATAGTTGTACGTACAGCCAAAGACACTACATATATGTAGTAGATACCGCAACTCATACAAACTTTTTTATTTTTTCGTTTTTGGGATCCAATGTCAGCTACCAAGAACAATCGTTTTTTGCGTCACATGCGTCATCTATAATATCTATAAATCTTTGGTACAGCCCACAGAAAAACACTTAAAGCAAGACAGAGCAAGCTCACAAAGCAAGATACACAAAACAACTCACACAGCAAGAGAGACTGAGCAGCTCAAAGAACACAGAACAATATTTAGAGCGAGACAAGCAAAATAATAAGACAAAGCATTCTCTCAGAGCAAGACAACTCTCTGAGCAAAAGAGACCGAGCAGATCTAAGATAGAGTTCCCCTGCGATAGCAGGAGATACTCGCCAATTCGCACCGAAGGCTTGCCGAAGCCATGCATCACTGTGTGTTAGAGAGAGACACAGTCACATTTTCGGGGTCTCTGCTTGGTGAACCTTGCTCTAAGAACAACTCAGAGCAAGAACAACTCAGAACAAGATAGACTGAACAAGACTCCCTGAACAAGAATGAACAATTGAAGAAGAACATGTTCACTTGTTCAGTTTAAAGAACAACTCAAGAACTTTGTTCACTCACTCATAAACAACCCAACACTACTATCTAGAAGATGTGATCTCGGCCCTTACTCTGTTAATTGTTAGTTTATTTGACAGATAGCAATATGTAGAAGATGTGAAAGCGGCCCTTTGAAATGAAAACATTGTTGTCTTATAATTTGGCCATTACTTATTTGAAATGCTTTCACACAATTTTTCAAAGTTCGACTATAGCATTTGGCTGCCATAGGAACAATCGAACGAAAAACAAGTTTTAGTAAGTTTTGCAAGCGTACATAGCGTACCATAAAATTGATTTTAGAAACATATTGTAAACAAAATTATAAATAACATTAAAATGAATCAATTCGGTTTAAAGTTCAACCCAATTTTCCACTTGTTTGACGATGTACTGAAAGGAATGTATAGTAAATAGTCATAGTACCCTCACGCCAACCATTAACATGCTCGCCATATTTAACAAATTTTTACATAAACAACTGAATAAATGCAAAATTTTTCATTCTCCAGTGCAGAAATGAAGAAAACCATAAAATCCGGGGTCTAATTATAAGATATGATTTTTGCAAACGAACCACTGTGCAACGTAGTTAAAGCTGATCTGAGTAATGCTCTTGTAGAACATGGAAATGTTGTCGACTTGTATTCAATATATTTTACCCAAATTTAAAGGGCCAATTTTAAATGACAAATATTTCAAGTGTTCTGCAGGCGTATTGACGAATCGGCTTGCCGATGGCTTCATCTTTTGCTTTAGTTCACACGTATGTATGTGTATGTATATATATATGTACATTTGTACAAAATAAAATGTTGGTTTTATTAATATATTTACAAAATTTCATACCATATCAGCCACCTTGATTTGTTTTGTTCAAAACTAATTTTTATATAAGTCGGTAAAAATAACCCCGCAGTTTTTTCTCCACATAACCAAATAAACGCGTCATGCTTTATTAGTTGTGAACAAGGCTGCAAACCTCTGAAATTCGAACCCGTTAGAAGGTCAAAGGTTCGGTTCTCGTACCGGTTCTTTTAGTTATCAAACCGCACGGCTTGGTTCGAAGATTGCTTGGTGGATTCTTGCACAGAAAGAAATATCCGAGATATCCGGGCTGAAATCAATCCTAAACGATGTCAGAAGTCGGTCAAGCTCGGATTTTCTCAAACCAAGTACGATAAGGATTGATTTGAGCACGGAATTTTCATTACCGGAATTCTTGTCTTGATCCCGACTTTAGCTCACACTGGATTGATTTTATCTAGTTATTCGAGCTCGATTTGATCCCTCAGTCGGATCCAATGAAGAAGGTCCAGTATTGATTTAAGCCCGATACTCGTACTTAATTTTATCTCGAAGTCGTCTTGGTGCAAGTGTACCCAAGATTAAATTGAGCGCGATACTCGAACTACATCCAATCCGAAAAATGATTGCATCAAAAATGACATGAGATTGACTTTAGCTCGATGATTAAACCAGGGAATCAAACCGGAACCGTATACCGAAAAGAACCAATTAAAACTCAGAACCAGAACCGGAACCGATATTTTAAATTTTTTGAATACCGGTATCCGAGAACCGATATTCTTGAAACCGAAAATACCGAAAAGAACCTAAACGTTGTACCGGTACAGTTTCGGTTCTGAGCAACAACTAGACTGCACCGCTGGCACACACAGCTGAAGCTTGGTTCATAAATTCTGATGTCGTTGAGATATTTTTTGGTAAAAATAAATAATAAACAAATAATAAGGAACATTTCAGCTAACGAAGCTGTTAAAAACGTTTATCAATACCCGAATGGACCTCATTCGTTATAGAAATCATTCATTAGTTCTCTACCAGGGCCGAACCTTCTATGTTAATTAATAAGCGGATTTAATTTGTCATTTAACATTTTGACTTTATTTCCGTAATATGCAGTTTGGATATAATTTTGAAAAGGTAATGCTCCGACTCAGCACTATAAAGCATTTTTTAAACGGTCAAAATATTGTGATAATTTAAGAGACTGTGAAAACCCTGACTCAAGATATTCTTTAAAGCGAACCTTTTTCATCAGAAGAGGTCTGGTTTTTCCGATCCAGGTTCGGGAGGTTACAAATTAAAAAGGTCCGGTGCGATTGAGCCAAAAACCCAAACCGAACTGGCTCTACGGGTTCGGTTCAGGACCGGTTGAAAGTGGAAGCTTAAGTGGATTCATACATATATTTGTATGAAAAGGAACAGGACAATTCAAATAAATCAGTATTTTCCCCAAACAGTTTAATGGCATCAAACATCATATTTTTTTCGTTTTCGTTTGATTTTTGAAGTATAATTATTATGTCATCGCTAAAGAATTGGATGGAGGACAAGGCAGTAGGGGTCGCCCACCACTAAGATGGGATGATCAAGTGCGGAAAGACATTTTCAATCTTGGTGTGAACAACTGGTGCCAGCTCGCACAATGCAGAAGCGAGTGGAGGGCTTTTATTGCAGAGGCCAAGACCGTCAAGCGGTTGTGATGCTACATCGGGCCAATAAAAAAGAAGAAGAAAGAATTGGATGAACGCAAAACTAGTGACCGATCTTTCTTTATATTTTAAGGGTACATACCGGTACGTACCGGTATACCGAAATAATAATCTAGGTACCGGTACGGAACTGAATACCGAAATAATATTAAAACCAAAATAGATCCTTTTACCGAAACACAAAATTCGGTACGTACCAGAACCGGAACCGGAACAGAAATACGATTCGATTTGATTCCCTGGTTAAAACTAATTTTGACCTCGAAAAAGCAACACACAAGAACTCGATGCTACTTTTTTACCGACCTTTTTGATTATCAAAGCAGCAAGTTCTAGCCGGCTCGAGGATATTTGTTTGCATATAACTGTAAAAACAGGACACAAACAACATTACAATGGAGGCTGGTCGCTATTGAAGTCTCTTCAATAGATTTGACCCATTAATTGCAATTCAGCAGCTACCTTCTCATGCTGGAAGTGCTATAATTGGTAGGGAATTCGCAAAAAACGCACACCACCAATAACTGCTGTGCTGACAGAAAAATTTGTGTATATGTGTGTACCCATTTAGCCTGAGAGAGCTTTTCTCTCTCAGTTTCTTTTCGCTCTTTCGCTTTAATAGTGGAATTCCGTACTTACTTCAATCTCGAGTCAGAATCATTTGATTTTCAAGTAGGATCCGTACTTGAAAAGAGCATTTTCGGATTGATCCAAGCCTTGTAGGATTGTTACAATCCTTTCGTGCTTGATTCAAGTGAATTTAGTACGACTCGTACTTCAAATTTCAATCCGAAGGTCGAGATCAAATCAATTTTTTTTTACCTTTTTTTTCTGTGTAGATCGTTGCATAAAAAAACCCGAACCGAACGGGTTCTCCGGGGTTCGGTTCAGGACCGGTTTGCAGCCTTGGTTTTTAACAGCTTTGTTATACAAAATATGAGAGAGCCATATACGTTTTACTCAGTTATTTTGAGAAAAAAGAATGAGTTTTGTAGTAGTCAAAGCTTCATTTGATGTTTGATTTCAAATAATTTTTTGCGTTATGATGTGAGGTATGGATTTCCATTTAGTGACCCATTTTTATACATTGTGCCCTTTAAAAATGGGCAAATGTATGTTGGCAGGCAGATGGAAACATTCTGATTCTGTAAAGTGGATGTAATCTAAACGCTGGTCAACAGCCGAGTCGACTACCCGTCCGTCTGCCTTTTTTTGGTCTCAAAGACTAAAAGAATAGCTCGACATATCATTGAAAAAACGTTATCATGCGCCAAGCAGTGGAAACCCTTTCCAATTCTAAAAAAAAAAATTCATGCTTTTTAAGATCGGCAAATGAATATAAATTTTGGTAGGTAAATGCTATATTCAGTCAATCTTCGCCGACGCTCTTACACATATTTTGTGGGCAAAAGACAAACAAGGTAGCTGAGTTGGTATAGAATCTGTCATATCTGATACTGGAGTGTTCATGCATGGAAACTCAACTTGGGAATGCCTAACAATCAGCTCTTGAGAAATAAAGTTGAATTGCGGAACGATTTTATAGTTGGAGTCGAGTAATCCTCGATGGTCAAGCATTCAAATGAATTTCTCATTATTGCACTAGCTGATTTCGTTGTGGCAATTGTCTCAAGTTTCGCTTTAATGAGGACTCCATATATCTTCATCTGATTCAGGAAAATTGAACAATGCAGCTAGTGCTGGCCTGCCTGTCTGTGAGCTTTCTTATAAATTTGTTTACTTTCAACACTTTTTTCTCTTTAGGCATTTGCTTGGTTTAGCGACCTGCTGGTTGAACATGCGGAAATATTTTGGTCTCTTTTCGCAGTTGACATGGACCGAGTGTTATCGGAGCAAGCACCAGATACATGGGACTCATTTCCCTTATTCCAAATACTTAACGATTATTTAAGGGCTGATGGTAAGTACAAAATTTCACCGGAACCAAACCAAATATTTTATGCAAATTAACTATTGTAAATGAAAGATATTTTATTGGAGTCGATTTATTTGAGAACTTATTTAAACTTTTTAGCTCCAACCTTGAATCTAGCCGTCCGTCTGTTTCTGTGCTTTCAGCTCGGTCGGTTTAAAGCTATCTTGACTTATCTTTTTGCTGCGAATACGCTTGCCAGTAAGGAACAAGTCAGAAGTTGGTCAAAAACCCGCTCGCGTCCGAATTGATCCGCCGTCGTACTTGACTTCGGAAAAGGGAAAAATCTAAATTAATAATATCAAATCGATATGAGATATTTCGAGTACAGTAAAAATAAAATAAAAAAAATAAAGAAAGTGTAGTTCTCAATCGAACCTTAGAATAGAATATACACAAATGAAGACAAATTGAAGATGGAGTGAAGAACAGAATATATGTTCTATTTGCATATGCACTTTTTGCAAAAAGGCACATTCACCAGCTATTGCTGCTGGGAAGTAAGCATTTCCTTGTTGCATTTTCCAAATTCTACATTGAAACTGAAATTTTCTGGCAAGCAAATGGATTGTTACGAATGCTACCGATTGCTAACCGATATATCAGAGGTTTCTTCAATCGTTAAGCTTAGGTACTTAGACAAACTACATCGATTTCGATGGGTGTCAACTCCATACAAAAACGAGACAGGAAAGCTAACTTCGTCTGTGCCGAAGTTTTTATACCCTTGCAAATGCTGTTTTTGAAATGTCTGAGTTTATGAACGCCTAAATAAAAATTACTAAAACTCATTTTCGGATAGATTAACATCTGATTTCGCCCAAATTTCGCGAATCTTGTTGAAAACATATCAAATTAACAGTCGCTGAGTTTAAGAAAGATAAAATGTAAAACAAAAAAGTTTTTCTCACTAAGACTCATTTTCCGACACATCGGCTCTATGGCAGCTATAATATATAGTCATCCGAATTTGACCAATGTGTGCAAATCTGTTTGAAAGCATATAATATTAATAATGGACGAGTTGCAGGATGCTAAAATTGAAAACAAAAAAGATTTTCCGACAGTCGACCGATTTAGCCTTCATGAAACAACCTCCGGTAACGGAGAGAGGCTAATAGATTTTGCCGCGGGTCATGGTCATAAGTAGTACCAGGTTTAAACATCGCGACATCCATAAGGCGACCGGGAAGTCCCCTGATCAACTAACGCGAAATCAGATTGATCATGTTGTGATCGACGGAAGGTACTCATCGAGTGTGATTCGAGGTGCCAACATAGACTCGGATCATCACCTTGTTGCAGCCAAAGTACGCACGCGGCTCAGTGTGGCACATGCCTCACGTACTAGTACACGTCGAAAGCTAAATATCGATAAGCTGCAATCACAACGGACCTCTGAAGCCTACACAGCTAAACTCATCCAACTGCTCAGGGAAAACTCACCATTCCCTTCTGGTCTAAGCGAACAGTAGAATCACATATCACACTCCATGAGTACGGCTGCCAAGGAGATACTCGGATACGCCGAGCACCCTCGAAAGCAGACTTGGTATGATGAGGACTGCCGCGACGCTACTGCAGAGAAAATCGCTGCCTACAGGAGAACTCTGCAGTCGGGAGCAACGCGGGCTGTTAAAGAGCAATACCGGAAGAAAAGGAGAGAGGAGAAGCGCCTTTTCAGAAGGCAAAAGAATGAGCGAGAAAGGCGCATGCGTGAGGAAGTCGAGATGCTATTCGGCATGAGTGAGACTCGAAAATTCTATCAAAAGATTAAACGACTAACTGAAGGTATCAAACCCGGAGTCACACAATGCAAGGACGAAAATGGAAATCTGGTCACAGATCCGCAAGTGGAGCTAGACAAATGGAGAAGCTATTTCGCCAACCTGCTGGGAGGCGACAACGAACACAATACCGCTTCTGGAGAAGTAGCGACGTAACCAATCGACAACATAGAGATAGACCCACCGGACCATCACGAAGTCTGTGTAGCCATAAAGAACAACAAATCAGCAGGAGCAGATGACCTGCCAGTTAAACTGTTTAAGGCAGGAGGCGAGGAGTTGGCATCAGCAGAATATGGTCCGACGAGAGCATGCCCGAGGATTGGAGTCTAAGTGTAACTTGCCCACTTTTTAAAAAAGGAGACCCTGCACTTTGCGCAAACTACCGTGGGATCAGTCTCCATCCTATCGCATATAAGATTCTGTCGTGCATTATTTGTGAACGTCTAAAGCTGCTTTTTAGCACACTGATTGGACCTTATCAGTGCGGTTTCACAGCTGGTAAATCCACCACAGATTAGATATTCACATTACGACAAACCCTGGAGAAGACCTATGAGAGAAATATCAAAACCAACCATCTTTTTGTTGATTGTAAATCAGCCTTTGACACACCGATAAGGCCAAGGTTCTTTGACGCCCTGTCTACCTTTGGTATACCAGCAAAGTACGTTCGCCTTTGCATAATGACTTTGAGAAGCACTCGAAGCTCCGTCAAAATAGGAAGGAACCTCTCCGAACCATTTGATACCAAGAGAGGTTTTAGGCAGGGTGATATCCTATCGTGTGACTTCTTTAATCTGCTGCGCCTATGGCAGCTATACTAAACAACACACACCTAAAATTTAGCGATTCTGCAAGATACCTTGGTGTAGTGTTGGACAAAAAATTATATTGGAACGAAAACATAACTGAACGTATCAAAAAAGCTAATACTGCACTTTTCTCGTGCAAACGTGCGATTGGTCGTAAATGGGGATTTTCCCCTGAAATAGTACACTGGCTGTACACAGCCGTTGTACGTCCAATACTACTATACGGAATCATCGTATGGTGGCCGGCTCTGGGGAAACCTTCCGTCCTCAGAACCATAACCAAAGTTCAACGTAGTGCTGCATTATGCACGACTGGTGCATTGCGTACAACCCCAACAGATGCACTTAACATAATGTGATACCTTATGTCTCTAGATCTTCTGGGTAGAGAAATCGCCAGTAACGCCGCTCTCAGGCTGAGAGAAAGCGGTACCTGGAAAGATAGTAACTCTGGCCACTCCTCTATACTTCTGCATCAAGTGGCGGTACCGCCAACGCTTGACTATTGGATCCCAACAATAACGTTTACCACTATGTATAAAGTCACCATACCTAGTCGACTGGACTGGAACTCAATACCTCACTGCAAACCGAATGCCATAAATTTTTACACTGATGGCTCCAAACTGGGTGGACAGGTAGGAGGAGGAGTCTTCCGTCCAGAGCTCGGGATCGAAACTTCATTTCGGCTTCCTGACCATTGTAGTGTTTTCCAAGCAGAGGTTGTAGCCTTCCAGGAGGCTACCAACCTTCTGGCAACCCTCGCAATCCAAGGAAGTAAGGTATTCATTTTTTCAGATAGTCAAGCTGTATTAAAAGCCCTTGACGGTTATATCAACAATACCAAAACTCTTACGGAGTGCCGCAAATCTCTTAATGAGATGGCTCAGCACTTCGAAATTAATCTCGTTTGGGTGCCTGGACACTGCAACATTGAAGGCAACGAGATGGCCGACCACCTCGCCAGACTTGGCACCACCACTCAGCTCTTACGGGATAAGAGCAACATAGGGGTGCCTCTTGCGACCTTTAAGCTACAAACAAAGGAAACTACTCATCGAATAACCATGAATCGATGGCAAACAATTCACACATGTGAAGTATCTAGGCTTACATGGCCTACTCTTAGTATTAAAAAATCTAGGGCGTTACTCCGTCTAGAAAGATTGCATATTTCCCTACTAGTAGGGGCCCTTACTGGACATTGCCTAATAGGTAGACACGCCGCTAGGCTCGGCATCAGACACAATGACTTCTGTAGAAGCTGCAATTCAGTGGACGAGGAGGAGAGTGTACAACACCTCTTCTGTCATTGCCCAGCTCTTAGCAGAAGGCGACTCACAGTTTTGGGTCGTCCCTTTCTAATCGATCTGTCAGACATCTCTGAAATAGATCTAGCCTCTCTACTCAAATTTGTGATATTTTCCAAATGGTTTAACGGGAAAGACCCTCCCTTTACGATCGCAGCGTAGAAAGGGTTATATGGTAACACAACGGGCCTTCATTGGCCTAAGTGATGAAATGGGATTCTCACCCATTTCAACCATTGCAACCTAACCTAACCTAACCTATGGCAGCTATAAGATATAGTCATCCGATTTCGACCAAATTTTGCGAATATATTTGAAAGCATATGGAATTAGTAATCAGTGAGTTTAAGGACGCTAACATTAAAAACCAAAAACATGTCTTACTAAGAACTATTTTCGACCGATCGGTCCTATGGCAACTATAAGATATAGTCACCCGATATCGATCAAATTAGTTTGAAACCGTTTAATATTAAGAATCACCGACCTTAAGAACGATTTACTTGAAAACAAAAAAGTTTTATTTACTAAGACCCATTTTTCGACCGATCGGTCCTATGGCAGCTATAAGATATAGTCATCCGATTTTGACCAAAGTTTGCAAATCTATTGTAAAGCATATAATATTAATAATGGACGAGTTTGAGGACGCTAACATTGAAAACAAAAAAGTTTTTCTCAGTAAGACAGCACCGAACGATGGGCAGCGCTTCACACAGTTATCAGTTATATAACACAATATAACACTTTCTGGCAGGTACCAGAAAATATAACATTTCTTCATATCTTTAATAATTTCTGAGATATGGCTTTGAGTTTTTTTTTGTGCTTAATGGTTTATCATGTTTATCATATCTTTACAGATAACTTGCGAAACGGACGCTTCCATCAGCATCTGCGCGATACTTTTGCGCCATTGGTTGTGCGCTATGTGGATCTCATGGAATCCTCAATCGCGCAATCAATTCATAAAGGATTTGAGAAGGAGCGTTGGGAGAGCAAAGGGTAAGTATCCGGTGTATGCATCTGATATGCATCTGATCTCATTTTCCAATCAATTACGATTGCATACAACACATACAGAAATACACATTCACACAACCCTTCAAATCTCTAATGTAATCAAAATTCACTAACATGACCGAAAAACACATTATGTGAGGTTGTCTAAATTCTGCTGTCACCTCTGCCCAATGCAAATTTAACAAAAATATTCAGCCGAATCGGACCCAAATTCAATCATTTCTCCCAGGGCCCTCTTGCAGTTGGTTAGATAATTAGAAGACAGCAAGTCAGGCGCAAATGTTTAAATATCTCCGGAGGTGACTAAAAGGATACTATTATAATTTTCTCACTTTTTTACACTGACATATGCAAAGAATGTTCGCCCTTTTATCCCCTGCACATAATACAAATACTTCGCGGAATGAGAGCTGAGGAGTGGATTGGACCCATTTTTAAGCGACTTCATGCGCATGCGTGCTCATCACGGCTTGCATTCACCCGATTCATTCAATATTCTCTGAACTTCCATTTCGATCCTCATATTTTGTATTTCCCTTTCTGTGAAAATTTAGGATTAACGCTGCTTTGAACCCAGCGGCACTTAACAGTGCAGCCCAGGCGCTCAACTCAGCGGCGCTCAACCCATCGTCGCTACTGAGTGGCAAGAAAGAAGTCAACTTCTATGTGCCGAAGCTACCGAGGCGCTCAGCAGTAACGGGCGCCGCAGACGATATGAGGTTTTTAAACGAAGCACCTACCCACCTATATAACTACCTATATATAGCTTTACCTATTATAGCTTACTCTATAAGTATTTGCATTTGGTTTTGCATTTTGTTTTCTGCCAATTATTATGCATTGTCTAAGATTTATTTTCCCACATACTGGTATGATACACCAATATACTTGTAATGCTATTAGTTGGCATAGTGCATTTGCATCTCACGAGTTTTAATGCCAATGCCGATGTTGAAACCATCCTAGCTATTTACTCAATTCAGTACTCACACATACCAATATGTATACCTATTTTCATACCCATTAGACAGTCGCGAGTAGAAAAGCCATACATTCAGTCCCAATACATCGGGGACCGTAACGATTATAATTTATATTACATCAAAAATCCCTTGTTAATAATTATGTATTGATTTTTTCCAATATTTTTTTAAAAAAATTCAAAATCGGAAAAAGAGAAATCTAAAATTAGACAATCTAAATTTACCAAAGGTTTTCATATAAGAATATATGTAGTCATTGCTGCACATCCGCATAAAGTGAAGAAAGAGGATCCAAACAGGTCGATCCCGTACCGGAACATCTAATAAAACTGATTTTCATTAATATTTTTATACCCTTGCAAAGGGTTTTATAATTTGCAAGTTTGCAACGCATAAAAATATTCATTTCCGATCCCATAAACTATATATATTCTTGATCAGTGTAACGAGCTGAGTCGATTGAACTTTGTCCTTCTGTCTGTCTGTCTGTTTCTACGCAAACTAGTCTCTCAGTTTTAAAGCTATCGAGCTGAAATTTTGCACATAGTCGTCTTTTAACTGCACGCTGCTAATATGTCGGAACCGACCGGATCGGATGAATATATCTTATAGCTGCCATAGGAACCATCGGTCAAAAAATGGGTCTTAGTGAGAAAAGCTTTTTTATTTCGGCCATTATTAATATTATATGCTTTCCAACAGATTTGCAAACTTTGGTCAAAATCGGATGACTATTTCTTATAGCTGTCATAGGAACCATCTGTCTGAAAATGGGTCTTAGTGAGAAAAACTTTTTTGTTTTAGTTAGTTAGTTTAGTTAGCGTCCTCAAACTCGGCCATTATTAATATTATATGCTTTTAAACAGATTTGCACACTTTGGTCAAAATCGGATGACTCTATCTTATAGCTACCATAGAACCGATTGGTCGGAAAATGTGTATTAGTGAATAAAACTTTTTTGTTTTCCAGTAAATCGTTCTTAAGGTCGGTGATTCTTAATATTAAACGCTTTTAAACTAATTTGAAAAAGTTGATCGACATCGGGTGACTATATCATACTGTTGCCAAAGGACCGATCGGTCGAACATGGTTCTTAGTAAGAAATTTTTTTGTTTTTAATGTTAGCGTCCTTAAACTCACTGGTTACTAATTCTATATGCTTTCAACTATATTCGCAAAATTTGGTCGAAATCGGATCACTGCCATAGGACCGATCGGTCGGAAAATGAGTCTTAGTGAGAAAAACTGTTTTGTTTTCAATTTTATCTTTCTTTTTATCTAGCTTTCAAAAAGATTCGCGAAATTTGGTCGAAATCGGATGTTTATCTATCGGAAAATGGGTTTTAGTTACAAAAATGTTTGATGTTTATGTAAGCGTGTAAACGTATAAAAACTTCGGCACAGACGAAGATAAGAATCTGATGACTGCAGATCTCTTTGAAAGCATATAATACCATCTGTAACCATAGAGTTTACGAACGCTTACCTTGAAATCAAAAAAAGTTTTCCCCACTAAGACCCTTTTTTTCGACCGATCGTTTATATGACAGCTATAAGATATAGTAAACCGATCCGGGCGGAATTATTTATGTGCAAATAAAACAACTCAGAAACAGACAGAGAGGTGGACCCAGCTCGTGTATATATACTTTATGTGGTCGGAAATTAATATTTCTAGAAGTTTATATACCCTTGCAGCTTGTAAAATTTATTTAAATAAATTTTTAAACTAATTTTAATTCCACAATTTCATTTTAGCGTTGAACATATCGTTGCGTAGAGTTGGAATCCATAGCATTAAAAGCAAACAAGTTTTTCGTACTCAGACTTTGTTCGGACCTATCTCTACTATGGGAGCTGAGTTAGTTGTCCGATGGAAAAACAAAGAAATCTTTCAAATACGAGGTTTGAGGACTTTTGAATAAAAAACATTAAAACTAGATTTTCGACCGGTCGTTTCTACGCCAGCTATATGTTAAAGTCATCCGATCCGTCCGGTTCCAACAAATGTGCAGCGTATTTGTACTTAAAAACGTCGTGCAAAGTTTGTTCCAGATAGCGCTAAACCTGACGGAGGAGATAGCATAGAAACAGACGAACATGGCTATATCAACTCAGCTGGTCATGCTGATCAAGCATGGGTCATTCTTTTATAAACCGCACAGTTAAAAAACTCACCATTTTTGATTTCAATAAAAAAAAATCCGAAACTAGATCTCGACATGCCCACCAAAACGTAATTTGCAGTTTAGCAAAAAAATTTGTTCATTTTATAAACAATTTCAAAAATCGTCAAATATGGAAAATTGGAAAAAAGGGTTTTTAAAAATTGGATTTCTCAGGTTTGGTTTATCGGACAGGTCTCATGTTGATATAGCTGAATAGTATTTTACTGTATCTATCAAAATCCAAATTTAATAACTTTTTAAAATTTTTAATATTATTAAGTAATTGTTGCTAAATTTTTTGAATAATTTTTCCTCAGTGTTAACCACCATGATATAGCTTCTAAGGATATACAATTTATTGCCCTAAACACAACTGAAATTACGGTGCTTTCAAAAAGATGGAGACTTATATAGTATAAAAGATATTGGCCGTGTTCAGCAGAACAACTTGCTCCCTGATCGAGTATAAATTTGCAATAATCTTCCTACAGAACTCGAGTGATGCGGCATAATAATAGCCAATTTGAGGTATCATCATACAGGAGCATGTATCAAAGAAATAGAACGCTACTTTCAAGTGATACTACTCACTCCAACAGCAGAAACTAATCGATATATAATTTTTTCTGATACCTGCTCAGCTATTCAGATCAGTTATTCTGCTGAACATGCCCATTAATTGGTACCATTAATCCGTATCCCTATCCTATTACCCACTCTAACAGCATCCATCCACCTGTTTTGGATTTAGAGAGTCTGCTTTCGGGTATTCGTTCGATTAAAACAGCATTTACTCCTGGACCTGACAATGTGTGCTTAAAAATTGTGCAAATTCTTTATGCTTCCCGCTTTTAAGGTTGTTTAACTTATCTCTTGAGCTAGGTGAGTTTCCCAACGATGGGAAGGAATCTTTTGTCATTCCTATTCATAAAAAAGGATCTAAATCGTCAGTAACAAATTACAGGTGTATCTCAAAACTATTTGACATTCCTAAACTTTTTGAAATGCTCATAACATCTCAAATACAGTACTCTTGTCGCTCAATTATTTCGCAATCTCAGCACGGCTTTATGAAAAAGCGTTCTGTTTCTACAAACCTGCTTGAGTTTACTTCTATAGTGAATAGGGGTTTTATTAATAAACTGCAGACTGATGTAATTTATACTGATTTTAGCAAGGCTTTTGACTCTGTCAATCATGATCTCCTCCTTCACAAACTGTATCTGCTTGGTTTTCCTCTAAACCTTCTTAACTGGATAAAGGCTTATTTGACACACCGTTCCCAACGTGTCCGTTTTAATTCGTCGCTTTCTGAATCCATCAGCGTACTCTCTGGGGTACCTCAGGGTAGTCAAATTGGACCTCTACTTTTTGATTTGATCATTAACGACATCCCTCACGTCCTGCTTCATTCGCATACTTTGATGTACGCTGATGACCTAAAACTCTGCTTGTCCTATAAGGACCCGTTGTCACCTCTCTTTCTTCAATTGGACTTAAACTCTCTGCATACATGGTGTTCGGTTAATTCGCTCCCACTTAACGCTGAAAAGTGTAAACGTATGACTTTCCATCGAACACAGCCGTATATATACGACTTTTCGATTGATGACAATCCTCTTGAACGCATTTACGAGGTTGGTGATTTAGGCGTCCGCTTTGTCCCCAAGTTAAGCTTTAATAGACATGTCTCTATCATCTCTAATAAAGCTATGGGTGCTCTTGGGTTTATCAAAAGATGGTCGAAGGAATTTAACGATCCGTATCTCACTAAACATTTATACGTCTCTCTAGTTCGACCAATACTTGAATATGGGTCGTGTGTTTGGTCACCGCATTACCAAAAATATCAGGACCAACTTGAATCGGTTCAAAAACAGTTTATAATTTTGGCCCTCCGTGGCCTCAACTGGGATCCCACCATCCATCTTCCATCTTACGAGCATCGACTACTCTTAATCGATCTTCCATCTCTTAAGAACCGCCGTACGTGCCATTGTGTGCTTTTCATTCACAAACTCTTATCAAGTGATATTGACTCTTGCGCTCTGTTACGCCAAATAAATCTTGCTGTTCCTTTGCGTCTTACCAGAAATTTCTCTCCGATCTACAGCCTTGGCTAACAAATTATGCTAACTATGAACCTTTCCGAAATTTGTGTCTTAACTATAATATGTATTACCATCTTTTCTCTGCTCACTCTTCTGTGTTAGATGTAAGAAATAATTTACTGTCATTTTTTAAGCGACCCCAGCAATGTTGACAGAACTTTGTCAAACTTAAATAAATAAATAAATAATTTTTGAAGTTATAAACAAATAATAATATGCCCTTAAATAAAGCTTTGCCTCGCAGTCAGTTTCAAAGCTATGTGACTGAAACTTGGCAATTAAGCTTTATATTTATCAAGCTTTTCAAAAATATTAACATCATGCAGATCGGACGTCTATATCATAAAGCTGCCATATGCAAAACCGCAAATTACGTTTTATCTAATTTCGGATTTTTTTTTAACTTTTAACTGTTCGGTTTATAAAAGAATGACCCATATACCTTATGTGGTTGGAGAGGCTTCCTTCGATGCTTGACAAACATGTGGACAATTTAAATATTCCGTCTGCAAGAGTATAAAAAAACAGAACTTATTTTGTTTGGAATAAATATTCACTTATGACTGCACTCTAGCTTGAGAAAGTGTAAGTATTCAATATGGGAGGGAGGAAGTGTGCCTGATCGGTCGGTTCTTTAAGGGGGGATTCTCCATATCGAGGCTGTTTTTTTGACCTTTTTTAAAAAAATCTTATTTTTTTTTATTGTGTTACAAACAAATTAAAGTAAAGGCCTATTCTCAGATGAGATAAAAATTTATTTTGGCACTATATTTCATATAAATAGAAACAATTTTGAACAGTTTGAAATCTGATTGCTTTTGAACGGCAGTACTATTTTTATGAAATATAGTGCCGAACTAATTTTTATCTCATCTGAGAATAGGCCTTTAACAAAAAAAGTTTTGGGCCGTCAAAGTCGGGGGTCCAAAAAAAAGGTATAGTTCTGGCGGCCACGATTTCTCGTCTCCAGGTTGTCTGAAATGAAAAGTAAAAACGGGGTTATAATCAGTATAGATGTCATTCTGGTCTGACCGTCGAAAATATTTTGTGATTTTTTTTGACAAAATGGCGGCTATTGAAAAATGAAAAAAAAGAAATCAAATTATGTTTAAGGGTCAGAGCAGAATGGTGACAATTCTGCGTTGATTTCACTTAGTATCATCAAAGTCCGTTTAGAGTAACTGGAGATATCATGGCCGCCAGTTCGAAAAACGTGGTTACGAGATAAATGCGTTTAAAGTTCGAAGTGAAAACAATAAATCAAAAATGTAAAAATGCAGTTTTCACTCAGATATTCGCAGCTGTTCGCTGTCATTTTGGCTCTTTGAGTTATTTTTTGACTCTCTGAGTTTTTATACTCTGTACCGAAGGTACATAGAGTATATTAAGTTTGTGCAAAAGTATGTAACAGGGAGAAGGAATCGTTTCCGACCCTATAAAGTATATATATTCTTGATCAGCATCAACAGCCGATTCGATATAGCCATGTCCGTCTGTCCGTCCGTCCGTCCGTCCGTCTGTCCGTCCGTCCGTATGAACGAAGAGATCTCAGAGATGGTAAGAGATAGAGGTTTGACATGTATGGGACATATATTTCTTATACTTGCAGGCAGATCAAGTTTATTTTCAATTTTTGCCACGCCCCCTCCCGCCCCCGCAATTTGGAAAAAACGTCATATCTCCTACAGTTTTGAAGATAGATCGTTCGTACCTTCTAGAGATACCTTGAAAACAAAATAATTTATCGATTTGCTGAAGGAATGATAAAGATCGGATGAACGATACTCAAGTTATGAGCAAAAAACGGCCAGTAAACACCCAACACCACCCCACCCACCACCGCAGCATTCTATTGAATGGCAATCTTAGTGAGAGAAAGAGAGAGAGAGAGTGAAACTTAGAGATGAGCGAGTATAACTCGTGAGCAAATGCGAGCTGCGACGTTAAGGGTACAGAGTATGTTATAGTCGGGCTTGACCGACTTTCTTTCTTGTTTTAACTATGTCCGTCTCCCTCTAACCACCGTGTTTTTCTACGTCGACAGTCATTTTGAGTAACAGATTTTGTTGTCTCTATGAAGTATCTACTTGTCACAATGGAGTTAACATCACTCAAAAAAGAGAGGCGTTTCAAAGTGTGCTTCTATGTTAGTTCTTCTATGTCGTCGATTGCATTTTGATTCATCAAAATCGGTTTAGTAGGACTGGAGAAAAGTTGCTTGGCAGTCCGAAAAAGTTGTTTTGAAAGTAACAAAAACTATTACAGATATTATATACTTACAGATATTAGTCGGCGATGCCAGCTGCATACAACGGACCTTCCTCATCTCCAAGAAAAACTGTTTTCAGCTGCAGCTCTCTCTGCTCTGCCTTCTTATATCGTTTATATCGTTTGCTCGCTTTCGGCTCACGCAGCCTGAGCATTGTGTAGGATAGCCTTTGATAATTATCGATCAAAAATCGATTAATAATCGATATCGATCTGAGGCGACAACATGTTACCATTCAAATTCAAGAACCAGCCGAATTCGAAATTTATTTACTCAAAAATGACTCGTTTTAGCGAAGACATTGTTCGACAACAAAGGCTATATCTTCTAAAGTATTTCGAATTTAAAAAATCCTTTTAAAGCAATATTCTGAAATATCCAAGCTATTAAAAAATGGAAAAAATAAATTTTGCACCTGGAGAATCCCCCCTTAATAGGCCAACTTTCAAGCATTTAGGTACGTTCTTCGTGCAGCGTTTAAAATATACTCGAAGGACACGGAGGAATACATTTATTTCCAATCGAAGCTGTCAATTACTTTAAATTTTAATAATCTCTTGACTTTCCAGCCATCACATTTCGGTGCCGTCCCGGCTCTTCTGCAATTGCACTTTTCCGCTGCTTATAATCCATCGATTAGTTCTTAGGTACTCTCCAACAACACTACCGCTCCGTTTACTGTGAACATATATAATCTGACTGTCAGTCCCTAGCAGCCGTTTGCTTGCTCGTTAGTTTATTCCTTTTCTAACGAAATGGTGCTACAACAGTCACAAGCCTTTGTCTTCATTTGATGATCCTCGCATTCAATTGGGTTTTAAAAGGAATAACGAGCCATTGTGTGCTGGTTTCGCTGGTTTACTCCCTTGTTTATTGGGCTAGTTCAGTGTAGTTAATTCGCCTTTTAAAGCTTCGCGGCCTTTGGAGTGCTTTCTTGGGATTTACCAGACAACACGAACGCTGGATATTCGTAGTTAAAGTGGTATTTGATGATGCATGTCACTATCACTGTTCCTTCTTGTTGTACATATTTAGTGAGTTCACAATGAACTTCACATATCATTTTATCAAATAGAAGCTAACGCATTGCCAACTATAGTGCTTGTGTAGTCGCATTTGCGGTGTTCGAATGACAAAATTAGTTATTTTGCTTTAACATGAAAGTAGACACATGCTTACATACCTAGATTCATCGCACACCAACACGTGTATTAAAACGCCAGATCCTCAAGATCGTATCGTATGCTATTTTCACTATACTGATACTCCATTATCTGAGCACTGTAATTCGCTCTTTCCCCTTGTAGAAATGGTTGTGCGACATCCGAAGATCTTTTCTGGAAGTTGGACGCGCTGCAATCATTCATCAGAGACCTCCACTGGCCGGACGCGGAGTTTCGCCAGCACTTGGAGCAGCGGCTGAAGATGATGGCGGTGGATATGATTGAGCAATGCATACAGCGAACGGATTCATCGTTCCAGTCGTGGTTGAAGAAAAACGTTGCCTTCATTTCAACCGATTATATTATACCATCAGAGATGTGCGCTATGGTTAATGTGATATTAGATGCTAAAAATCAAAGCTTTAAACTAACCAGTATTGATGGCATTGATCTGGTAGGTCGTTAAATCGTTCTGATCATTCACTGTCTGCTAACTCTTCTCCACCATGAACAGTACAAATTCCATGCGAAAATTGACGATCAGATCGACAAGGCGAATGTAGCCATGACACAAGGACTGAGCGGTAAACTTATGTCAGTGCTAGAGTCGACTTTGTCCAAATTGGCCCGATACGATGAGGGGAGCCTTATTGGCTCAATCCTCAGCTTTACAAATGTCTCGAGTTCAGGAAAGGATCTCGGACAGGGCTATGTAAATTTCTTTCGAAATAACATGGATCAAATACGTGGAAAAATTGGCGACGATCTGTGGACACTGAACTTTTTCGAGCAATGGTATACCCAACAGGTTAATATGCTATCCAATTGGCTATCAGAACGAATGGAGCATGCCTTACACTATGCGCAAGTCACGTCAATATCTCATATAATTAAGGTAATTAACGATTTCAATTTTTCTTGAAACTACATTTTAACATGCTTCCCCAGATTGTATGCATGTTTGCTACAAATGGCAGAAATGGCTGAACGGATTTTAAAATTCGGCACATAGATAGTTAATAAGTTGAAACAGGACATAGGACACTAGCATAGACATAAATTTGGTGTAGAATACGAGAAATTCGAATCAGCTTAGATTATTATGAAGACGCGTAAATAGACAGAAGTGAAGTTCGAAAGGTAAAAAAAATCGCGAAATTGTCTAAATTGTATAAAGAGTTTAGATTGTCACGCAGACTTGATAAATGGCAATTGTAAACTAAGCTTCGCCTCTTCGTTTTGTGTTTGAAATACTAAATACTACAACGCACGCCGGGTACCTGCTATTAATAAAATATCTACTCTATAGATAAAACATCCCGATTCTGACTGATTCACTGATTGGCAATCAACGCAGAGCTCAAACGGTAAGAGATAAAAAGCTGAACTTTGGACAGGAGTTTCCATTAGTGGTGAAAGTGCGTACTGAGACGGGGGTTTGGAAAGTTCCAACCGGAAAAGTTGGAAAAGCGTCGGAAAAGTTGGTATGGGAAAATGTTTGTTTTCATCCGATTGACTTGAAATTTGGTTTGTAAGCATAGTATGCGAAATAATTCGACACGTGTTTTTCCGATTTGGGAAAATTTGCCCACGAGTAAAATGGCCGGAAAATTCTGCATGCAGAAAACTATTTTTCATCCGATTGACTTGAAACTCGGGTTGTAAGGACAGAATACGAAATAATTTGAAATGTGATTTTCGATTGTCGGAAAATCCGCCCACAGGTTTGAAAATTTCCGCAAAATTCTGCATGCAAAAACTATTTTCATCCGATTGGCTTGAAACTCGGTTTGTAAGAATAGAATACGAAATAATTTGAAATGGGTCGGTAACGATAACGATAACGGTAATAATTCACTATACTGATGGCGACGCAGCGAAGCGCGACGGGTTATATGCTACCTAAAAAATATCGAAAAATATCGAAGCAAACTTAATACAAAGAAAGTCTACATGAAGTCTTCGAATTAAATTATCTTTTTATTTCCATCTTTCCGCTTTAGAAAATATATTCAGACTTTGAGCTGCAAGGTGTTCTGGAAGAGAAACTAAATTCTAAAGCATATCAGACGATTGCACAACGCATGGCTACCGAAGAGGCAACGTGCGCCTTAACAATGCCCGAAGGAAACGAAGGAGAGGAGTAAGTAGCAGCGCACGACTTTATTCCCAACTACCTTTTGTAACCTTTTTCCCTCCACACCCATGCAGGCTCTGTGACGATGCTCGGGAGGGCGATGAGGAGCACGGCGGCGACGAATCCAGCCACCATGCGCCGCGCGGCATGCCCAAGTCAAAAGCAGCTGCTGCGCAGGCTGCTGCTGTCACCAACGTCGTAGCTGGGCGAGTCGGCAATTTGTTAGGGAAAGGCATTGGTGGACTTAGCTCGAAATTAGGAAGCGGCAGTTGGTTTTAAATGAAAGAAATAGCCCAAAACCAATCTAGTCGGGTATTTGTTTGACATGGGAAGTAGGTCACCGCATGGATAAATGTGAATGCGTGGCATCCTTAACCACAAGGCACTCATCAACACTTATCACCACTAACTCTCCGTTTCAATGTGCACCAATCCATGGATGTAAGACGTATAGAAAAAAGGGTTAAGGCCTTGACACCGCATTTAGGGTCCATCCATGCAGAGCCCTATGGCCCTGTATCGACAGCTTTGTAGCTTATCGAGCCAAGTCCACGAGCGCATAATTTGTAACATCACGCCAACTTATTTGTAGAATACATACACATATACAACAACAAAGGTGCCCTGGTCTTCAAATTATGCAACTTATATTGTTTTACTTATGAATATATAACGCGATGTATCTGAAATTTACCGAACTTAATTTAGTTTTATTCGCAGCAATTAAGAGTGCTCGTTTTTTCGTTAGTCCGAGTTAAGAGAGTAGCGGAAGTTAACTTCGGACAGCCGAAGTGTATATACCCTTGCAGGTATGTCAACATTATTTGAGCTTCCAAAGTTCTGGTACTGCTTGTGCTATTTGTACTGACTGCTCTGAAGCTGATGTAAGATATTGTAACAATTCTTTGCAGATACCAAATACTGCTTGGACATTTCCATTTAGAAAGAACAAACGTGATCTTTGACCCAATTCGCAGGCCTACTTTATAGCAAAGACTGTCCTGGGACACCATCAAGCTTGGATCCGAGTATGGCCACTATATTGTGCCTGTTATTTTCCGATATGGGACCATGGGACCGTACAGCTTTATACGTGTAGTTGACAAATAGTAAAAATACTCTTGCAGGGGCATACATCTTAAAATGGCACAGCCAAAATATTCTTGCTAAAGAAGGAGCTTCGTATAAATGGCAGAACATAATCCATGCGGCTGTATCAGCGAACACAGCATTGTATCTGATCTTTCTGCGACGTTTGGTTAGATTATTGCTAGAATTATAAATAACAGCTTTGCGCGTAAGTTTTTTCATTGGTCTCAGGCACTAACAATACTAGCTTACCTACTTAACAGTTAAACAAGTTATAATCACAATACGGCATAATTGCGTATGTTAGTTAACAGAAGCATAACAAATATATGGGAAAAAAATCACCTCGCATCGATGGCGAGCAACTTGGAAATAGTTTACGTTAACCAGTACTTATAGTATTTTTCAAAATCAACCCTATTAACCCCAAAACACTGTTATACACCGATGAGTGTGTATGTATATTGTGTATGACTATGACAAGTATGTACGTACATACAATATATGTAGTATTAACAATCATAAAAAGCTAGTCTTAGAAGGGGGATTGAACTTCATTCGCATAAATACTGCACTACATGACCATTCTCTACCCGATGACAACAGTTGTGAGTCGAGAGATAAATCTATATTCGATTATATTCTCGGAAGAAATACTTTAATAGTTTGTACGCGTCGCACACTGTGCGAAACTAGATGAATAATTTTTAACTTTTCAAAAAACTTTTTGTTTGGTGCTAGCTACATTTGTTGTATACGCTGAATTAAAGCCATTTCGCGACGGCCCAAAAATTGTAGAAGCTTATCTTTGTAGAGGTAAATCCAGAGGTAGAACAGGATACAGCATAGCAACAGATAGTCAAAGCTCGCCATGCTAAGCAACTCGAATGTGTCCAAAATACTTTGATTTGTGTTTTATTCAAAGCTCGCAAAATATGCTCACCCAAATATTTCAAAGTTGACTGCTCACCGAAATGACAGGGAAAAATTTAACAACATAATTTAACAGATCACTAGATTTTGCATTTCTCGTGTTTTCTGTTTCATAGTTATCGATGAGAGAACACACGAAACTGTTTTACTATAACAGTTTGATGGGGATAAATTCGTTCAGCTGTTAGCAGCTGAGCATAAGCAACTGAGCAAATCGAGCCAAGTGTCCGAGCAAAGTGTCTTTTTGTTGTGGTGTTACACACTCACCATAGCATACTAGGATTAAAAATCTGTTTGAAATTATGCGAAATTCGATGTCTAATCTTTTAAATCAGGGTTCCCCAAGCAGAGAGCGCGAAAATGAGACTGTGTCTCTCTCTAACACACAGTGATGCATGACTTCGGCAAGCATTCGGTGTGAATTGGCGAGTATGTTCGTGCCCCAGGGGCTATCGCTGGGAAACTCTGTTTAAAATGCTTATTTTTAAGCATTATATAGGTAGTACAGCAAATTAAGTTTGATTAGCCGTTTACCTAAAAAGCTACTGGATAATCTTCATGATTTACTTTTTATGTACAGTTCAGTAAGCGACTCAAACAGCTGGATCATCCCAAGCGTCTTCACGACAATCTCAGTTAATTATAAATTAATTCCTTGGACTGATTTTTCCAGTCTGGTCGAAACAACAATTTTAAGCGATATGAGATTGCGCTTAAACATAACTTTTATGGACAGCTCTTTCACTCGTACATGATTCATAATATTTCTCGAGGTTATTGGAGCCATTTGCGGGGCATTATAAATTGGGTTTAAAATTTAACGAAACACTTTGCCGTCTAACAGTAAAAATGGTCTGCTGTCAGTAATAACAATTTTTATGATAGACGCAACTACAGAAGCACATAAACATGCATACACACTTACAGTTTACTGAGGCACACACACATGCTTAGAAGACACTTTCGACAAATTCTGCACAGGAAAGTGTCTCATGAAAACAGATGAACAAAGCAACCGGAAAAAAACTCTCATTGATTGAGCAAAGAGCACGCTGTGAAAAGTCAGAGGTGAGATGCCATTTCGTTTCACTTTTTCATAGTGTCTGAGAATGACTGTATTTTTTCTGACAGCCTGTGAAAAGGGAACTCTGGTTTTATTACCATTCCAAAAAAAAAGGAGAGAGCATATTAACATTATGTTGATCCCACAAACAGGAAAAAAGTAGATTTTTCTGAAAACTAAGATATCTGATTATAAATATTGGGCATACACACAATAGTGTAATATACATATGAGTTTGATATCTTCAAAATGGTAGTTATTCATCATTTTTTTGTACTTTTATTGCGAGGGCGGAAGTAGATGTGGTAAAAATTTCAAACAAACTTGATCTACGTACAGACAATAGGACATTTAAAATTTGGTTGTTGAGATCTAGGTTTCCATACAGACAGGCCGACGGACGGCCGTTGATCCGGATACAGAATATAAATACTTTAAGGGGTCGGAGATGCATCGCTCTACCTGTTACTTTCATTTGCAATAGTTTTATAAAATACACGATAAGGAAATCAAAAAGTAAAGTGATTGAAATCGCCTTCCTTCTTACTCAGCCCTTGCCTCTCTTTCAATCTTGATTACTTCGCTATTCCTTCCTCATTCCTTTTTCCTTATACCATCATTTTGTATGCCTCCTTCTTCTTGGATTTTTTCTTCTTCATAATATCTTTCTGCTTCCCTTCTTTTCTCCATCCGTCCTCCATCATTTATCTCTGGTTATTACATTTTTCCTCATTACGCCGTCTTTTATCCATTTCATATTCTTCTACTACTTTTGATTTCTTTTCCATCATTCTCTCGCCAGGTATTAATCTAAATTTCGATTTGCTAAAGTCCAATAGTTTTAAGGGGATAAAATATGTACCAGAAACTGCAAGCCTCATATGTTTAATATATTGATTAAGAGAAAGGTACTATCACTGGACGAGTGCACTAACTAAGTTCGCTGCAAATTTGAAAGATATCCCCTAGAACCCGAAAAGTTATGTAGCGAGCGAATGAAAACTACACGTATGTATGTACATATTCGTCGTAATTATGATTACTTTCTTCTTACCTAGTGACTTAAAGTAGATTACGTTAATTAACAATCTTCAACTGCTTAATATACAATACTTGAATAATTAATTAATGTTTCCATCATCTGAAAACCTTACAAACTTTAGTTAGACAAACTATGTATACACGAAAACTAAATATAACCAATAATTTCAACAACTTGAAATGTCTACGAATTGAATGGGTGATTCGCAGAGTAACGAGGAATGCGGAGGGTGGTTGCACTACAGGTCTAAATGATTGCACCCAAACTTTGAACCACCAAGAGAGAGTACATTAGAGTATTGGCTGAGCGAGTTTTAATTTCAATAGTTTAATTGTTTTGTTTCTTTAACAAAATTGTTCTGCTAATCGTGTCGTAGAAATAACAATATTGTTTCCTTCTGTCTTTTACAATCATGATAAAATACCAAGAGCTACATAAGTGGTCTTATTGCCACAAGTAGTAAAGATAATGGAAGAAGACGTGCTTAATCTAACCCAGCCAACCAAAGGAGTCCGCAAGGTGCACTCTAGGCTCCGAAAAGGGTCCCAAAGCAGCATATCCGCCGGAGAAAAGGGTCTTATTAACATGTAAGGATAAAGTGTGCCTTAATGACTCTTTTCATACGTGATTTCAGAGTCCCAGAGTGCTCTTCTAAATAACCAGCAAAGACTCCGCGCGGACTTCTCTAGGCGCCTATGATTTTTTGGAAAGTACTCCCAAAGTCATCCAAGGATAACCCAAATGGAATGTTTCATGCTCCGCATGTGGAGTTAGAAGTTTATTTGTTTGACAAAAGTTTTATATCACATAGATTGCCTGTAAGTTTAAAAACAGTCAACACAAAAATATTAAAGCAAGTCAGTCTTGCTCGACTGTTATATACTTTAAGCCTGATTGTGTACCCTTGCAGCTCTTAACAGAACTGGTAATCTTTCTGAAATTGTTTGTTGTTTATTTTTTGTATGTAACTAGTACTTTGTTGTGGCTTGACTTTTGCTTTGAAGATTCTTATCCTTAATGTTAACATTTAGTATTTTGCCCAAAAGATTTGTCTTTCGTTTAAAAGTCGCGCTCAAGTTTGAATTTCAACGGTTTCATCAAAAGCGCCCTCTATGTATTTCGCGTGGAACTGCTGCTCTGCCCAGTGAGCCGATGGCGTCGTGAGTACATAGCACGAGCAGCGCTGCTCAGTGCCATTTTGCAAAGAAGAGAGGAAATGATGAAATGAGTTTCGCTCTGAAATTTGTTTGTTTTTGTTATTGTGCAATTTGTTTAAACTTCAAAGTGTTCTTGTGATTTGTTGAAGTTTTATTGTTGCTACGGGTAATTTGTGTAAGTCGTTCAGATTAGCTGGTTAAATGCATTCTCAACAAACATTAAAACACACCAATCTGTGATCTGCTGATGGCGCTGCGCAGTCCAATGAAATATTGGAGTTTTGTTCAGTTAAACGCTGAAAGAAGGAGAATTAATCATTTCCGACCCTATAAAGTAAGTATATATATTCTTGATCAGCATCAACAGCCGAGTCGATATATCTTTGTCCGTCTGTCTGTATGAACGCACAGATCTCAGAGATGGTAAGAGATAGAGGTTTGACCATGATACATCCATAGTAGGTATGGCGCTCCCTCAGTGCTGTCTCAGCTCGGGTCATTTTAGTTCAGTGTGCTTATGTCACTTGAAACGGAAGGTTGTGATTTGATGTCATTTTGTTGTTTTGTTGTCGCTGCATTGCAAATTTGTTGTTAATAATATAATATTTATGCATATATATGTACTTAAATCTGTTAATGCTTTGTTTTTCGGTTCTACACACACAGTAAATTTCTGTGTGTTTGACGTTTGCGGTTGCTTTCGCGCTCTCTCCCGCTCTCTGGCGCTCTGAGAAAAAACGTTCAGGTCATTTTCTGCTCTGAGCGCCATACCTTCTATTGTTGTATCATGGGTTTGACATGTTGTCGTCACAAAATTCGCAACATTTGAAAACAACCAAAAGAGGTTTCAGGAAAACCGACAATTGCTTTTGGGTTTGTAGAGGTTTGTAGAACACGGCCGACAAATTTTCGTTCAAAGTACGGTGAAGTCGCAAAAAACTGAAAAAAATCTATCAGCCATGTTCTCAATTCCTGCTCTGGCGCTGTTAAATATGCCCGCGATCTTATAAACAACAACACCCTGCAGGATTATGAATATAACATAATTAATGTGCTATTTTAATATATCGATCCAAGTATCGTAAGTTAAACAAGGACTTACTAGAGAGGTAAGAAAGGTTTTGAAGGTATTTATTTATTGTTGTTGTTTAAAGTTTAACAAAGTTCAGTCAAACTATTTACAATTATGAATTTAGATTAGACCATAGACTATTCCTTACATCTAACAATGGAGAGTTTACTGAGAACGGATGATAGTACTTGCTGTAATTAAGACAGAGATTACGAAAGGGTTCATGATGAGCATAGTTCGTGAGGCAAGGATTTAAGTAAATCGGGACATAATAATTGCAAAGACATATAAGGCTAAGCAGAGCGCTTGAGTCAACCTCACCTGACAGTAGCTTATGAAGGTGGAAGGTCCAAAAAGCGTAGTCTGTGCTCGTATGGTGGTAGATGCCTATTGGGATTCCAATTTAAGCCACGCAGGGCGAAAAGTAAGAACTGTTTTTGTACGGATTCGAGTTGATCCTGATATTTTTGGTAGTGTGGAGACCAGACACATGAGCCATGCTCAAGAATTGGTCTGACCAGAGAAACGTACAGTTGTTTGGTGACATAAGGGTCATTAAATTCTTTAAACCATCTTTTGATGAAGCCAAGAACTCCCATAGCTTTATTAGTAATAACCGATATATGACCATTGACATTTACACCATTTACAAATAAGTTAAAAAGGAAAGGTCCTAGATGACTGCCTTGGGGAACACCAGAGGATACACGAATGGATACAGAAAATAGCAAATTGAAGCTAACTCTATGAGACCGGTTACGCAAATAAATTACGATCCAATTAAGAAGCTTAGGAGGAAAGCCAAGCATATACAGTTTGTGTATAAGGAGCTCATGATTAACGGAATCGAAAGCTTTGCTGAAATCTGTATATATCACATCCATTTGCTGCTTGTTTACGAACCCCATATTAACAAGAGATGTAAACTCTTTCAAGTTGGTGTTGACCGACCGCATTTTCATAAATCCGTGTTTTGATGGAGATATTAATGAGCGACAGAAATGCTGTAATTGAGAAGTTATGATTGATTCAAAAAGTTTTGGAATTGCCGAGAGCTTGGAAATGCCTCTGTAGTTTGATACTACTGACTGTGGTCCTTTTTTGTGAATAGGAATAATGTATGACTCCTTCCAGTAGTTAGGGAAATCACCAAGATCAAGAGAGAGGCTAAAGAGTTTTAGAAGGGGCAAGCACAAAGAGTCAGCACAATATTGAAGCACACAGCTTGGAACATTGTCAGGACCGGGACTGAAGGATGATTCCACCGATCTTAGACTAGATAATAGACTCTCGGAGTCCAAAACGGGAGAAAAAATGCAGTTGGAATGTGCAATCGAATACGGATACGGCCGCCCAAGATCAAGAGATGAGGAGGAATAACAACGCTGAAAAAATGATGCGAACAAGTTGGCAATATCCATATCGTTGTCAGCAGTTGTGTTGTCCAAGGAAAGTGCAGCAGGAAAACGAGAAGACTTGAGTTTTGAATTGACAAACCTTAAAAGCTTAATTTGCAGTTAACCAAATAATCCTGGTAGCACTCGGAATTGAGACTCATGTATTTGGAACGAGCATCTGAGTATTTAGAGTAATCTATTTGGGAACCAGATCTCTTGAACTTTTTGTACAAACGACTCTTGATGTTTTTGAGATTGGACAATTCCCTTGTAAACCAGGGTGGAGCCCTTGTGGGAGGGGAAGGCGCATATAACGGGACGAATTCATTGAAAACTGTATTCAAGGTTAGATAAAAACAATTGGTAGCTTCCTCCATGAAAAGAGTCAAGGAAGGACCAATCGATATTAAGAAGCGCATCATTGATGGAAGACCAATCCGCCTTGCGAAAGCAAAAAGACGAATCAATATATGAAATTATCGCACAATCAAACAAATTACTGATGAAGTTGGCTGCCAATAAATTTATGTTGGATATTTCGGGTATGCAAATTACGGTTTACATTTTCCGTCATATTTTTGTAGAATATATTGTTAAAAGATTTATTTCAAAAATTCATACAAGAGGAGTGCATGCACGAGTCAATTTTCAATAACTTATATACAGTCTAGATATCTATTAATTAATCGATTTAAACTGCAAGAATTTATGTTGATTCCAACGGTTCAGTTTACGCCGCCTTCGGCTTCTTATTGGGCACAAAGCTGGACGACTTGATGACACACTTGTGCTGGCCATGCAGACCGTGAACGGGCAGGCAGCGGCATTCGCTGACAATGTCGGTCTTGAACAGAGTATCGGCAATGGAAGATGTGACCTGGTTGAGCACCTTCTTCTGCTCGGCGGCCTGTAGCTTGTCGAACTTTTGTGTGGCAAACACCCAGCCGCCGTTGTTGAGAACAAAGTCAATGCCCATATCGTTTTCGAATTGGAGTTTGGTACGTTTCTTGTTGTCCTTGCCATCGACAGTGGCGACCAAGCGTGCGTTGAAGCCTGCAATGAGTGCGGAGTGGCGTTTATGGAGTGTTCTTTTGATTATTGTAATGGCTTATGACTTACCAACTAGTTTTTCGGCCGGCACTCCCTCCAAGGCAAATCCTTTCACAGGCGCAATAAGGTGAAGCAAAGCGCCATCGAACTTCGTGAGGCTTCCCGTTAACTGAGCTCGCGCCAGTTTCCACTGTGTATAAAATAATCAATTAGAATACAGTAACTAATTAGAGGACGGAATGCATACCCAGTTCTTGTACTCGAGGGAATCACTGCGAACACCAATGATGCTCTTGGCCGCGCCAGCGCGGAACGGATAGTCCAGGGCTAACTGGAACGCCTTCTCATCCGCACCGGGCACAATACTCTTCACCAGACGCTCCAGCACATTGTAGACCTCCAAAATGTGTTTTTCGGTAATAATTTGCTCCACGCAGCTCTCGCAGAAGTTCTTCGTGCCGTTCAGCTGAACATTCGCCACGTTTCCCTTGTAGTTGATTTTGCCATTGTCGCTGGTGAGCAGGGCGGGGTAACGCTTGGATTCATCAAACACAATGACTCCGACCTGAACATCGGTGAAGCCGCGACTCTTGAGCGCATCGCGTATCTCAGTAATTGCGGGCGCCACCAGATTCCTCAGCACACCGGGTGTTACATTAGTGTCAACAACGAACACAACGTCGGCCTTGTTGCTCGGTATTTTGACGGTGAATTCCTCGAACAGCTCACGTTGGCCGACTGCTCCAGCGCATTTAAGGCAGCGCGGTGGCAACATCACCCACTTGTTCTCCAGTTTCAGAGCGGAACCATAGGCCAGTGCGAACGTGCAGGCCGCTGCCTCCTTGTCCTTTTCGGCCACCTTTTGAGTAGCTATGTCGCACGCTTTGCGGTAGGGTTTGGAGTCCAGTGCCAAATAGTTCAGTGCCAATGGTGACTCGATGCCAAAGACCTCGCTGCAAAGGTCGTCGCGTGACTGGCTCTCAACTTGCTCCTTGTTGAAAGCAACGGCTCCGCACTTTCCGACACCATAATCGTTGCCCAAGGCCGCCGAATCAGTTGCTAGGGTGCCATCAATCTGCAAATAGTCGTCGTAGGGCTCCGCATTGCCATTGCCCAACAAGCCGCGCGTTTTGCTCGTGTAGAAGCCGTTGACATGTACGTGGCACACCTTCAGATCGGTGGTGCACACCACGGTGATGCCGTACTCAGAGTGCAGGTGTACTGTGTAGAATCGGCGCCAGGCATGAATGCCAGGCAAGTGCTGCGGGTACTCCGCCGCCGCGCCGTTCACTTTAAGTGCAGATGTATCGGCGATCTCAACGAAGTTACCATCACGGTCAGTTAGGGTAATGCCCTTGAGCTTACCGTTGGCCAGTTGGGCCACCACAGTAAAGTTATTGTCCACACTGTCCTGGGCCAAAATGTACCGGCAGTTGCCTGGGTAGGCGTAGTGCTGACCATCGAACGTAAACACATGGTGACCATCAACGAGGTGACCGCGCAATTCAAAGTCGTGGAAGAACACCCACGAGCGGTACCAGTCCTTGGTTATAATTTTCTCCCAGTTCTCGTTGAGCAGGAAGTTAATTGTGCTAGAGCGGAAGGAGAGCACGGCCGGCAATTTGGTGAAACTATCCAGAGAATGGGGAAGGGAACTGAACCAGGTCTGCAAATCTCCGGCAGGAACGCCGGCAGCTGGAGCACTGCTTTGGATGGACGCCCAAATTGAGCGCAGCGCCTTGATCAGAAGCTCGGCCAGCTCCTCCAGTACTTGCTCGTCATTAACCGACTGCTGCTTCAGTTTGGCCTCCAAATAACCGTGCAACTTCTCCAGCAGCTCGTTGGTCTCCGGCGTTTGTGGCAGGATGTGCAACTGATCGAACAGATTGTTAAGGAACTCCAGCGTCTTTTCGACCAGCTTCAAGCTCTGCACTTTACTGTTGACCTCGTCGCGAATGCTTTCGAAAGTTGGCAACTTGGCCACGTACTGTTTAATTTCCTCAAATATCTCTTCGGCAGCATGTACCACCACCTTGATGAATTCCTGAGCCAGCTCGTGCAGTGGCTTGAGAGCTTCGTTAATGGCTTTGCCATAGTTCTTCAGTGCTGGACCATATTTCTCAAGGGTTTTGATAAGGTCCTGGAAAGCCTTTGTGTAAGCATTGATAATTTCTACGCGCAACTCTCCGATAAGCTTGGTGGCAGCCACTACAAACTGTTCCCAGGCCTTCAAAATCGAGTCCTTCCAGAGGGCTTGCAATTTGTCATGGATTTCGACAAGTGTCTGGTGCACCTTCTCGTAAGCTTCCGATGTGATCTTGGTTATTTCTTCGATTATTTTGGTTAGTTTTTCGAACCAAGTGCGGCTGAAAGTATGCAAAATCGGAATAAGGATTGGAAGCATTGGATAAGAGATAAGCATGGAGATGAGATGAAATGCAATTAAGCAGCTCCAACGGAAGTCCCAACAGACGCAATTTTAGAACCAAGAGTTTGGGTATAGCAGAGAGTTTCGCAATTCCGTGTTACCTTTTGATGTAAGGAAATTCCTTAAAAGGCGTTGAAAATGTAGACTGCTCAAGTGATTTACAAAACAATGGGATAGGCAAGGGAGCATGAAATTATACGATGAAACTGAATAAAAATAGCCATTGGAGGCATCGGACGACGAGTTAGTGGTCTAAAGAAATTTTGCGAATTTGCAATATTAATGCCAGATGAAGCATTTGTATGTTTGAACGTACTTATGGTAGTTAACAAACCCTGGCTGGTTTTGGTCTGCTTGGCCTAGGTCTTTTTATACCCTTGTAAAGGGTATATTGAAATTGTCCAGATGCTTAGAAAGAAGCATCTCCGACCACATAAAGTATATATATTCTTGATCAGCATGACGAAAGCTCGTCAGTCGGCAGTTGATATAGCCATGCCCGTCTGTCTCTATGCTATCTCCTCTGCCAGTTTTAAGCTATGTATCTTAACCAAACTTTGCACGAAGTCTTTTGGTACTAATACGCTGCACATTTGTCGGAACCAGCCGGATCGGACGACTATAGCATATAGCTGTCATAGGAACGATCGGTCGAAAAAGTAGTTTTAGTTCGAAAATCTTTTTTTGTGATGAACGCGATGGTCGGTCCCCAAATCTCGTATTTATAAGTTTTCTATGCTTTTACATAATTCCAACAAGTTTGATGAAAATCGGTCAACTATATAGTATAGCTGCCATACCAAAGTTAAGTCTGAAAAAAGTCTTTGTAGAAAAAACTTTTTTGTTTTCAATTCTACAGCTCCCAAACTTGCTATTGGTCAATATTATATGCTACCACACAATTTTGCCAATTTTGATCCAAATTGGATGACTATAGAATATTGCTGCCATAGGAACGATTGGTCGAAAAAGTAGTTCTACTAAGAAAAACTTTTTTGTTTTCAATGGTAGCGGCTTTATATTTCGCAGTTACAAATATTATCAGTTTCCACACAATTTTAGGCAGTTTGGTCAAAATCTGATGAATATATCGTATAGCTAGAAAATTCGTCACAGTAACCACAACTCGGGGATGCCCTCTGGGAGGAGTACTCTCCCCACTGTTGTGGAACCTACTTGTGAAAAACTCTTAGAAAAACTCGCGTCATAACATCGCAGGGCATAACATACCATCGTTATCCTTGCAAAAGGAAAGTACGAAGAAACCCTATGTGACAAAGTCCAAAGGGGACTAAAAGTGACGTCCGATTGGTGCAAGGAGGTTGGGCTCAACCTAAACCCTGCAAAGATCATCGTTGTACCGTTCACTAGAAGATACAAACTTCGTAGAATGAGGCCAATACTCCACCATACCATCTGCTTGAAGAAAAAAGCTACATTGCTTAGACTGACAGCAGAAAAAGTAGGCAGGAACGACATAGTAAGCCTGGGGGACTCTGAGCGGTTGGAGAAGGAAATCCCTATAAACCTTCAACCCAGAGACGAGATGGTGGCAGAGTTCCACTTCGACAGAAACTTCACTGTACTCAAAAGTAATAAGAGAGATTGGATCTCACTAGAAGAGACATATAAAATGCAACCACACACAATTCAGTGGTACACAGATGGGTCTTTGCCCCCCCAAGGAGCTGGCCTTGGGGTAGCAGAACCTGGAACGAAAAGGTTGGAGGAATGGGAGAATTTGCAAGCATATTTCAATCCGAAGTATGTGCTATCTCCCGTGGCGCAGACCTCAATATGGGAAAAAACTACCATAATAGAGAAATTGCTATCCTTTCGGATAGCCAAGCAGCGCTCAATGCGCTAAGCAGCAACAAGTTCACCTCTAAGCTAGTCTTAGAGACAAAGAACAAATTGGACCAACTAGGTAGCAGGAACTACCTGTCCCTACGCTGGATACCGGGAAACAAAAACACGACGAACTGGCACGCAAGGGTGCAGCCACTGCAATGGTAGGACCAGAACCCTACTGTGGAATTGGCCAACACACCATTAGGGAGCTCCTTCCTTCCAGTTCACGTTTTTTTGGCTTTCGAGTACCATCTCTTAGGGACATGCAATTGTTCATTATACCATCATAAAAATCGATTTTAATAAAAATCTACCGTGCATTTTTTAAGATATTCAAGAATTAAAGTTTAACTCCTTCTGGAGGTACCCTAACCAATTGCCCTGTCCACATTTGCTGAATTTTCCAGATTTTTATCTTAAGCCCCTTAAATCTAATATAAAATTGTTGTCGTTGTGTGTTGCAAGAACCCATAAAACGCGAACTGAGGCTTTATTTGAAAAACTGGGTATGAGGTGATGCTTACAGAGGTCCCTTTTACCATCATTTAAGGGATTTTTTTCAGTGTTGTACTGTGTAATCGAAGTTTATATAGAATATCTCCATATCTATATTATATCTCTACTGTCTACTACGGACATGCTGTTATGTGATATGATGTTAATGCATGACTTCATATTAAGAGTACTTACATGCTGTCGATGATCGGTTTTAATGAGGGGTCGGCTTCCAGCTCCTGAATAATTGCCTTGCCACTGTCAGCATAGCTGTTCCTTAGCTTGTTAAAGTCTGGAGTGCTTTCCTTCGCCAACTTAAGCTGGTGGTCGGCAGTCTCCCGGAGTTTCTCAAAGCGTTGCTTCACCTTCTCAGCAATAACATCGGATTCTTTTTTGAGTTCCTCTTCGACAGAGCTCTGAAACAGAAAGTACACTTCAGACGTGGGCCCACATTTTAAATAAATCTTGATTTTACCAGGAAAGCTTTGACATCATCCTCATTTGACTTGTAGCTGGTTTGGAGGAAGTTCGCCGCATCGAGAGCCACGCGTCCATTGAACACTGGCTTGCCACTACCAACCACATTGAACTTAAATTCCTTGCCCAGTTTAATCTCTGCATTGGCATCAACTAGGTCTTGACGCTTCAGTGCGAATTTGGCCCAGGTGGGTTGAAATTCGCTGGTGATTTCCACTGGCTTTTGACCAAATGCCTGAAGCTTTGAGTTCAATTTCGCCACACGTTTCTGCCGGTTGAAGTCGCCATCAATTTGAAGGATCTTCTCGTTTAGTGCCTTCACCGAAATCTCCAACTTCTCCTTGGAGCCAAATATGTATGCTGCAGCCGTAAGGTCGCTGGTGCCGCTGTGGAGCTCTGCGCCTGCATTAAACTCCTGCGATTCGGTGTTAACCGCTGAGTTAGTGTTGAGCTCGTACTGGAATTGCAATCCGGTGGAACGTAACTGCTGATTTGCCGTAACATTGAAACCGTGCTGATTCTTGACATTGCTAATCCGACTGGTGGCAATGATCTTCTGGTCTGGCACGCGGAATATGTCGAAAACAAGTTCTGCTTTGGCAATTTGCTGATCGCGGTTAGCATCCAATTGTCCCGATATACTGACTGGTCGTATGGTGGGATGCTCAAGCTTGAGCTCACCCTTAGCATTAAGGGCGACACGCTCGACGCCTGTCAGATCCAGAACCGCCGATATGCGCGCCACATCGTTGGGGCGTTGCTGCTTGTCAATATAGAAGGCAGCCGACTGCTCATAGTGGCCAAAGAGTTTGCCATTGCTGGGCAACTGTTGCTTGGTTTCGAATAGAATCTGGCGCTTCGGAAGCGTGAGCTTGACAACTGAGGCAGTGGGTTGAACATTGGCAGTAAATTGATACTTAAGGTTATTACTGGAAACAATGAGACCATCTAGACTGTACTGGTACTTGAATCCTTGGCGTATAGTCTGGGACTTTAGCTCGAACTCGTAGGGATAGCCAAGCTCGCGGAGATCGACTAAGATAAGAGCCGAATGCTCTGAGGCGTCCAGTTTCTGTGAGTCCACGGTGATGATCGACTGCAGTTGTATGTTGGTGCACTGCTTCTTCTCCTCGCACACTGAAAGCTTAGAGTTGAACTCCTTGTTGGTTATCTTCAGCAGGGATACGCCCTTCTTGGGACCAAAGTTGCCATTGAAAGTGTAGCCGAAGCCAACCTCTTGGTCGGTATTAAGGTCGAAGTGCTGGCGTGTTAACTTGAAGTTGCCCGAGTGCGATTTTCCCTGATACTGCACCTGGCCCTGTCCCTCGATGATGGCCTTATGCTGCTCCTTTTTAAGCGCATATGTAGCTGTACCCTGGAAAACGACTGCCTTGGCATTTTTCAGCTCAACCTTGATGTTCTTGCCTTGAGCGCGCACATCCAGAGCGTAGTGGTCCAGCTTCAATTTCTTCGAGTCCCAGTTGCCGACTATGTAGAAATCGTCGATGCTTGTGTACGACGCTTCAGTGTCCAGTTTCAAGTCCAAGTCGGCCAGGTTTTCAAAGTTCAAAGTAAGCTTTGCCTTGCGCTCACCCAATATTTCGACCAAAGCAGTTACTACTATGGGCTGGCCCGTGGGTAAGGTGACATGAACGTCTACGCCCTTCTTATGAGCGGAGCGATACAATTTTGTGTCCAGACCGTAGGCCTGACCCGCCTGCTTAGCTTGTACGGCAACTACATAGGCATCTTCACTTCCAAGATGACTGCGTATATCGACTTCAATGTCCTTGACCGACTCGAAGCTCGAGTCCAGGGTATAGTGCAAGGTGGCTGTTTCAGCAGCGGCGTAGGAAATATCAGCTTGGGTTTTGATGTACTTCTCGCCGTACTGTCCATTGAATCCAAACTTTTGCTTACCGCTGGCATCGCCAGAAAGCTCACGCTGATAGCTGCCCTCAAACTTCAGTGGAGCGGCCATATTATTATGCTGGGCTTCGAAAGTGTAGCTGCCTTGTTGAGGGGTGCCCTTCGCTACGGTGTTAAGGCGTACAAATTGGCCGCTGCCGGTTTTAGTGTCCAAGAACAATTCAACGTTGTAGGACGCGTTGCCATCGTCTGCCACGGCTGGTTTCGTTACTTTTCCATGACTGGCCACCTCCCAGGACTTGAAACTTGTATCGGGAGCTTGGAGGTTGCCCTGTAACTCGTAAGTGCCCTGTGCCAGGTAATAGTTACCGTTCAAATTGGCAGAAATGTGCTCGCCATATTTACCAGACACACGGCCAACAGCATGTTGTTCACTGTACTCATCCAGCACAATCGAAACTTCAACGGGTTTTGGCAATGGGCTGCCAGTTGCGGAAAGTCCAAAATTGAAGCTCTTGTTGTGACCCTTCGGTTGCTGTTTGATGTGATAGCTAAGTTCGGACTTTCGGCCATCGAATGACGTGAAGATCAATTGACTGTTAACAGAAAATTCTTTGGTCTTTACATTAAGGCGTTCTAGTTTGCCTTTGAGAGCCAAAGAACGCTTCTTGCCGCCGGGATCCTGTTCACTTAATTGCGCGTCCATACTGCCCTGAGTTATTCCCGTCTTGGCATTTGCTGTTACCTTGCGATTAAGGGTACCATCCACCACATGACCGTCGGGAGCTGTTATTGCAAAACTACCCTGAATTTCACCATTTGTACGCCACTCGCCCTTCACGCTGCCGTTGGCTTCAAACACGAGCTTCTGGCCATTTGACTCCGCCACATTCTTGGTGAAGAATTTGACCTTATCCAGATTGTTCTCAGTCTTAAAGTTCAATTTTTTTTCACCATCGAGTGTAATGCCAATCTCCACATCATATTTGGGAGCCAGCACGTGGAACTTGGATTCGATGTCAACCTTGTGCTTGGGCTCGGTTTTTTGCGTCTCTATGCTGGCAGTCAGCTCTCCCTTTCCATTCTTGGCCACCTTGAAGTCTCCCTTCGCGGTGAGAAGATTTTTGACTACCAGGTTTACTTTAGCCGCCGAGATTTTGTCTTGAGGATGTTGCGACTCGCCAGTCAACTTGACTAGCTCGGAACCGTCGCGGCTAACTCGCAACTCGCTGTTAGTTTTTTCGGGTGTGCCAAGTACTTTAACGATCCACTGGGTGGGCTTTTCCTTACCACTAAATTGAGCACTGCCATGCAGATCAATATGTATATCCTGTGGCGTGTAGCGCTGTCCCAGTTCTCCTTGGGCTGTTAGAGAAGTGCCCCAGCTTGTGGTTAGGGCATTGTCTACCACGAAAATGTTTCCATTGACATCGCACTTTGAGACTAGGTCAATAAAGTGCTTATTTAGCTTCACGTTCGCCTCCAAAGCAAAGTCGCGCACTGATCGCTGATTGCTTTGGTACTTGACGCTTACTGAGCCTACCTTCTGCTCACGCGAGGCCTCGGCTTCGAACTGGAATTGGTTCACATCGAAAGTGGACTTTACTTTCAGTCCTCCGGCCGGCTTGTTCTTATGTAGAACCGACACATCCTGCGAGAATTTTCCTGAGTGCACGGTATTCGAGTTTTCGGCTCTCGCAAACTCAAAATCGCTGCTGCTGTCGATAGTCCAGGCATTGGCTTTGCCAGTAACTTTAAGGCCGTAGGCCTGGTTGCCGATGGTAAGCTGTGCAGAGCTTCCGTAGACAAGTTCCGGGGAGCGCTCGTCGCTTACAAAGAGCCCAGCTGCGTACTGACCGTTCTCCAGCTTAAAGTTGCTCTTCACCAAATACGAGTGCTGGCCAGGAGCAATGTGAAGTTCAGCATTCAGGGAGCTTGGGCCCACATCGGCCCAACCATTCAGTACGACACGTTCATTCTGAGCACTGGTCACTTGGAAGTTTTCAAAGTTGTAGCGAGCCTGCTTGTCGCCAGTTTGTTGAACGACGATTTTGCCATCGGCACGATAGCCGTTGATGGTGTTGGTGACTCCATTTTTGTCTTGGATCTCGATCAACGGCTTGTACTCGTTGCCGTTCTTGGAGAAACCGATTTTGCTCTTCTTTACCTCCTTGTCCTGTTCGTACTGACCATAAAGCACCAGTTCGCGATTGTCATTGGCAAGACCAGCCTCCAGCCCGAAATGATATTGCGGGTTGTCGAAAGACAAGCGACCATAGGTGTGAGGCTTTGAGCCCAGCTCAAAGGTTAAGCTGGTATCGTGCGACTCTTTGGAGCCTGGCGTGCTGTAGTCCAGTTTCCACTGCTGGGTTCCTGTCGACGGGGTGGTTGTGTGAGTGCCCTTGAAATTGAATTTCCGCTCCGTGGTCAAATAGAGGGCAAAGGAAAATGGACGCGAGAGGTGAACCTCATTGAGGACCGATTGACCTTTTCCTGCGCCGCCTTCATTTAGACTGGCAGAACTAACCACGCACACGTTCAGGCCCACCTTCTCCAATTGATTGAAGCACATCTCATGGGGTTCGCCGCTCTTATGCTTTTGGTTACTTTTCAGGGCCACAGACTTTTGCTTATCCTGCTCGGCCACATAGAATTCAGCATTGAGGTGCACATCAATCAGTTCCAGCTTTTCGCGCGGCAGTTCTATGTCTACATTGAAGCCATCACCATTCTCTATGAGTGCCACTGTTACATCGCTGCCTGTGGCTGAGTGTGCATTGGACACCAGTCGCAGGCCAGTAGCCAGCACCTGAGCATTGAAGCCTAGCTGAACACTGACTTGCACATCCACACTGGGTACCAGTTTCAAGCGGTACTTGGTCCTCTGCCAGTTCTGCTCGAGTATGGAGTTAACATCCACATTCACAGCAAAGTCAATTTTGTTGGCCGCAAAGCCCTGGGCTGAGAACTCAAGTGGTACACCCACACCAGTGGGATAGGTGAATTCCGTATCGAGAAAGAGATGGTGGCAGGCAAATTGCTTCTCAAATGACGACAGTTCCTTCTTTGCCTTATCGAACGCGTCCGAGAAATGCTTAATGATATCGTCCAAGCTGTTGGGAATGTTATCGCCCAAGCTAAGGAACGCCAGCTCGGAGCCAAATAATTTAAGAGAAACATCCAAGTTCAAGTCCTGCCCTTTGTGACTGCCATAGGTTTTGTATTTCTTGGAAATTTTGTTGGCTTCATCAGCAATGGAGCGTCTAGCTCGACCACCAGCTGCCGGACCATTGCCCATTTCGATAAGCTTAACTATCTCATCGAAATCCTTGTTCAGCAGACCCTTGGGACCCAGATAGTACTCCAAGACGTGTTCCAAATTTTCCTGCCGTACGCTGGCTTCGAACACATTGAAGTTGGTGCCAAAGATTTCGGTGGTTACATTCAGACGGCCGGAACGGGGCAGGAATCCGTGCTGTGAATAGATCAGCTTGTGATCAGCGCTAGCACTCAAGCCAAGGGCATCTAACTTGTAGGAAACTTCATTGTGGAAGCTGTAGCGTCTGTAGTCCCTGGGAAACTGTTTGGTCACACGAATGTTGGCCAGGTGGTAGCGCTGCTGTTCGCGCGTGGGGTCTGTTGAGTCGCGTATGGCCTTCAAGCTGGAGGCAATAAAGCCGCCCACCTGGTACACCGTTTCGGAGTTGACAATTTCAGCAATCTGGTTAGCCGTCTCCGCAGTTGGGCATGTAAGAAGGGCCAGGTAGGCCTCAATGCGCAGCTCTGCGTCTTCGTTATGGTTCTTCAGCAAAGCTAAAGCCTTAGCCTGTAGTCCGGCATCGCAACCCATCGACGAGTAGGCTTGAAGTGCGGCCACACGTATTCGATTGGATCGGCCTGTGGAAGCGCACTCGTTCAAAGCACTGGCCACATTGCTGGCCAGACTTTGGCCATTGCCAATGCCCTTGAGTATATAGACGATGCGTTCTTCGTCCTTCTTGGTTTGTGGTTTGCAGTGCTTTAGGCTATCGGCAAACTTCTTAGATATGGCGTCCAACTCTCCCGCTTGGCAGCCGTGTCGAGAGCAGTATTTAGCCACCAGACTACCAACCGCCAGATATAGCTCCTTGGGCGCCGTCGGTAGTAATTGAGCGGCCTGCGTCAGTATTTCCTTATCCACCGTCTCCACCAAGTTGAGCGACATAACGGCAATAATTTTCTCCTTTTCGTCTAGCTTGTTAAGCTGCTTCAGTATCGCTCTGGCCGACTCAGCGGTATTCGTCCGGAAGAGTGCGTCCAGGTAGACCTTGCGTGCCTGCACCTTGTTTGGGTGTGGAAAGGCGGCCAGTTCTAGCAGAGTGTCAGTGTCTGATTGCCGCTGCAGCCTAATCAGCTCGACAAACTTCTTGGCGCTGTCTTTTTTCACGTAGTCGCTGGTTGCGTCTACCAGATCGGAGAGCGCTGCCTTCAAGGCGTTGAGGTTCTTCGCCGTGTGAGTTTCTGGGTTTTGGAATATAATGCTTGCACCATGAGATCCACTAGCAGGGGCAGTGCCAGCTGTGCCGCCAGCATTCTTCAGCTTGAGAGTGGTTATCACCTTGGCGCTGACATCAGAGTTGCCCTTGGCGGTGCCAGTGAACTTGTATGTCTCCACCAACTGCACGTTTTCGACCACACCGCGCTCCACCTTCGATTCCTTGGCATAATCCGCCTGAAACAGCAGGCTGGAAGTGAGCCCGGCGTTCTCATTGATCACTCCAGAGATAAGTCCGCTGTTGATTTGCTCACGGTGTGCACAGCTGTTTAGATTGCGCACCTTGGTAATGGCGTCCCCATTGCCAGACTTTGATGTAGACGTATGCGTCGGACATTGGCCAAATACGTCCACCTCGTGATCAGTATCCGTGCTGGATTGCAGTAGCGAGATAATGGCGCGCTTAATATTGAGCGAATAGGCCAAGTCGCTGGCATCGGTGCAAATTTGAGGTTCCAGCTGGCCGCTGGCCAAAGTAAAATGCACAGGCTTCTGTATGTGGTTAAGAATCTTTTTCTCGACCGACTCCTTCGTGTTGGTTACTTTGACGGCGTTCACCACCAGTGTGTAGCCACAGTTGCCCTCGGAAAATACCTTCGCTGAGCCAGTTACCTTGAGACTAGTGTCATCGGCCTCGCTGACCGCACCCGAACTTAGTCCAACCGTTAAAATACTGTCGAACGCATATTCATAGAAATGACCTGGCGTATATTTAAGTAGACCAGTGTCGGCTGTTGGGAAAGAGCAAGGTACATATGTTAGCTGTTAAAATATACACGTTTTCCGATATTACTTACATTTGGGACATCCTCGCTTGCAGCTGCCATCTGAAAAGGAGGTGGAAAACGCTATTAAAATAATATGTTTTTTGTTTTATACCCTGTTCCCATTAAAAAATGGTAAGATGGGATCATGAAGTTGTGCAAATGTATGAAACAGCCAGAAGGAAAAATCTCGGAAGCTATAAAGTATATATATTCTTAATCAGCATCAACAGCAGAGTCGATTTAGCCATGTCCGTCTCTCCGTCTGTCTGTATGAACGCGTCGATCTCAGAGACTATAAGAGATAGAGCCACCAATTTTTGCATGTATACCGTACCCAGATAAAGTTTGTTTCAGATTTGAAAACTTCTTTCCCCTCCTTCTATTAACCGCGGAAAGTTGTCAGAACCTTAATTTTTAGGTTTGAACTCTGAGTTTGAATTCTGAAAAGTACAATAAGCTCCGAGCAAAAAGAACATTACTTGGTACAGGGTATTTTGCAGTCGGGGTACTCGACAACAGCACTCTTACTTGTTAATCTTTGACTTTTTTATAGGAAAAACCTACCTACTGCGAAGTAATTACTTTTGCTTTCTTCGACATTCATTTCGTCAAGGTCAAAGTTTAACATAATATATCCTGTACCTGTCGCATATTGATGCTGTTCAAGGATATATATACTTTACTAGGTGTTAGGCCTAAATGTTTGGATTTGGTGGTGTTGGAGTTGGTTGGTTGTTCGATTCACTAAATTTTCTTTCCGAAAACCTTACAAAAATTTGAACAGTAACGGATCATACGGATGACGGTACGCCAAGTCACAGTAAAGAACCGAGTCAATTGTTAATAAGATAAGATACCAATTATTTTATGGGCCATTGTGGCGCAGCGGTTAGGGTGTCTGCCAATCCCGCCTCGGACCAGCTTATAAAAAGTTATTTTATTTCTTTAGAAAATAGCTTTTACACATCCGGTCACCATCACCAGCTATGGGTGCCAGCTGTGAAGTATAACTAGCCATGAAAAAACCTTTCCGAAATTTGCCGTTCGGTTTCGCTGTTATAAACTTAGGTCCCTTAAAAGCACCCATGCTCAGAGATTGAGCGAAGCTTGGCCATATAAACAAGAAAGAAAGTCGGTCAAGCCCGACTATAACATACTATGTACCCTTCTCTCTCTCTCTCTCTCTCACTAAGATTTCCTCTGTTGAACGGAATGCTGTGGTTATGGGTGGGGCGGTGAGGGGTGTTAACTGCCCGTTTTCTGCTCATAACTTGAGTATCGTTCATCCGATCTTTATCATTCCTTCAGCAAAATAAATATTTTTGATTACTAGATATCTCTAGAAGGAATCTATCTATCATTAAAACTGTGGGAGATGTGACGTTTTTTCCAAATTGCGGGGGCGGGAGGGGACGTGACAAAAATTGAAAATAAACTTGATCTGCCTGCAAGTATAAGAAATACATGCCCCATACATGTCAAACCTCTATCTCATACCATCTCTGAGATCTCTTCGTTCATACGGACGGACAGACAGACAGACAGACAGACGGACAGACGGACATGGCTATATCGACTCGGCTGTTGATGCTGATCAAGAATATATATACTTTTTAGGGTCGGAAACGATTCCTTCTCCCTGTTACAAACTTTTGCACAAACTTAATATACTCTATGTACCTTCGGTACAGAGTATAAAAAGGAGTTTTATTTTTCATATTTTTACTTTAAATGTATCTGTCACGTTTGTTAGAAAATCATGGATATGCCCATATACAATTTTCTGGCGACTTTGCGAAGTCTGCTGATAAGAGAACCAGGTTCGACAGTAGTGATTGTGGCAATTAATGTGTAAAACTGGAGAATAGGAAGCTGAGCTTTAAATAGTGTAAAACAGGGTTCCCCAAGCAGAGAGCGCAAATGTGTGTCTGTCTGTCTCTCTCTCTCTCTAACACACAGTGGTGCATGACTTCGGCAAACACTCGGTGTGAATTGGGGCTATGACTGGGTAAGTCTGGTGTAAAAGAATGACACAATGACGCAGTCCAAACTTTTAAAGAAAGCTAATGGTACGAATGGTACAGCGTGATTGATTAAGTAGACTCCATACAGAGAACGCCCAGAGCTCTTAACTCTCCAATTAATTGCAATAATTTTTGAGATCGCTCACTGGCTACAGTCATCTACAGTGTGTAAGACACATAGTACAAATACACACATATATATATATATATACTTCTGTACATATAAATGTGTGTCTGCGTCTTTTGTCACACAGTGAAACCAACGCCAACCTCCAACTTCAAAACATGTCATTTGCTCGTGGACAACGCCAAACTTAATTCATTTAAATCCAACCATAGAATTCCTACCGACGCACAGTAGGGTCTCAGGCCGAGAAAGCAAAAATCAATTTTTTGTTGGACTACAATAAAATGTCTTGAGATGCGGAAATGATATTGTTCAAATTGGAATAGTTTAAGGTGCTAATGGAGGTTAAAGTAGATAAAGTTTTCAGTACACTGAGAAAAAATCAATCGAAAAACCAAGATTAGAATATTAAAACGAGACGAAACGGTGTCAGAATTCGACAGAGACGAGATAATCTTAACTCAAGGTTATATTCTCAATTGAAATCTTAATCCAACAATATTGAATTAACTTCGTTTATACTCGACTTTAAGATGAAACAATTTTCTTTTTTAATATGAAAAAAAAGACTAAAATAAATAAATCATTTTTTATTTTTAAGTGATGGGTGGGGAGGGAGGGGTGTGTGTGTGTGTTTGTTTTAGTTATTAACATTTTCTTCTTTCTGAAAAACTTATATTAATTGTAAAATATTAATCCACCGATAATGTGACTTGAGCTCAGTACCTTCTGCGCACTGAGACACTGACACCACCGCTTTACCCTCGAGCGTAAACTGATAGGCCCAACCAATTGCAGAATAAGAGCAGAGATTTTCGCAACCTGAGTTCTTATACTGCAACTGGCTGCGCTTAACAATTGACCTCCTACGGCAAAATCGACTAATCGGCCGTGCCAATGTGTTATTGAACGAAGAGGTCGTGGTTCGAGTCCCAGGAGGTGTGGTTTATTTTTGTTTTTCTTTAGGAAAATAAATCTATATATATCAAAAAAAATGTCAACTGAAGGTTTACAGAAATCTGTAGGATGGTTCATAAGTTGCGAGATGATAAATCTTGCTTTTAAGATTTCTAAGCTCATTTCAAGGTTTTTCAATTTTGTTTTTATAAGATTGCAAGGTTTTTGAAAACGAGATTAGATTTTCAATCTAGATTTTAGATTGATTTTATTTTTCTCAGTGTACGAAAAAATCCAATGTTGTTTTAGCTGCAGCGGACTTGCAAAATCGTTATATTTATAGAGTCTCTCCAACTTTCGTTTAGTATAACTACAAAAGTTCAAGTGAGATCAGGGTGCTATAAACATAACATTGGGCTTGTTCAGCAGAACAATTTTCTCCCTGATCAAGAATAAATTTTCACTGATCCTTCTGCTGAACTCGAGTGATGCGGTATTATGATAGCCAATTTGAAGTATCATGATAGAGGAGCATGTATCGAAGAAATAGTATGCTACTTTGAAGTGATACTGCTCCCACTAACAGTAATTGTGTATCGATAGGCATGCTATCGGTAACAATATGCGCATTTTGTGCATTGATTACAAAGATAAGCTTTTTTATCGGCTGTAAATAACTATAATAAATTCCAAAATATAAAAAAGCCTAATTGTGACTTCGTAGATGCAAAATTTATGTTGACACGGAGCGGTAATGTGTCTACGCAGCCTTTTCAAAATTCATCGCCTCTGGGCGTTGTTAAAAACGTAGCACTTCGTTCAGCAGAAACTATTTGATGCATAATTTTTTTGTTGTACGCTCAGGGATCAGTTATTCTGCTGAACAAGCCTATTGCTCGGTTTTTATTTTTCCGGTATACTCTTACACCCGACACCTTTCCCTTAACAATATAATGCTATAAGCAAAATTGTCTAATGTTTAATATTTTTCTGGGTACTGCTGATAATGACGGAGGCCTTAATTCGGCGGGAAGATGCCCTTTCCTTATCATAGTGCATTTTTAATAGGGTTAGGGATCACCACCTGATGGTGCCTGATAAGTTAACAAAACAGCAATAAGTTCCTATATAAATGCCTGAGTTAGTGATTACTTTAAAAGAACTAGCACAGTTTGTAATAATCCTCAACTTTGGTACGAGTACAAAAAGCTTTGAAATGTCTAGGAAAAATTTAAAAATATTCGAGTTGAAGAAGCTCGGGAAATTAATTAGAATTTGCATTCGCCATTATACAAGATTTGGGTGTTCTACCGCAAGGTAGCGGAAATTTAAAAATTTCATTCCACCACATAAATTATTTCATGAAATCGTAAAGAAGAGACAATCGATGAATTATCCTAGAAATCCCAAAAGGAAGCCCAAAGAATGAATTTAAAAAGGTTTATATATTCGAACAAGGCAGAAACCTCTAAAATTCTTCAAAAGATTCGGTCTGGAGGTTCTAACGTATCGTAAAGTTTAAGGTTCAGTTCATGGTTCGGTTCCTAAGCTTGTCGAACCTAAGGTGTTGGTTCGAACCTTGGTTCATAACTTTTTTCAATCCATTCTAATGTTCTAATAATATTTTTATATTTGTGATAAATTAATAGCCTATTTCCACCAAAGAAATGAAGCTTCATTTCTTGAAATGATAAGAAATGAAGAAAATGATATCATTTCTTCCATACAAATTGTTGTTGCATTTTGCCATTCATTTCTTTCATTTCTTAAAAATGATGGCATTCCCCACGAAGAAATTTGGTATTTTTTTCAAAAGTACTCGCTGAAAATAGAAAGTGTCATCACCAATAAAATGTTGATGTGAATTTAAAAAGTAGGCGCAATTTTGTTTAGAATATAAATTAGTCAAAAAAAGTTGTGTATTTAGCTTTCTGCTGATAATTCAGGGCGATAACAATGCGTTTGCCCCGCGTAATTGCTTTCCTGACGGGTATGTCTTTTTTTTGGGTAAATATTGCAAAAAGTCCCCGTGAGTTTTAAAGCGGCGCCCGTTGTTTAAATTAAACCATTCAGCTGTTTTTGTCAACGTGGTATTGCGAATGTCAAAAAGATGACGATTGGTCAATGGAAACAGCATCATTTTTGGAAATGAAAATGATAAGAAATGAAGCCAGTGTATTTCCACTGGCTATAAAACGTAAAATGATCTGGTTTGTATACGTATACTATGCTGGTATATTAAAGCTTCCTGTTCGAGAATTCATTTTAAAATAAAAATAAAATCTTAGGTTTTGAAAATATCTTCATTAAACTCTAGTGCCCAAAGACCGCCTCTAGACGGGCAAAGTTCAAAACACCGTTATTCGCTTTCCTCATTCCTTTTTGTCTTCGTTTTGCGTTTTTCTAATTCGGGGAAGTTCAAAAATTAAGTTCGTTGCGTTTGCAATACATGCCAGAGCTTGCGTCAGCTGCTGCAGTCGTTTGAAGTTAAAAATTGGTAAAAAGTGCGAATTAAAAAAGTTTTCGTTAGCTTTTTTATTGCTTTTATAAGGTATCCCGTCTAGAGGCGGTCTTGAGACAATTCGGAAAAAAAGTTATAAGGTAAGTTTGAACGTGGATCAACTCAAGACATATTTATGTCCAAATAATTGCTTCAGTTGACATGGAACGACGACAAATGCATAAGCTGTCAGCTCTTTCCCATGTGGAGATTGAGAAATTTTTGAATTCAATTGATTTTGACATTGATACGGAAGGAGAAGAAGAATTGGCAGCGTTTCCTGTCAATAAGGAAGATCAAGAAGCGGTTGAAAGAGCGGTAATTATGTCGAATTCTATGTTCGCTTCAGAGATTTGTGTAACTTCAAGCGGAAGTCCTACTCCGTTGGCGAAATTGTTGTCACCCTTAACTTCGATTAACTTGCTGGTTGCACTTCCGTAACTCAAATTGTGTGCCGTAAATGTAATATAAACCTTTGCCTGGGCCTCTCCCAGCAAAACGACTGTTTTTACGATTTTCATCACAAATAAGTAAACGAACTTTTTTTAAAACAAATATTTTGACTTTAGTTTTGTTATTTCTTTTATTTTTTGAGCCTTTCTTTATTTCCTTTATAATAAAACGTGTAAACAACAAAATTTTTTTACTGAAATTTCTTTTAGCCTACTTTTTCAAAGCCTAGCCCTAGTCCGTGCAAAAGTAAAAATTTTTCCAGAACAAACCTTTACTTTTAAGACATAATGAACCCAAAAATGATTTTTTTCTTGGAATAAAAAAAATTGGGCACTAGAGGGTTAATGCAGAATTTAAGTTTTTTAGGCAACAAAAACCGTCAGATGGTCCCACAGTACGACGCTCATTATAATTTGTTATCCAATTGCTAAATCAGAAGTTAAATAATACCACAATTTTGTATTAGGGCGTTTATTCCATTGAATGTGGCGAAGATGTACACAGGAACACTTTTGATATGGGGCTAATTATTGATTTTTAATTGACACTTACCGGCACTCGTTGCCACTGCGAGCAGCAGACACAGCAGGACTCCAATCAAATGGCAAGGATTTACCTTCCTCTCCATTGCGCTGGGCCCCTAATGGGTATGGTTATATATGCCTACAAAGAGGGGAGAGGTCATTTAACACCGTTCTTGTTATATTCTAAGTATTGACTGCTTGCGATCTTTATTTGTTCGTTGCTTTGTACAAATCAGCAGGATACGACTGCTCCAGCCATACCTTAAACACCACAGAAAATTTCACTTGATTCCTTTCACCGATCTGATTTCACATTCACACGAGCGCACGACCACCATTCGACGAACCGATGACGACTGACTTCGAATTAAGCCGGATTTCTACTAAACACCCACTTTAAATACCTCGGCTAGAGCGAGAGCGAGAGCTGGTACATCCGGTGTATATTGTATGCTCAGCAGCATACGGGTACCCTCTGCTGGCTTCAGCGCCAGCGCTGAGATGTACATAGGCAAGGATGAGCACAGTGGGTGAGCGTTCGGCTTCCCCAAATAGCGCAGCCCACAAGCGATCGACTGAGCGACCAAACGACTGCTCCCATGCACAGAAATCTAAACTTATCAACATTGAAGGGTGCCAGCTAAGTTCTTTCCACTATCTCGACTTTTGACCCCAGCTAGGCTCAGTAGCCTTACCTCCACTCTGGTCGTCTTCTATGTACACATACTATGTACAATGTATAAATGTGGGCACGGACTATGAAATGGTTTATTGTCGTTTGTAAAGATGCTCGTAGTCGATGGAAAATTGTAGTTGCTCCATGGCTCGCAGTCAGGAGTAGGAAAGGAGTCGCCAGGGCGAGTGAAGTAATGGCATTCGTATTTCAATTTCAATTCCAAGGTCTCATGTGTGTATGTTACGTACATGAATTGCAGTTAATGCCTGATAAGAAACATTAATCTTGAATTAAAAGCAGCTTGAAATCAAAACGCTGCTCGATAAGCACACGAAATGACTCGCTGTAGTATGTACCTGACAGAAAAAATTACAGTTCAGCCGGAATTGTGCTTGTTGAAGAAAAGTTATTTCCGATCATGGCAATTATGGTCCGCTCTATTTAACTGTCACTCCAACATGTTATTTGTTAACAACGGATTCGCTCAAGCATGGCGGCAACATGGAATATTCGCAGGGAGGATGAGTGTTTTCCGTGTAATTAATGAGAATAATTCAGATCTCGCTGAAATCCACATTTGGAATTGTCACCTAACAGCCTTAAAAGTTTTGCGCACCTCAACTTGCCGATCGCTCATCTTCGGCGGTTTCCTTTTAACGATAGTCGATATGCCTTCCTAAGGCCTATTCTTCATTTACATATGACTGCTACTGAAACGCATTGAGCATTCAAAGCGGGCCGAAAGTGTTTCTATTCATAACCCTTTACAAAATAGCAACATTTTGGCAACAAAGACAAAGGAATTCATTTGATGCAGGCAGAGCTTTGAAATATTTCAATTGCAAGTTTGATGCGAAAATGTTCTGGAAGCACTTGTGCAGGCTTTACTTGAACCATATATGTACCTTGTATATATTACTAAGGCCCAATTTCTCAATGTCCGGTTAGTCAAACTTACCGGCAGGTTGGCCGAATTCGCGTGTCTCATGCTGTCTTTGGCGAGAACCGAGCGGCAAAGTTAACCGCTGCCTCATGATTGGGTCAAATTTTAACCTGCCGGCAAGTTTCGATAGAATTATCGATATTTTTATCGATCGACAAACAGCTGTGCCCAAAATTTGTATTGTTTACTTTGTCAATTGCCAAAACAAAATGTTTATAAATAAACAAATTTGGAAAATAATGGAAATGGAAGATTCAGGCGGTAAGACAAGAAGACGCAGGCTCGGAAATATGGAACTTTCTGTTCAGCAGAATAGCAGCCGCCGCATTCATGGCATATGTTTTGAGCGCCACGCCGGCATAAAGCAAAGCAGTTAAACTTACTGCCCGCCGTCTGCAAAATCGAAGGACCCACCTGGTCAATGGCACCACCAATTGCCTCATGCGATGTGGTATACCGATAGTGATCTAACCGCTGATCCGTGTGCACCGCCAGCACCAGGAACGGTATTACCACAATGGCCAACATGGTGGTAACAAACTCAGCATGTCAAATAAATCTTGCTAGGATTAGAGCAAATATCTTCGCTAAGTAACAGGTAAAACCTTAACTTCAGTTGTGATTCAATTTATTATTAATATGATTTGGATTGTTAACAGGAATCGTGGATTGTTGTCAGAGAGCAAACTTATGGTGGCGCTGCGCTCTTATGCAAGTGGCTTCTTCCTTATCATTGCGGGCGACTTCTGTTGAGTCAGACTTCATTCGGCAAACCGTGCTATCCGTGCCACCACAAACAGGCACTGACTGATTGATTTGTGCTAAAATTTAAGAAGCCAATTAAATATTTTTAAAGCTTTCATATCATAAATAAAAACGTACCATAATTTTCAACCACATTTTCCAATCCTGTGGCTGAGCTTAGGATCATGCCACGAATTTTTTGGAAATAGACAAGACTCCAGCGGGGCTGGGAAAGCCGCCGCAGTTCCAGAAGTCTCCAGCTTCTTAATTGCGAATTATTTTCGCGATCGTTTTTTTAAATTCTCGTACTTATCCCGTAAGTCTTTCGAAGGGCGATGAACTCCGGCATCGCGGCATACTGATCGCCAAGCCCAGGCCTTCTGCTTCCAGGTCTCCGCATCCAAAAATGGATTTGTTTGACTTTAAAAATCAACAAGCGAATGTTCCTCAGCCGCAGAAAAGTTCTTCACTCTTGGTCTTTTCGGTGTTTCACAGTGATTCATCATCGCATGCAATTTTATTTAACTATTTTGAAAAATAACAACCAGCGACAACAATAGCATTAAAAAATGCCAAAACAAACAGCTGTTTCGTCTACAGTGTCAGGTCACACTTTTGCAGCGATAGCAATTAATCGCTATCGGGTGAACCTGCCGGTAAGTCTCGCTGAGAAAACCAAAAGACTTAACCTCTGGTAATTCCGGCCGGCAAATTTGACCGGCCGGTACCTAACCGCAACTTTTGAGAAATTGGGCCTAAAAAGTACTGCCGCCAAGATAAGAATATTTGACTTGATCTAATCAATATACTGTATAAGTACGTGGAAACACATATAAGATTGCCGGATTGCCCCCGCACCGTGCACATAGGGTAATGAACTTTCTACAAATGGTCTGGGGTAGAAGGAAGGGGCGCCTTTCTGTGTGCGCTGCTGATAAGCAGCGATTGATTGGGATTTCAATGTAAAGATGGTGCACTTGTGTCTTAAACACACACACAAGCATACATATGAATATCTATCGATGTGCAATATGTGTGTACGTATGAAATATAACTTTTGTCTAGTAATGAAAAACTAAATTCAGATATTTTAAGTTTTGAGGACGGCGCAGAGGCTTTAAAATTTCCAATTTCCCCTAATTTTATCCTTGAACTAACTTTTACAAAAATGTCGAAAAAATGGTTGAAATATTTCATAAATGGCAGTTATGGCGGATTATGACAAACTGACCCAGTTATTTATTATTTTGAAAGAATTGGTACACAATAGCAAATTTTGTCCAATTGGATTGCCATAGCAACTTAGGCCTTAGGATAAGGTAGACCAAATGGTCGCTGGTCACTAAAAACACCTTGAGTAAAGTTACAATCGAGTTGAAAAAAATTGATTCTGTTCTTAATTTAAAACGAGAAGGCCAAGCTAACTTCGTCTGCGCCGAAGTTTTTATACACTTGCAAATGCTGTTTATACTCTGTACCGAAGGTACATAGAGTATATTAAGTTTGTGCAAAAGTATGTAACAGGGAGAAGGAATCATATCCGACCCTATAAAGTATATATATTCTTGATCAGCATCAACAGCCGAGTCGATATAGCCATGTCCGTCTGTCCGTCTGTCTGTCTGTCCGTCTGTCTGTCTGTTCGTCCGTATGAACGAAGAGATCTCAGAGATGGTAAGAGATAGAGGTTTCACATGTATGGGACATATATTTCTTATACTTGCAGGCAGATCAAGTTTATTTTCAATTTTTGCCACGCCCCCTCGCGCCCCCGCAAATTGGAAAAAACGTCATATCTCCTACAGTTTTGATGATAGAAGGTTCGTACTTTCTAGAGATATCTAGTACTCAAAATGATTTATCGATTTGCTGAAGGAATGATAAGGATCGGATGAACGATACTCAAGTTATGAGCAAAAAACGGTCAGTTAACACCCACCACCCACCCAACCTAAGCATTGCGTCAGCAGAAGCAATCTTAGTGAGAGAGAGAGAGAGAGACTTAGAGAGACTTAGAGAGCGCACTGCGTTGTGTGTTAACTGGCCGTTTGACTCGTGACCAAATGCGAGCTGCGACATTAAGGGTGCAGAGTATGTTACAGTCGGGCTTGACCGACTTTCTTTCTTGTTTTGATATGTTAGAGTTTAAGAACGCTTACATAAAAATCAAAAATTTTTGTAACTAAAACCCATTTTCCGACAGATAAACATCTGATTTCGACCAAATTTCGCGAATCTTTTTGAAAACATATCAAATTAACAATAGCCGAGTTTTAGATAAAGATAAGATAAAATTTAAAACCAAAAAATTCACTAAGACTCATTTTCCGACTGATCGGTCCTATGGCAGCCTAAGATATAGTCATCCGATTTCGACCAAATTTTGCGAATGTATTTGAAGGTATACAGAATTAATAATCAGTGAGTGTAAGGACGCTTACGTTAAAAACAAATAAAATTTCTTACTAAGAACCATTTTCGACCGATTGGTTCTCTTGCAACCATAAGATATAGTCACCCGATGTCGATCAACTTTGCCAAATTAGTTCGTTTAGTTTAATATTAGGGATCACCGACCTTAAGAACGATTTACTTGAAAACAAAAAAGTTGTTTCACTAAGACCCATTTTCCGACCGATCGGTCCGATGGCAGCTATAAGATATAGTCATCCGATTTTGAACAAAGTCAGCAAATCTGTTTGATGGTAATTTTAATAATGGCCGAATTTGAGGATGCTAACATTGAAAACAAAAAAGTTTTTCTCACTAAGACCCATTTTTTGACCGATGCACAGTGGGAGATTTCGTATATTTAGGTGGAATTAATTAAAATTTTAGATTTAAAAGAATGAAATCACTGGAATGAAATTTTTGACTTATAATTAAACAAAAAGAAATATTTTTTGACTTAAATTTTTAATTGATAAAAAAATTTTTATTAAAAAAAAATTAATTTTTAATTAACAAATTTTTTTTTTTTAGTTTTGAATTTTTTACGAACACAATAACTTTTTTAGAGTAGTTTAGAGTGCTAAACTAGAAAATCAATTTTTTTTTTTAATTTTTTCGGTAGGGACATTTACTGTTTAAGCCATATTTTAATTCGGGAACTTCAGATTAAGTCAAGCAAGAATCCAATCGAAAGGTTATTAAATTTCCCATTATTGCGTTAACCATTGTTTTCGGATCGGTTTACTAGTTTGAGCACAAATATCAAAAATATATCGAAAAATCGATTTTTTGATCATTGTACCTAAACATTTTATTTTTACAAGTTTAGGCAGGAAAAGGCAGCTAATGTTTGTTTTTAAAGTATCACTATTGACGTACACATTAATATATATAATATGTTAGCTGTAGTTACAAGTTCTAAGCCACGAAACATTAAAAAGTGAAATATTTTCCATAAATCGATGCACTCGCAAATACATCACTTTATTCAACTAAAACACATACTCAACGAACTCACAAATACTTTTTTAAACACATACATACCTCTTAACTTTAATTAAAAACAAAAATTATATCAGCTTTAATGTTTTATGTTTTTGTCACGGAATGGCTTCCTAATAGGCCCAAAATCATTTCAATGCACGTTCTTTCAAATACGCCATGTGTGAAAGCTCCGTTAGACTCATGGATGTATTGGCCATTAATTAAAAAAACGAGAGCGTAAGTTAAAGTCGGCTCTAACCGACTTCGATATACCCGTTACTCATGGAATCAAATGTTTAATAGCCTTCCTGTATGCCTGAGGTGGGTCAGCCAAAAAGTATGCAACATTTTTTTAACTCGGCTATTTATTATCCGATCTTGATGAAAATTTCAGGGCTTATAGATGTTGCGAATATAAATCTACGTTTTGAATTTGAGATCGATATCTCAAAAATTGTGGGAGTTATTCAACATTTTCTATAGTGGGGGCGGGGGTGGGCGTGGCAAAAATTTGAAATAAACTTGATCTGCGTGCAGACAATAGGAGTCTGCATTTCAAAATTGGTTGCTCTAGCTCTTTTAGTCTCTGAGATCTAGGTGTTCAAACAGACAGACGGACGGACGGACGGACGGACAGACGGACAGACGGTCAGACGGTCAGACGGACAGACGGACATGGCTATATCGACTCGGCTGTTGATGCTGATCAAGAATATATATACTTTATATGGTCGGAAATGATTCCTTCTGCCTGTTATATACATTTGCACGACTTTAGTATACCCTTTTACTCTACGAGTAACGGGTATAAAAACATTCGCGAAATTTGGTCGAAATTAGTTGACGATCTGTCGGAAAATGGGTTTTAGTTAGACAAATTTTTGATTTTAATGCTAGAGTTTTTAAACTCTGATATTTATGTACATTTGTCGGAACCGGACGCATCGGATGACTATATCATATATACACTGCCCGACAACTGATTAGCACACCCTATGGCCCGAGTCTTGGGACCTTACACTCAGAAAAAAATATTACCCAAAACTGTTGAAAATTACCAGAAATTCAAGTCCATTTTACCTAAAATGACAACCAAGGAATATATGGACTTAATTTCAGGCCTCTATTACCTTAAGTGTTCTAGGCAATAAATTTGATTTTTAGGTAATATATGACCTAAAATTTTAGGCAATGTATGGCCATATAACGTCTTTTTAGGTAAGAGAAAGGCCAACATTTTAGTGAATAAATAAGCTTTTTAGGTAATAAATAATAAATTTTCTTAAAAACATTTTTAATGTTTTTATTATACTCTGTACCGAAGGTACATAGAGTATATTAAGTTTGTGCAAAAGTATGTAACAGGGAGAAGGAATCGTTTCCGACCCTATAAAGTATATATATTCTTGATCAGCATCAACAGCCAATTCGATATAGCCATGTCCGTCTGTCCGTCCGTCCGTCCGTCCGTATGAACGAAGAGATCTCAGAGATGGTAAGAGATAGAGGTTTGACATGTATGGGGCATATATTTCTTATACTTGCAGGCAGATCAAGTTTATTTTCAATTTTTGCCACGTCCCCTCCCGCCCCCGCAATTTGGAAAAAACGTCATATCTCCTACAGCTCCGACGTTAAGGGTACAGAGTATGTTATAGTCGGGCTTGACCGACTTTCTTTCTTGTTTTTTAATGTAATTGAATGAAATCGCCTTCCAGGACTCTTTTATTCCTTTAATGAGTTCAGCTTCAGTTGAATATTGCCTACCTGACTCGTACACCTTGCGTGCAAACCAACCCCAAACATTTTCTATAATGTTCAGATCGGGCGAGTACGGCGGCCAAGTTAGCAATTCCACGTTTTGACCCTCAATTCAGGACTTTACGATCCTGGCTGTGTGGATAGGCGCGTTATCCTGCTGGAACTTCCATTCCAAGGATCCAAAAATATCCTTGATTGCAGGGAAAGCCGTTTTCAGTACACCATTGTACGCAATGGCATTCATACGGCTGGTTGGAAATTGCAGTTCTATGGTGCCATAGTAAGTAATAGCTCCCCACGGCTGTGCAATCGATCTAAAGTATGCTCTTCCTTTCCGAGATCATGGAAGTAGTAGGCATATCCATCCATGAAAAGACTAGTCGCTCCCACTCCTTGGTCCAGGACATATTCGATCGACAGAAATCGAGCCGTTGCATCTTTCGAAGTTGGTTTAGCGGTGGTTTTTTTTTTAGTTTCAGACGCTTTATATGTTCAGCATTCAAAATTACTCTTTGTACAGTCCGAACGCATGCTTTAACATCAGTTTTTTCTTTTATTTTGGCGGCTGAGTCGTGAGAATTAGATGCGTGCCTTGATATAATTCGCTTGTCAGCTGCTGTTATTACTGATGAGGGCCGACCTGCCATGTTTTTCCCATAGGTATCCTCATTGCTTAAATATGAGATAATAACTTTACGCCTGCGTTTAACATTTTTTGATATTTGAAGAATCGAGTGACCGCACTCCCTGTAAGCCTTTATTTTGGCTTTTTCAGACTAATTTAACGATTTTGCTTTTCCCATTATTAATTTTTTATATTGATTATTGGCCACAATAACTAAATAATAATTTTAATCAGACAAACACGACAACTTACACGCAAAAAATTGACACTAAAGCAAAAATGTGCTAATCGACTGTCGCAAAAAATATGCATACATTTTTGTCGCACTTCAAAGAAAATAGCAAAACAAAATAACGGTACACTTTCAGATCTCACAGTTATTCTCAGAATAAGTAAAAATGATAAAGAATAAAAGAACAAAATAATGCACATTAAACACATTCAGAGTTCTGAGTTGTTTATCCCTTTAAACTGATAGGTTAGAGAGTGTGCTAATCTGTTGTCGGGCAGTGTATACCTCATATATGCAATGGGTGCAAGGCTTTAAAAGGGTATAACTCTGGAACGGTGAGGGCAAATTAAAATGTTTTTTCTTTTAATTAATTTTAAAATTTATACATCTTTTAAACTGCATCACTAGTTAGTTGATTTTCATAGAAATTTTAAGAGTTATAAAGCGTTATATACAAAATTTATGCAAAAATCGAAAAAATGTAATATATGGTACCTAAATGAGAAAATGCATAGCCAAAACTTATCGTGTATGCTCATAAAAGTAAAATTTGGACATTTTTATACTCTGTACCGAAGGTACATAGAGTATATTAAGTTTGTGCAAAAGTATGTAACAGGGAGAAGGAATCATTTCCGACCCTATAAAGTATATATATTCTTGATCAGCATCAACAGCCGAGTCGATATAGCCATGTCCGTCTGTCTGTCTGTCTGTCTGTCCGTCTGTCCGTCCGTATGAACGAAGAGATCTCAGAGATGGTAAGAGATAGAGGTTTGACATGTATGGGACATATATTTCTTATACTTGCAGGCAGATCAAGTTTATGTTCAATTTTTGCCACGCCCCCTCACGCCCCCGAAATTTGGAAACGTCATATCTCCTACAGTTTTGATGATAGATGGTTCGTACTTTCTAGAGATATCTAGTACTCAAAATGATTTATCGATTTGCTGAAGGAATAATAAAGATCGGATGAACGATACTCAAGTTATGGGCAAAAAACAGCCAGTTAATACCACCCACCCCGTTGCTTAAATATGAGGTAAAAACTTTACGGCTGCGTTTAATATTTTTTGATATTTGAAGAATCGAGTGACCGCACTCCCTGTAAGCCTTTATTTTGGCTTTTTCAGACTAATTTAACGATTTTGCTTTTCCCATTATTAGTTTTTTATATTGATTATTGGCCACAATAACTAAATAATAATTTTAATCAGCCAAACACGACAACTTACACGCAAAAAATTGACACTAAAGCAAAAATGATGCTCGACTGTCGCAAAAAAATATGCATACATTTTTGTCGCACTTCAAAGAAAATAGCAAAACAATATAATGGTACACTTTCAGAACTCACAGTTATTCTCAGAATGAGTAAAAATGATGAAGAATAAAAGAAAATAATAATGCACATTAAACATATTCAGAGTTCTGAGTTATTTGCCTCTAAACTGATAGGTTAGAGAGTGTGCTAATCGGTTGTCGGGCAGTGTATACCTCATATATGCAATGGGTGCAAAGCTTTAAAAGAGTATAACTCTGGAACGGTGAGGGCAAATTAAAATGTTTTTTCTTTAAATTAATTTTAAAATTTATACATCTTTTAAACTGCATCACTAGTTAGTTGATTTTCATAGAAATTTTAAGAGTTATAAAGCGTTATATACAAAATTTATTCAAAATTTTCGAAAAAATGTAATATATGGTACCTAAATGAGAAAATGCATAGCCAAAACTTATCGTGTATGCTCATAAAAGTAAAATTTGGACATTGTTCTTTAAAAATGCTGATTTGAAAACTAAGAAAATCGTGATTATTGACAAAGTTATAAGTAAAATTCAAAAACAGCACGGAAAACCCGATTTTTTGAGAAAATTTGACTTGCGCGACATCTAAACGTTTTCTGAAAAATTTGAAAAAACAACTAAAAAATACTTACCCCTAAAAGCTTTCAGAAAATGCCTGAGCACCTATTTTTTGGCCCGTTTTTGATACTCCTGTGCTCCATGCACCAATATTTTGCTGCTCATTACTTGGTTGTAAATCCCTTATTAGCTATAACAGCTTACCATCTGCCTGGCATGGAGTCAAGATTTTGTGCCCATCCCTCTTGAATAACCTGCCAAAGTTGTGCTCTAGTTGACAGATTTGCTTTAGCTACACTTTGTTTAACGTCTCTTCATGAGTTTTCAATCGGATTTAGATGCGGCGACTGGGCTGGCCATAGCAACAGGTATATCGAAGTCGGGCAGGGTCGACGTTAGTATTGTACTTACTGCTGCATCGAGAAATCATATTCCGTCCAAATAAAACTTGCAGTGGGTTTTTATTTAATGTTGATTTAATTATGTATGTAGTTAAATGGTTTCTTAAAGATATCTTTAAGGGTATGCAAGCTTCTCGGCAAAGCTCTTATTTAACTTTGCATGCATTGTAAGTTTAGGCACTTTCGTAATTTCGAATAAGATATTATAAATACACATATTGTCGTCATCTTTTTAGTTTTACAATACAATTGAAACTAAACTAAGAGAATAACAAAAATAACGAGAATTATCCGTAATTGTATTTCCTCAAATATAAATAGTTATGAGTGTATATTAGTTTGCTAATGATTCTTCGCTGCCTAAGGGATTGCAGAAAATTACTGCATTTTTAAGTACTGACATATATAAGTTAGTTTATCGGACGGAAAATCGAATACGCTCAACCGCTTTTTGACCGATGCAAAACTGTTAAATTCTGATTTTCAATCAAATTGCTTATGTACATTAGGATGGACGCTTTTGTGATGGTTCAGTAAACATATAAAGTGGAATTATTAGCACTTTGGGATCTGATTTAGAATGCAGAAGCTAAAAGTTCCAGTAAATCGTGGTGTTTTTTAGAATTGACCGAGAGCTAAAGAAAATCAAATGTTAGGCATGTTTGGTTTTGACTTCCCATAAGATATACAGTTTACCTCCAGATCTACAGATCTCATTTGCTAATTTCAGAGAGTCGTTTGTCATATAATTCGTAGAGGCTGAATGTCGACTGAGATTATGGGCTCAGACCTGGTATGCAGATCTGTTCTGCTGATAAAAACTAACAGAACTCAAGGCAACTGCTAATGCTGATCGCTCATATATGTATTAGGAATTGATGCCGAACTGAGTTGGTTTAGGTTTTATTCCGTTTCTATTTCGGTTTACATTGTTGTCGGCAGACTCCGAGCAAAGGCTTCTATTAAAGGAAGGTCTCTCTGATTTTAAATTGGAAACTGTATTCAATGGTATCGGTCCCAAATTACCTTAATTCGTTAATGCAGTTCGGGAAGGGTCCATAAATTTGGTAATTTCGGTTTGATTCCCTTATATATATATATATACTCAAGGTTGTTAAGCAGAGTGAGTCCAACTCAAATTGGATATAAGTAGCTAAATTATATTTAAAAAGTTTTTGGAGAAACTCGTTCACCTTAAAATGGGCACCGGCATTGCACCGGCCCTTAGAAAAATGTGATTCGAGTTTGAATGCTTCACTGTGTGATTGAGAGCGCTGCCCAGCAATCACTTATGCTACGGGCAACCACATTCATCCACGACCATTTTGGGTAAGTCCCGCTTGATAATTCCGTCGTCTCCATAGTATATCAGGGACATGCTAGAGAACTTAACTGGGGCACAACATGGTCGCATACCATTTAGCAGGCCCATTTTTCGATATTCCTCAATGAAATGCGCATGAAACGTCTGAAACGTGTCGGGAGTTCGAAATGGACCCGTGCAGTCACCCCTGCAATAGTTCGCAAAGTATCCTCGCGGCGCTATGATCCAGTCATCCCAGCCGAGCGCTTTAAAAGACACATAGAAGGACTCCTTGCAGCATTGTCCACTCAGGGCACCGCCACAGTCTACGGCCCGCCTCCTCACTCGCCGAGTTCTCGTTGATTCGGTGTGGAGCACCAGAAAAGGCCGATTCGGATTTAGATTCATGGCGTTGGCGTTGGTGTGGGCGTGAAACAGATGCAATGAATAGTGGCTGCCGCAGCCCGTGCAGTCGATCAGGAGCTTTAGGCTTTCCTCGCTGTCGCCGTACCATTCACGAATCGTCTCGGTCAAATCGAATTTCTGCCACCCTAGATGCTTGGTGTCGACCTCAAAGGAGGCGCGAAAGAGGAATGCCTGATCAATTCCCTGCCAGTGAAAAGAATTTCAGATGTGTTAGTCTAGTGCCCAGAGATACGGAGTAACTCACCTTTTCAGTAACATTAATCCCTGCAGTCAGTTGAAATACCCAAATCTTGATTCTTTGCTGCGGCATGTGGTCCCGGGCCTTGCGTCTACCGTTTACCAGGCCAACTTCAGACTCCGCCACACGCTGCTTGTCGATGCGAACGTGTATTTCAGCACTGCGTATGGATAGCTTTTGGTTGGGCACACGGGCCCGTTGCGGTGCGAATTCCATTATGCGGTACTGGCGGTATTGCGTTCCTAGAACAAAATTCAATTCGTCAGTGGGTGGGGGCTCGTACTTGAATACAAGCTCCAGGCATGTCTCGCCTCTTGCATTTTTAATTGTTTGCACTGTCGTCTGATGGACTTGTTTCACACCTCAAAACAATAGTGAAAGTACTTCACCGCCCCATCAGCAGACACAGTCTGCGATAACTACTCAGACTCGGACGTCGACAGTGCTGCACTTTCACGCGTAAGTGGCTCAGGGTTTGGGGCTGTGACTGGGGGTTGTATTGCGGCCAGACGAAGACGTACTTAAATACTCGCATGAGTGGCCAGACAGACAACTGTTAGCATGTGTACAGTGGGTGAGAGTGTGAGTGTTAAATATCCTTTCATTTCGGGCAAACCTGGAGTGTAGCATTTGGCACATTATTTAATTCTTCTTTCACTTACATCTAACATTTTTGAGGTTATTAGCCTTGGCTATATAGTGGTGGTGACAACGTTAGCACATTGAAGTCTAAATATGGCAGTTCTTATAGTTTCTGAGAGCCAAATAAAAGTGGAGTTTTAGAAGAGAGATGCACCGAACTGATTGCCACAAAACTTTTCTATCGGTCCTGTTCCGAGTTTATACTCGATTTTCCAGTAAATTATCCATATCTAAGCTGTTGTAGGCTAGTCTACAGCTAAAAGGACCCACTTCTAATAGATCAATTTCAAGGTGCACTGAGGGAAAAATGCTCTGAAATTTCAATATTTACACTTTGACTGAAACATTTTCACCATTGATTCAGCGTTAAATATGGAATTCGTAAATACAAACTGTGTACACTTTAATTTAAATATGTTCTGAATCAAGAGTAGGAATCCCCCATCGAAGCCACCAACAGTTGGGCTCTGAAAATCACCTAATTATATTAAATTGGGACTCGGGACCCTTGGTCTGAACACAATTGGAACTCCTCTCTACTGGTTGATACTACTTGTATTGAATTGATTCTACCATCTGCCTAAGAACATCACAGACCACTTGTAATTCTCAAGTTCGAATTCCCCGAATAGTTCATATAAATGGCGCAAAGAAAATTAGGTGATTAAATATGATTCTAGTTGAATCAAAGTGCATAATAACTGATTTTAATACAAAAATTGCAAAAGTAAAATCAAATATGATTGTTATAGTTTTGTACTATGCCATTTTTCCCTGAGTGTTGTTATTCCCGTTACTCGTAGAGTACAAAGGGGATTTTTCGTAGGAGGCTGGATTATCCGTTGAATTCAAATAAGTAGGCTGGGGCAGGAGTTCAACGTTATAAATAATTCACTTTATTGTAGTTGGAGAGATCGGACTGATCGTTGTGAGTTCACAGAATAGACTGACCTTATTCACATACAACTATGTAACTTGAGCCTACATTCCCGTTTCCATTTTGTTCTTCTGTACCTCTGGCCTGAACACCCCGGCCTCCTTGTACTACACTTCATAAATTGACGTTTGAAACTTGGAACTTAACTAAAGTCGTGCAAATGAATGTAACAGGCAGAAGGAATCAACTGCGACCATATAAAGTATACATATTCTTGATCAACATTAACAGCTGAGTTGGTATAGCCGTGTCCGTCTGCTCGTTCGTCCGTCTGTCAGTATAAACACCTAGATCTCAGAGACTAGAAGAGCTAGAGCATTCAAATTTGATCTGCACGCAGATCAAGTTTGTTTCCAATTTTTTTTATATATATTTTAGCAATAGAGGCAGGACTAGAAGATGGGCACATTTAGAGCTAAACTCTTCATTTTAAATACGTGGCACCAGTACTATCTCGACTTCCGCATATCCTAGCTAAGAAAATGATGCAGAATAACTTGGGATGCTTTTCTAAGCTTCTTCAAACTCTGGACAGCAACTCATCGCACTTTGGATGGATCGAAGGCAACATACAGCTTCTCACTGCGCTTAAAGAAGAGAGTCGAAACCAACACATACTCAAGGCCGCAGCAAGCGTAGTGAGGATATATAAAGATTTAAACCATGAGGTAGGACCTTCATACTGCAACGAGCTGTTCCGACAAACGGAAATAACCTGGATAATGATGGCGAGAGGGGATCTGCTATGGTTGAATGGCTGTCCAAGAAAGACTGTTGACGGTGGCTTATGCTCACTATGTAATAGCAAGGAGTTGGAAGACATCTAGAAAGGCTTTAAAAAAGGCACACTTTCAGCAGAAGAGGTATTCATGGCTTTGAATGGAGAAATGGGATGGAGGATCTGGCTAGATTTACTATATATATATAGAAATATATATATATATAGAAAACATATTATTAATGAAGATTTTTAATACAAATGTCATAGTGATAATATATAAATGTATAACAATTGTAATCGTTGTTAAAACAACAGAAGAAAACCAAGCTTTATTAATGTTTATTTCTTAGGTAAGTAAATAATCTGCAGCACAAACAATGTATATGTATATGAAAAAAATTAACATCATCTATCTATCTATCTATCTATATCTATAAACCGTCAAATTTTCATAAAGATCGGATAATAAATAGCCGACTTAACAAATTTTTGCATAATTTTCCACGTTTCTTCCTCAGAAACACAGGAAGGCTATTAAACATTTCTTCCCCTGAGTAACGGGTATATCGAAGTCGGTTAGAGTCGAGTTTAAATTACGCTCTCGTTTTCAAATAGGTTTTTTAGTTTGAATACAACGAGCAGAAATTTAAAATATTAATAGATTTTTTGCACACGCCTAGGAAAAATATTGAAAAATACAAAAAATTATTTAGATTTGTTTTAGTTACTACTACTTTCTACGAAGAAAATAAGGTATTGATGAAGAAAATCTCTAAATAAATACCGAAGCTGGAACCAACCTTAAATTAAATGTTGCATTAAATGATATAGCCAAGTATGTATATATTTAATAAAAAAAAGGACCGATCACAAATCAACTTTTGCTAAACAGATATATAACATCAACCTTGACTCCTGGATATGTCTGCGTGTCTTAATATTTCTGCACAAAATTATTAACTCTGAACATCCCTCAAATCTATTTGTTAAGTTAAGGTTTGCTTCATCGCTAAGGACCAAAAACATCATTAGCACAAAATATTATATAAGCTTTCCACTTCTGATCGACAATTCTTTCCGCATGCTATTCGACTTTGGAATCATCTTCCACACTATCTTAAGACAATTAGGAACGCACAGACATTAAGGGAAAAACTCACAGGCCACTTACAACAACAATAACAAAATTCAAACATTTAAAAAACATAAAATTAAAGCAATTTTACTCTTACTTAAACTAAACTATGTTAAATTAATAGTACTTAATTTAATATAATATAAACGTATATGTACAACATAATGTTTCTGTTTCAGTCGTGACCATATGTAACCGATCTGATTATAATCTCTTTGTTTGCAAGACCATAGTTAGTAACTAAACTAAATTTTAAGAAAATGAGAATCGTTGTGATTAGTGTTATAAAGAAAGATAATTAATTACTTGTAGGGAAAACAAACCAAATTAAATAAATACTCAAATTTGACTGTTAGGTAATCCACTCAATGTTATCCAGCTAAGGTATTTATACATAAATATTCTTCACCAATACCTTATTAAGCGTTCTAAGCGTATTCTCTTCCTTTCTAAGGAGCTCCCTAATGGTGTGTTGGCCTATGCCACAGTAGGGTTCTGGTCCTACCATTGCAGTGGCTGCATCCTTGCGTGCCAGTTCGTCAGCCATTTCGTTTCCGGGGATGTTTTTGTGTAACGGTATCCAGCGTAGGGACAGGTTGTTCCTGCTACCTAGTTGGTCCAATCTGTTCTTTGTCTCTAAGACTAGCTTAGAGGTGAACTTGTTGCTGCTAAGCGCATTGATCGCTGCTTGGCTATCCGAAAGGATAGCAATTTCTCTATTATGGTAGTTTTTTCTCATATTGTGGTCTGCGCAACGGGAGATAGCACATAATTCGGCTTGAAATATGCTTGCAAATTCTCCCATTCCTCCAACCTTTTCGTTCCAGGTTCTGCTACCCCAAGTCCAGCTCCTTCGGGTGTCAAAGACCCGTCTGAGTACCACTGAATTGTGTGTGGTTGCATTTTATATGTCTCTTCTAGTGAGATCCAATCTATCTAATTACTTTTGTGTACAGTGAAGTTCCTGTCGAATGACAGGATGATAGATTGTTTGTACCTTCTAGAGATATCTAGTAATCAAAATTATTTATCGATTTGCTGAAGGAATGAAAAAGATCGGAAGAAGGATATGAGCAAAAAACGGCCTGTTAACACCCTTCACCACCCCACACATAACCACAGCATTCCGTTCAACGGAGGCAATCTTAGTGAGAGAGAGAGAGAAACTTAAAGATGAGCTCGTATAACTCGTGAGAAAATGCGAGCTGCGAAATTAAGGGTACAGAGTTTGTTATAGTCTGTCTCGACCGACTTTCTTTCTTGGTATTCATGTAATTTTTGTATTTTTGTAAATTAGTGTTCTCGCAAGGACCAAAGAAATTGTTTGATCGGGTTATGCCACAGTGTTTATGCTCGAACCCATTTCATGACATGATGTTTAGTAACAAATAACAAGTAAAATGTCGGTTAAGCCCGACTATAATAAGTAAGAAGTGACAAAGCACCCATAAAGTGTGAAGTGTTTCCCATCGCCGCTGCGCCCAGTGCTACCCTGCATAATTGTTTGTTTTCCATATCGTTCATACGATACTGACAGGCTATACTGACAGGCTTTTTGAGTTCTATAACAAATAACCCCACGAGCTGTGTAAAGTGCTACCCATCGCAAACGGTAGTTCTATTTGCATTTATTTAGTTGCTTTGCTGATGAATCGACTACAGGTCATCATATTATTACGAAACTTGGTGGATCGCGACAAAAATTGCATTTATTCCAAGGATGGGGTCTCTTTCTCTTACCAGATTTTAAATCTGTTGTTTAAGATTGGCGGAGAGATAGACGGACTGACTAATGGATTTGCGAACGGATAGAGGGACACGGATATATGGACTCGAATGCTATATGCTATATGGAAGGTGGCAAGCATATCTACGGTTACTAGATTTGGTTTGTGGGAAATCTTTATTGTTAAAGCAATGGAAATCGATTAAAAGAGATGACCTGATCTAGTAACCACAGAATTTCTACTCACTTTCCTTATAAATTTGTACATTTTGAATTAGAAAACCAACGTTTACACGGAAACCGACTGGGAGTTCGGAACAGAGTCGTATATATACATTTTTATACTCTGCACCAAAAGATCACAGCGTAAGGTATGCGGAATGAAATACGAACATTTTTATAAAGGCAGTCACAAAGTTTTAAGACAGACAAGCAGAAAACAAATTATTGGAAAAGTATCGGTACTATTCCAGCATGCATTACACCAAAGATGAGCTTTCTAGTAGCAATTATGTAATTGAATGCAGCAGAGGGTCGAAAGCTAACTTGCATATATTGCACCAACAACCCAAAGCAGACGAAAAATTAAATATTTCATTACTTTTCGGCAATGGGATTCAAGAAAATTTTTCTTTATAAAGTAATATCGGATGTAAAGAGTGGAAAGCAAATGGAGAAAAAACCTGGATCCCGAGAAAAATTCATCATATAGCGATCTGAATTAAGAGCTAATGTATGAAATTGTTGGCAAAAAGCTATAGTTTGAGTGACAAAACTATACAAAAATATATTGAAGACATGAGAGTAATCCATTGTTCTAAAAAAAACCGTGCCTACTGTTTCTGAAAAGCAAAGGAAGACCATTAATCATCGGCTAAGAGCACTTTAAAGAAATTTGTTCTCTTCAAACTTGTCAAAATTTTGTATTATGGATGACGAGACTTATTTCACTGAAGAGGGCCGCGAGTGGACACCCATGCACTATTTCAAGCTTTCTAACACTAAACCACCTGTAAATGTCACTCAAATCACAAAAATCAAGTATCCTAAGAAGGATTTACTGCGGTCGATTTCAAGGCAGGATTAGCTGTTAATACGACGATTTACAAAGACCATTGCCTTCCAGTGCTTAAACAATTTATTGAAAAGCATCATGCGAATGATACACGGTCTTTTGGACCGATTTAGCACCTGCTCACTAAGCCAAAAAAATCACTGGAGACACTTTATATATTTAATATGCAATATGTACCCAAGTTGCAAAACCCCCAATGTACCCCAATTCAGGACAATTGAAAAATTTTGTTCAGATTTGATAAAAAGTCGACCGCAAAGGATATAAGCCAAAAAACATCAATTGATTTATCTTAAAAATCAAAAGGGAGCTTGGAATTCAGAAGGTGATGCGCGAAGTTCCCCAAAATATAAGGAAGACTGATTGCTATGGTCATGAAATTTTTTTGTAAAATTACTATGAAGTGTAAATAAAAACATATCCAGAATATAAGTTTCTCGGATATCAAATGTATTTTCTCCTATTCTTAAAGAGTTTGTTCGTAATTCATTCCGCATACCTTATATTAAGTTTGTGCAGATGGTCGAGATTATATAGCTATATCCGTCTGTCTGTTACTCCGTATAAACTAACAGATCTCAGAGATCGTAAGAGCTAGAGGTTTGAGGTGTATAGAACGTTTACTGCTTATACTTGCAGACAGATCAAGTTTATTTAAAATTTTCGCCATGCCCCCTGCCTTTGTAGATAGATGTTTTGTAGATAGCAGCAATCTTTATCGATCCTCTATTGGTAACGATCGGATGAACAATAAATTAATATGTAGTTATGAGCAAAATAAAGTTTGCTGCCGCAGCGCTGCTTGCATCTGCTGCCCCAGCTGCAAAATACATAGTGAGCATACATACATCTTGGCTGGTACAAAGGATTTCCAGTCGGGCTTGATCGACTTTATAACTTGATTTTTTTTGATTTTGAATGCACAATTTTGTACTCTTTGCCAATATCTACTATCTACCACTGTGCTTCGTGAACAGACGGAACGTGCTCATCTCCACTCCACATGGGATTGTCGCTGCTCCCTTCACATTTCACCCTTTGGCTTTTCACTTGCTTCGCTCACACGTATGCAAGTAGGCAGTATTCTGTCTAGCCTGTCTGGTGTCGGCTGCTTTAAATGGATTGGATGCGAATATATGTATGTATGTAAATTCAAATGCACGTAGTCCCATTTACTTATGTTGGCACATCGACATGTGCATGATATAATCGCCTGCGTTTCGCCATTGTTCCCCCATCTTACAGTCCCACATTAAACGGGCCAGACAGTGGGCCCACAGAGACAGAGACACATGCGCAGGGGCAAGGGCAGGGGTAGATATGGGCCAGCAGACGGCTTGGGCGGTGAGACGGTGACACTTACCTTCTTCGGCAAAGGTGATTATTTCCTGAGTGTTTCCAAAAAAGTCTTCGCGCTCGAAGGTATCCTGTTGTTCGGGCATGGTCAAAGGCGTTGCTGCCGCCCCCTCGCGGGGGCTGGGGCTGCGGGCGCGGCTGTTGTCCTGAACGCTGTAATCGTTAAAATATACATAATCATTGGGCCCGTAGCCGCCATTAACGCCGCTATTGGTGCTACTATCACTACTACGATTTATATCTATCAGATATGTTGATTTACTGTACGGATGCGAATTGCTCTTTAGGTGACCATCGCGGCTTCGATGCTTCTTTAATGCCGCTGCGGGGGCAGGGTGGCGCAAGTGCCGAGCGCGGGAGTTTGGCCGCAGCTGGCGCACCTCTGCCCACTGACCAAGGCTAATATCCTTCACCCGCGCTGTTCGATTGCTGCTGCTGCTGCCTTTGAGGGTGTAGGCTTGAAATTCACTTGGGCCACTCTCAAGCGACGCATCGTGAGCGACCATCCGTCCACCATCCGCCCGGTATATTGTTTCCCAAATGAACTGCTTGGGCAGCGGGTGCGATACGTTGGGCTTCTGTGTGAGGCCGAGCTTTGTCAGAATTTGTCGTTTTATTGACTCCAGGCGAACACGGTCGCTGGACGCAATATTGTAATGGACTCGATTAGTTTGTTTGTGGTAATAATTGTTGTTATTGTACTTGTTGTTGTTGTAGTTGTTGTTGTTGTTGTTGTTGTAGTCTGTGTGTGGATTATCTGTGTAAATGTGACAATTGTAAAGTGTTATGTAAGTTACAAAGTTGATTGAATTGGAATATTTGTGTTGTGTGTTCACGGTGTGTGTGTGCATGTGTGTAACCTGGTGGTCTGTCGCTCTCACGAGATCGGTTGGGTCTGGAACTGAAGTCAATTGGCCTTACCTTTATCACTGTAGAAGTTGCCCTTGCCCTCCTCGTGGCACATGGTACAGCCCTTGTGGGCAACAAAATTGGAGACGTAACCGCTGCCGCTGTGACTGCCACTGCCACTGCCGCTGCCGCTGCCGATGGCGTTGCAGTTGATTAATTTCACCTCCAGCCAGACAAGACCAATGAGCAACCAGATGAGATTGGCCCGGTTACGCTTGATTTTGGGCGACGACACGAAGGCTTTCAGGTCGGCGCCTGCACCCCGCATCCCCATCCGCATTCTTATCCGTGTAAAGTCAGGGTCTGCTTCCGCTTTCAATGTGGGACAAATACCCATTATGTTGGGCTCCTGCTCCTGCTCCTGGTGCACATGCAGCTGTTGCTGCTGGCTGCTGCTGCTGGTGCTATTGCCCTTATTGCTACGCCTGCGGCGTCGGCGTCGACGACGTCGTCGGCGCCTGCGCTGGCGCTTACGATTGCGACTGTTGCAGAACATTTTGCACAGGTTGTGCGTCTTCAGTTGTTGGTCGTTGGCTAAGTCATACGAGACATGCCCGTACAGCATCTTCAATTTGGCATCTGCATGGCCTGGATGGGTGCCCCTGGCACTGGCCGTTGCTGGAACTGGTACGGAGACCGCAACGGACACTGGCTTGGTGCTGGTGCGACTGCCACTAGACGCTGTTGGTTGCAACACAATGCAGCTTGTTAGCAGTGTGGCCAGCGCTGTAGTCCAGCGTGCAAACGCAGCTGCTGTGCTCAGAACCTTTGAGATGCCCACGACTTCACAGCCGGAGCTGGAAGCGTAAGCGGAAACGTGAGCGGGGACTTTCTTTCGCGCCACCAGTGGCGGGCAATAGCTCGAGCCCGCGGAGCAGCTCAAGCTTAGGCAGCAGCAACAACAGCCAACGACAACGACGCAGCATCCCTGGCGACAGCAGTAGCACGGACAATTGTAGAAGCAGCGGCTCCCATTGGTGGCTGGAAGAGGAGTCTGTGGGTCGAAGTCGAACCTCATCGTGGAGCTGTCTGCGTTGTTGTTACTGCTGCCAGGGCGACTCACATGAGCCCTCCATTTAAGCCAGTTGAGTGGTCGTGACCATGAGCTGTCAACACGTATACGAACGCGAAGCGTCTGTCCATCTTCGGATGCGGTTGCCAAGCGGAATGCGATTCTGTAACAAAACAAATATTTCGAAATTGGATCAGTTAGGGCTGCAATACGGTCCTAAGCCGAACCCCATAAAACCCCGAACCTGAATCGGCACCGGATCTTTTCTGTTTGAATAACTAAAACGAGATCGTAAGTTAAAGTGTAAAGTTACTCGTGGGAAGAAATTTGTAATAGCCGTCCTGTGTTCCTGAGGGGGAAAGCCAAAAAGTATGCAACATTTTTTAACTCTGCTATAAATTATACTAGTTTACAGCCAAAAAGTCCCATTTCTACTGAAAGAATTTTTAAGTGTAGTTTGGATTGGTGATCTCAAAAATCGATTTCAAACATTTTTTTATGGCAATGATTTTTAAATATGAACTTTTTTCATTTATTCGGTAGGTGCATTTGCACTTTAAGCCATATCTCACTTCATAATCGTCAGATGGAGTCAAGCAAGATATGAATCGATAGGTAATTGAATTGACAATAATCGCACAAAACACTATTTTCGAATCGGTTAAGTAGTTTGAATACAATAATAAAAAATATTTCAAAATAAATCGATTTTTGGCTCGAAATTGCAATAAATTTCACTTCCAAACGCCTGGGAAAAATATTTAAAAATTCAAAAAAACTATTCTGATTTTTTCAACATAAGAACAGCACTTCTGCGAAGAAAATCAGATATCGATAAACAAAATCTATAAATAAATACAAGAGGTGAAAGCAATTGAGTGATGAAAAAAGATTGAATTTTTGAGATTTTTTAAAAAAAAATGTTCATTATCTTCGACTCTTGTTCTGTTCTGGAATTTTTTTTCTGATCTGGTTATTCGCCCACTTCCAAAATTGACCAAAAACAAAGAAAACAGAAAAAACAAGAAAGAAAGTCGGTCAAGCCCGACTATAACATACTCTGTACCCTTAACGTCGCAGCTCGCATTTGCTCACGAGTTATACGCGCTCATCTCTAAGTTTCACTCTCTCTCTCTATCTCTCTCTCTCTCACTAAGATTGCCGTTCAATAGAATGCTGTGGTGATGGGTGGGGGGGTGGTTGGTGTTTACTGGCCGTTTTTTGCTCATAACTTGAGTATCGTTCATCCGATCTTTATCATTCCCTCAGCAAATCGATAAATAATTTTGTTTTCAAGGTATCTCTAGAAGGTACGAACGGAGGCGGGAGGGGGCGTGGCAAAAATTGAAAATAAACTTGATCTGCCTGCAAGTAGAAGAAATATATGCCCCATACATGTCAAACCTCTATCTCTTAGCATCTCTGAGATCTCTTCGTTCATACGGACGGACGGACGGACGGACAGACGGACGGACGGACAGACGGATATGGCTATATCGAATCGGCTGTTGATGCTGATCAAGAATATATATACTTTATAGGGTCGGAAACGATTCCTTCTCCCTGTTACATACTTTTGCACAAACTTAATATACTCTATGTACCTTCGGTACAGAGTATAAAAATTTCTAAATTTCTCAAATTTTTGCTATTTGAGCAGATACAATATTTATTCATAGATTTATTTCATCAATACCTTATTATCTTTGTAGAAGTAGGATTCTTAAGTCGAAAGAATAAAAATTATTTTTTTGGATTTTTTTATAATTTTCCTAGGCGATTAAAAATGACCTTCGGTACAGAGTATAAAAATTAAATAAATAAAAAGGTTAGTTTCTAGGCGACTTGGTTAAAGAACCGTCTGTCGCTCACAACCTCTCACCCTCTACACGTAGCCTAATACATCTGGCTTCCCGGGTCTTCCCCAGATACCAGATCGTTCAGCCATGCGCTTTGGGATTGAGGATTAGTGCTAGCATGATTTACAAATATAATAAATAAGGAATATATTAAATAAAACAACATTTCCTTTTAAAACAATCCAGTTATGATTCTATTTCTATATGCTAAGGCTTTAATCACATAACTCTGCAGCTTTGACCAGTCCGCGCCGTTGAGGATGTTTAATATTTGAGAGCCGGAATTCCCGCAGAATCGGGCAACCTCCAATGGATGACATTTTCTAGCTCCCTCCTGTTACAGAGGGGGCAGTTTGTGACATTCGGGATAAAATTCAAGTTTAATATTTCACCTCTGGCCATAAAAACGCTTCTTATTCCTTCAATGGGGAACTAATCGGAGAAATATTTATTCTTCCCCAGATCGTGGAGCTGCTGCCCATAAATTAATCAATCAGAGCTTCTCCGGGATTCTTCAACAAATTTCATCCTATATGCTGCATCCATTTTAATTGTAATGTTCCTAGCCCAAGTTTTCCATGTCGCGTTATCTTCAAGATACAGTCGAAATCCATGATCCGCGGCTAGACAGCCCCACTCTCTGAAACATTGCAGACGTTCTTTTAATATGTATTCTGCCAAGATCCTAGGTACCCTTCTTTCTTCCATGGTTATGGCTTTTTTCATATAATCGAAGTGCAGACGAACTGTATATAAATGAAGTAACGATAGTCCGGTCTCCAGATATAAAATTCAGTTCGGTGTGTATTGTGGTAGACGGAAAATTTTCTTAAGAAAGAATCTTTGAAGACTTTCCACTTCTTCGTATCGTTGTATCCCCCATACTTGTGCTCGGTAACACATTATTGCCCTCACTGCGGCATTAAACAGCTTATAATTTGTGCTGGTAGGAACCTTTTTTTTTTGCCTAGTATCGTTCTCCAAGTACTTTTTATCGCTACTTTAGCATCTTTTAGTTTTTCTCCCAGGTGAAAGTGGAATTGAGCTTTGCGATGAATCCAGACTCCTGGGTATATGTATGATTTTACCATTTTCAAATCAATGTCACCCAGTTGCCATTTTTCCGCAAACGCAAGCCTTCTCCAGTGTTTTTTAAAAATTAGCACCTTTGATTTTTCGCAGATAATTGTGAGCCCCCACTCCTTGCAATACTTCTCTGAAGCGTTGATATTGTCTTGCATAGCCTTGGGTGTTTCTGCGAAGACCACTATATCATCTGCTTATAATAAGGTTTTTATTGCCAGGCCGTTTATTGTGAGTCCTTTCGGAAGGAATTCCACTATATCATTTAGGAATATTGAAAAGAGACAAAGCTCAGCAAGCCGTAGGAAACCATTCTGATAGCTTGCGCCATCACAAACTGCTGCTTCGTTGCATTCATACATACTTTGCAAAGTTTGTATAAATTTGGAGGATATGAAATTGCCTTAGAGTCCTTCTATCAATCGAGTCAAAGGCTGCCTTAAGATCCACAAAGAAGGCATAGAGTTTTTTGTCGTTGTCTAAATAGGTTCGCGCAATGGTAATCAGACAAAAGATATTATCTACTGTGGAGTATCCTTTTCGAAACCCCGACTGAAACTCTGTTAGAACGTTGACAGTGATGAGCCACTTACTTAGACGTTCAAGTAGAACGGCAGAGAAAACTTTAGCTATCGCATTCTGAAAAGTTATTCCCCTGTAGTTGCTGGTTACTTGTGGATCGCTTTTCTTGAAAATTGGGAATATTATGGCTTTCTGAAAACTGTTGGGGGCTTTTCCGGTTTGCAATATATTGTTGTATGCTTCTGCTAACCTTTGTAAACCGACTTTAGTGTACCCTTTTTACTCTACGAGTATATAAAAAAAAACACAATAGTAGACCCTTAAATTCTATAAATAAATAATCCTACTAAATCCTAGGTTTGCGTTTTATGGGTACAGTGACAAGACAAGAATCGAAAAAAAAAATTAATCAAATGCGGACACGGGCATTGGGAACAAACCATCATATTAGTGTTGGGTAAAGGTGGTTCATTTCACTGAATATGTTCACTTGTTCTCTGAATTTTTGCTATTTTAATCAAAGATTTTTAATAAACGCGCTTTGGACCGACAGACCAGCATGTTGCTTAAAACAGTATAGCCATACATTGAGAATAAATAGAAACGCAAAGAAAATAATAGCTGAGCTGTCACCGAACTAGGTGAACAGTCACTGATCAGGTCACAATGAACAATTCAATAACTGAACAACTCAATCTGAACAACTGACTGAGCAAGAACAACTGAACAACTCACACTGAATAAAAATGAACAATTGAAGAAGAACATGTTCACTTGTTCACTTAAGTGAACAACTCAATTTTCTTCACTCACTCTTGAACAACCCAACACTACATCATATCAAAAACTGTGGGAGATTTTTACAAATTGCGGGGGCGGGAGGGGCGTGTCAAAAATTGAAAATAAACTTGATCTGCCTGCAAGTATAAGAAGTATATGTCCCATACGTGTCAATCCTCTATCTCTTGCCATCTCTGAGATCTCTTCGTTCATATGGACGGACAGACAGGCAGACGGATATGGCTATATCGACTCAGCAGTTGATGCTGATCATGAAAATATATACTTTATAGGGTCGGAAATTATTCCTTCTCCCTGTTACATACTTTGGCACAAACTATTTACCTTTGTGTCGGTGTACCTTTGCTACAGAGTATAAAAATCTCGTGTTTGCACTTCTCGGATTTGGTAGGTATGAGAATAGATATTAAAGTATATTTCAAACCGCTGGGGTTTGAATGGAAAAAAAAAACAGCAAAATTCGCAAAATTTGTTTATGAGTTCAGATTATGGTGAAGATTTTATAATTGGCCATAGTCCAATAAAATCACGAAATTTGAAAATGTTATATATATATTTACAATATTCGGCTAAATAGAAGGTGTACATCGAACTGTCCAAAAAATACCGATATTTTCAATATTCATATATGAGCTTAGATTGTCAAGAAGACGGTTAAATTGGCTGGTAAATAGACGGGTCGCGAGAATTTATAATGATTTCTGATTATCATGAGGACGGATAAATACACAGATGTTAAAGATCAAAGATTCCATTCTTCGTTTTGTTTTAAACATTCTAAAATATACAAATATACATACATCAAGACAAAACTGATATCTAAGTGAGAATTAATGTGTTCACGGAAAGAGGCAAAAGCAAAGTCGTTATCAACCGCTTTGAACCAAGAAGATCAGTTTATTGTACAAATAAATTAATTAACCAAAGTAAAGTTTCCTTTACGAAACAGCGACAAGTTTTCTGGGGGATTATAGAAGAAGAAGAGATCCAGGTCTTAAAAGATAGATTTCAATTGTAAGATGGTTAGAGTCTTCGCGCAGTGATAGGGGGTAGACCTAGAGACAACTGTATTAGTGCTGTCAGTGACAAAGACAAGAGATTAAGACAGCTAGCGCAACACATTAAGCTGTTTACAGTTATATGATGTTCAAACATTAAAAAAGTCGATTTTCTATTAGTGCCATAGAAGGAACTAATGCTGTCAGTAATCGATTTGTTATTGGTAAGTGAACTCGACATAGGTCATCTCGGAACCGCAACATTAATTAAGCTTTAAATTGTGTAATCATGCGTTTGTATTGAAGACTGAACTGTCTAAATATCGATATTAATAATAAAACTCGTCCAAGCTAGTTCGAAACCATTTTTGAATTGGGAAAGTATCAAACTACAAGTTTCCAACACCGAATTTCCAGTTCATAGTCTCTGAGATATGTAAAATGTCTAACACTCACACTTATAATCTACAGAACAGATCACAGCTTAGATATTTTTCGAGATGCGAAATCGAACCGCTATTGAAGCAGTTCAGGCGGCTGGTTCGGAGCTGGGAAAATTCTTAATTCATATTTCTAGCATACACAACCAGTTCAAACTACGAAATTTAATCTGTAGCAAAATTAAATGAAGTAGTTCTTATTGTTTATATTGTTTAGTGGTAGCAAAGTATTTCAGTTATTAAGTTTCTTCGATCGAAAAATGCCCTTTCAGAATCCGCGCTGGGTTGCCGTAAACAAAAAAATTTTGCATGACTTTCTAGTAAACCATTAGTGCGAAACTTCTGTCCCACATGTGGTATCTGGAAAATTTAAATATGAATAATTAAAAGACTTAATTACGCTAAAGAAAAGTGTCACTTATTTTGCACATACATGCGATGGCAAATGTTTCTTCGGAAATGTGTACACCATACAATTATATGAAATTATTAAAATATTTTATTAAAGCGAGAAAGCAAAGCTAACTTCGTCTGTGCCGAAGTTTTAAAACACTTGAAAAAGTTCGGTTCAAAGGTGAGCGATTTCAACCAAACTTCGAAGATCAGCTTAAAAACATATAATATTAACAATGACCGAGTTAATGAACGCCAATATTGAAAACAAAAAAGTTTTTCTCACTAAAAGCCATTTTCCGACCTAACCTTTCTATGGCAGGTACAAGAAGTAGTCATCCGATTCGGTCGGTTCCGACATATTAGCAGCGTGCAGCTCGACAGCTTCAAATCTGAGGGACTAGTTCGCGTAGAAACAGACAGACAGACGAGTTTTTCGATTTTCAGACAAATTTTGTACTGAAAAACCGGTTTAAATCGCAATATTTTTACACAAGTGAAAATTGGAGCACGGCTGTATAAGAAAAATATCGCCGGTATGTTTCAAAATACACATTTTATACGTACGACTGCCGATATCTGAAGTTGCAATAACAAAAGTTAGTTTCGTGTAACCACTTTATAGATAGCAATCTACATTTTCATTCTCTCGTGCTCGCATAAGCGTGCACACACCTGAAATAATTGCTACCATATTAGCTGAAGTTCATAGCAAATACCGACTTAGAGATATCCAAATGTTAAACAGTTACCGAAAATGCATGCAACTTCTGAAAAGCATTTAAAGTGTACAGTTTTTAAGGAAACACGTGAAGCCTGAGTTCGTACCTATAGAACAGTCTGATTTAAAGGTAATAGCTCAGAATAGTTCAGCTGATGCTGAAATTATATTTCCTAAGCACTTTAAATGCGCAACACACACTTTGAACTTAGTTGTTTTGAAAGATGCTGAACAGGTTGTAAAATTCGTTCTTAGCGAAAGCAACGGTAACTTGAAATGTTGTTAGCAGATCCACAATACCAGCAGATGAAGTATCGTGAACAAAATTATTTATTCGGCTCTAGCCCAGTGCTACAAGATGATACTTATTTTTAACGCACTAGTCACAAATTTGCAAGGCAAATCCCGTTGTAGTTTAGGATTTTTTCTGAATTCAATGCTTGAATAATTTAAAATATTACAATTCTAGTAATGGAAGATTGTATGAAACTGAGAATTGTTATGAAAATTCTAATATTGAATTGGAAGTCTTAACTTGTCTTGCCGATTATAGCAAATCTTTTGAATATATACTTAAGAATACAAATAATTTGAATTTGTTATAAGTATAATACCATTTTGCCTAGGTCTGCCCCTATTGAAAGAATTTTTTAGCATTAGAGCCCAAATACCTACACCAAAAAGAAATAGAAAAGGTGGAATAGAATATTACAAAAGCGAGATATGAGAAACATTTTCATAATATAACATCATATTAAATTAAAATGTTCCATATTTTAACCTTATATTTGGATTTATGCCCGTACAGTTAATATTTATTAATAATATAAATTGATGCATAGTGCATGGTTTCAATTTAAAAGTACCTTATTTGTACCTTTACCTTTAGGTACTGAAAATTCCGGATACCTTTTACCTTACCTAGGTATATTATTTGACATTTACCTTGTACCTTACCTAGGTAAAAAAATTGGGTACCTTTCCAATACTGCTCATAGATAAAATAACTTCTGCGTGTCTTTCGAGTTCTGCTTACGGTTCGGTTTAAATTTTTTCGTTTCGTTTGAAAATCTGTTTGCAGTCCTGGCGTTCAATTTTCGAACTTGTATTTTCGAAAATTCAGAAGTTCGTGAACGGGAGCTTTCCTGAATAAATATGTAGCGAGAACCACTGAATCGAGCCGAAATCGTGGTTCGGTTGGCTTCGAAAACCATTTAATGTGACGGAGACTTATCAACAGATGTCGTAGCTGGCAACTTATGATAAATATTTGCATGTTCCTGGTGGATTTACTGCATTTGCTTTGAAATAAGAAACTGTTTGATCACATTTGTACACCATTTGATTTATATGGTAAAAAGTCTGGTGAAAACTTTTCGCTTTTCAAAGCAAGAATGTTTTCCCAAAATGATGATTTTCTCGATTGTGCTGCAATTCGCTTTTTTTCGCTGGCTAAATGCCAACTTGTAACTGGTGAGTCTCTCAACATCGCTTTGGAATATCCGCACTTTCCGTTGTTATAATTCTCAATTGCGGCTCGGGCTTTGCACCGGAGCTCTAATTTGCCACAGCATTAACAACTTTAGGTGGCGTTGGGCATCTCCCGGGGAGGTGAAGGGGGCGGAGTGACTAATTCTCCGCTCTAGACACTGAATATTGGGATGTTGCTCATGCTGTAGTGGTATGACAAATATTTAGACAGCTTCGCCTGCCTCTCTGACCATGGCACACATATGTATGGATATGGATATGTACATATGTATGTATATGCTTGTCACACAGCCAACGGTCGCCTATACAGGCCAAGAGACATACAGGAGCACAAAGGCTCTGGGCTCGAGCAGGAGCACGCACACACGCACACACAGAGACGCGCGCGAATCTGAATGTTATGAAGCGACACTACACGCAGACCTCAGACAAAAGGATGCGCCGAGACGACGCCAACAACGGCCGAATACAAGTACCATTGCCAGCGGCAGCGGAAAGAGCAAGCAGAACACAAGCATAGTTACAGGCTCTGGGCCAAATGCAAGAGTTTGGGGGGAGGGTGGGATTTGGAATTGGTAGTGGTATTGGTATTGGAGAGGGAGGGTGACTGGCAGAGAAATAGAAATCGTTACGTGCCAAAAAATGGATAATTCTTACTAAAAATTAATTGTGCTTCCATCCATCGATACTGCAGAAGTAGCCAGACCCGATAGTATCCGTTGACACTTGTCACACCTGCTCCTGTAGTATCACACACTGCCACCGCCTCGTGGGTAGGCTGCAAAATAACGTTCGATATATTTTTGGTTATTCGCCAACTTGAAAGTTCTTGGACTTCGAGGAAAGCTCGACGCGTAGTTGGTTCGTTATCTCCACGTGATGGCAACGGACTGTGCGGCACAAAGACGTCTTAACCGCCGAGGACCAACTTCGCTCGCCAGTTACTCTCTCAGTTGCATGGGCTATGCGCATGGTGGGAAGGCTGAAAACACAGCAAATACACCTCTCTCGCTCTCTCCCCCTGTCGCACCACCTTCCATTCAACATGCACTGTAAAAAGCGCCCGTTTCACGCAGAGCGCAATTTTTTCGGACTCTCTTTTTGGACATTGCGCAGGTCTGGTAAAACGCTGAGCAATTTTTTTTATCATAGTTAGGAATTCAATTTTTGTTTTGGCAAAAATCCGGAATTATATGAAATGCCTGCTAGGAGGCGCAGATTGGCCCTACAGATTGGCTCATTAATCGTTCGTTATGGTTCGTACAAAATAGTTATAGAGACGGTTTATCCTCTTGGTTGTAAGGATGCCAGAGGCGGCACCTAGTCCAAGCATGGTGACGGAATTTCAAAGCGCAAGTGCGAACTCGGTGTACCGACTATGCATCTCTCTTACATGAATGGCAGCGGAAGAACTTGAACGGGGCATATTCAAGCCTAGAATCTAAGGGTCTTTAAGCTGGATAAATTACACTAGGCAACAAGGTCTAGTATATTGAAGGGTTCGTGGTGATTCTAGATGATTTCCGTATGCTGAACACGAATCTGTTTTCAGAAATGGTCCATCACGTCGAGATTTTTTGTAATTTGTGCTTAAAGTTTTCACTTTTCACTTTTGTTTTGACTTTTTTTGATATTATCGTAAATTACTATTTCTTAACTTTAAAATTAACTATCCCAAATAATTGTACGATTTTTTTAAACGAAGTATACCATTTTGAATACATAGTCTCGATAATTATAAAATAACAAAACTGTCTACTGCACAAAAGTATGGCTTGCAGAAAATACAACAAAACCCATTACATACTTTGGGGCAGCAACAATATATTGGATTGTCGTAAACTCGAATACAAATACTAAAAATGGCATATTTTCATTGAAAAAAATCGTTGAACTGTTTGGGATAGTTTATTTCAAAGTTAAGGAGTAGTTCTTTCCGATGATATCAAAGAAGGTCAAATCAAACGTATAGGTTCTCTACAAAACGTGTCTAAAAAGAGTCATATAAGGCATTTTTTGTATCTTTAAGCTCAAATTACTAATAATCTCGACGCGATGGACTATTTCTGAAAACAGAAAATCATCTAGAATCACCAACAACCCTTCAATATACTGGAAAAGTCCAATTTTGTTGGCTTGTGTTATCGCTTGACAAAATCAAACATGGAATTAGTTTTGATCAGTGTAAAAATAAAGATGCTCAGAAAATTTCAAATTAAACCCGAGACCAAGGGCCCATTGTCGTCTCATAGAACGACCACCAATAAATTAGGACTTTAGTATCATCCTAGTGGTTTGCAGAGGAAGCTGTTGCTGTAGGTAAAAGTAGATTGATATCCAAATGCACACACTTTTTATATCATACCCAAATTAACCTTTCATGGGCTCTTCAACATTTGGAAACTAAGAAGGGCACATTCTACCTACGATTATTATTAAGATGGGATTAATGACAATTGAAGTCGCATCTACAAGAGGTGTAGACCAAAAACCGAACATTTTGGCAAATTTTCATTTCAATATTTACAAAAGCGCAGGCGTCAAAAGAGGCGCAGTCTAAAATCATTATTTAAAATTGATGAAAATTTTAATTTTCATCTTATACATATACATATGCGCTAATCTAAGCAACTCGGTGCATGCTACTGCAGAAACATGTCAGCCGTCTTGTCCAGCAACAAAAGTACATACATTCATACAAGCAGAAGTGTGTGCAACACGCAGCGTTGTCAATTTATCTGTTTTTCCCAACAAAAAAAATTGAAAATAAAAATCGATTTTGAATATCTTTTGAACCAAGCGGTGCATTACAAAAGTATATATCTATGATCTATGTTTCAATACCTTTCCATTGATATATCACATGTCCTTGAAGGATCAATATTAAGAATACCACAATTTTGCATCGATTCAGTGCCACTGTTTATACATATCGCTTACTTACTTCAAGTCTGTCATAACTCAAGCAAGTAAGAAAATCGGTCAAGCCCAACTGTAACATACTCTGTACCTGCGAAATAGAATGCTCAGTGTTTCACTCCCAGAGTTTATGTTAGTATGAAAGTTTGACAGCTCTAGGGATGGAAATTGGCTGTGAACCGCACCAAAATAAACCAAATCACTAGTCCGTGCTCATAAACAAAACCGCGAAGCAAACCGGTGTTCTTTAAAACAGCCAAGCCCATCCGAAAACTGCATGCTTACCGAAGACTGTATATGTCTCCTTCTGGCGGAATCTTGTACATCAGCCACTTTTGAACTGGTTCAGCCGGCTGTTTCAGCTTACTTCATAGTACCACCAGCCTACACATCAAGATTCCAGTTAATAGCTTAAACAATTTCTAAGATATGGCTCTGAGCCAAGGCTGCAAACCTCTGAAATTCTGGAGTAGTTTTGGCTTGTGGCTGTAAATCCAATTTTTTTTAAGAAACAGCCCGATCAATAGAAGTATACAATACGTGTATGTACGTATACAATGTACGTATATTTAATCTTTGCAAATTGAGAAATAGCTAAATAGCGTGAACCATTGAACCGGAAATAACCCGCTATTTGTCAGCTCCAGTGGCTCAAACCCGAACCGATCCAGTCCAAATTCTCGTTCGGGTTGCACTCCTTAGCAGCACATTTGCGCAAAGTATCTGAAATCCAAAAATGCACTGACAATGAATTTTTCAGCATGCTAAAAGCACTATTTATTCAATTTGAGAAACAATATTTTTTTTATTGAATCTGAAGACAAGTTGCACCTCAAGTCAGACATAACCAACTTTAGAGCAGAAAATGCCCTTTCAACTGACTTGGGTTGCTGGCACGCAATGGAGGATAAATGTACTTTTTGTCCTCAAAATACTTTCTCACTTATATTCTCACTTATTTCAATTGGATTGGGGGATTTTTAAGTAAAATCCTGCGAATTCGTGGATCCAAGTAAATTGAAGAGATAATAGCTTCATTCGCCAAAAGAATTGTTTCTCTAGACTGTTTTTGGGACTGAATCGATAAAAAATTGTAGTATTCTTAATACCATTATATTATATGGTTATAATATTGATCCTTCAAGGACATGTGATATATTATATAAATGGAAAGGTATTGAAACATAGATCATAGATATATGACTACTTTTGTAATGCCCCGCTTGGTGTAAAAGATATTGAATATCAATTTTTATTTTCAAAATTGAAAATAAAAGTTTATCCTGTTTTTGGATTGTTCACTCAAAATTCGGATATGGGGTGTCTCCAAAAATATCTAGAGCACTTATTTGGCTTTGATTTTTTTAAAGCCCATAACTCTTATTTGCGATCCCTGATTTATACACTAGCTTAGAAGGAAGCCTCACGTCAATTATAATCGACGTTTTACAGTCTTACAATGTATTTTGGAGTCGAGTGTATACCTATTGTATTGTTATTTTAAATATATTGCGTTTTACCCAACGAACCAAGGTTCGAACCAAAACCAAAGCCCAAAAACCTCGAACCTCAAATTTCCACACCTTAACCGTTGTTAAATTTTGGTTCGAACCCGCAAACCGGAGGTTCCGAAAAATTGTTTGGGTTTGCAGCCCTGCCTAAGATAATTATGAAGATTTTATGGACGGATAAATATGAAGTGTAGATCGAACTGTTAAAAGAATCGCGAAATTTGCCAATTTTTCATTTGACAAAAAATTATTATGAAGACTTGGGTAAATATAGGAAGTGTATATACATATGTAGACCAAACTGTCCAAAAAATAACGAAATTTCGAAGATTATTATTTGAGCTTAGATTTTTCGCGAAATTTGCAACATTTTATGAGTTTTGGGAATCATTAAGATTTGATAGATGGCAACTGTAGACGCGTAAATGGTTAGATCGAACGGGCCAAAAAGTCGCGAAATTTTCCAATTTTTTGTATGAGTTATACTATAATGTAGACGGGTAAGTTGAGGAGTCAAGATCCAGCGTGTTGATGAGTCGAGCCATTATAGCACTGTAGACCGTAATATTGTTGAGCACTTTATATTAAATTCTTAAATAATTTTTTTTTCTAAAAAGTTGAAGTCAAAGTCAAATATTACTCGATTTTAATAAACTAAGGTGCCGAAGACGCAAAATTAATTGTTTTTTGAAACTGCATACCAAAAGTAGATTGTTTTATACAAATTTGACTTATAAATTTACGTTTAAAGTAAGGTGAAGTCGCAAAAAACTGGAGACATCGATTTGTTTTTACCCTCAATTTTTACCGTTGGAAAGGTGTTACTTTTATCTTTCCAACGACGTATTACAACCTATTGTAGGATGCATAGTTTAAGACATATGATTTTTTAACTCTATCTACCCCGAAAGGACGGCTTTTTAACCGTTATTAAAAATTTTGATGTGCACGAAAAAATTTGTGGTATGCAGCAATGTTACATTTAACTATATCTACAACCTTCACTATGTCGCATCCCAAAAGTTTTTTGACTGTCACACCGCGTTATCATGAAGATTTAACAGTTGGCAATTAAAGACGGGTAAATAGGAGGTGTCGGTCAATCGGTTAAAAGAAATTTTAATATGAGTTTATATTATGATGAAGATGGAATAGATGGCAATTGTCAAGTAAGCTTCACTTCCTCGCTTTGTATTTAAAATTCTAAAGGTTGCGTAGCAACGCACCCCGGGTACCTGCTAGTATTTCCATATGTGACATAGGCATTGTATGGAGGAGCTTTCAATGGATATTTTAGGAAAAGACAAGTTAAAAGTTACAACTATAGTTAAACTATAGTTTGAAATGCTTAAATGGTGCATAACGAACCACATTTCCAAGACCTGAACAGACCTGCCCGAAGACATTGTTGAGACAATGACAATCATCATTCGAATACAAAGAGGCTGGATGCCTTGCTTGCTATATTCTTTGATCAAATTCAAGGCTGCAAACGTCTAAAATTCTACAGAAGGTTTAGTCCGGGGGTTCGAACCCATTGTAAAGTCCTTGGTTCGGTTCGCGGACTGGATCCTGGGACCCCAGAACCCAAGGTTTTGGTTCGAGCCTTGGATCGCTTGAACAAAAAAGAATAGTTTGACTTTCGATTTATTAATTCTATGTTGATAATGAAATTTATATACCTCTCTATTCATATACTTAATCATCATATTCCATACTTAAGTTATTGTGATTATCAAATCCATTAGCTGACATTAACAATTTTTAGGAAATGCTTAGTTTAAGTATTATATCTGCCAGGAGCTGTTCATCTATACTAGCTCTTAAATCTGAAAGAACAAACTCTAAGCCCTCTAAGCGTCTTCTCTCCAGTCAAAATTTTTATTTGAAAATTTTACAATACTTCGCGTTTCTTCACAACAGCGTAGATGGCTTAAGTGTTGAAAATGCTCCTTCAACTGATACCCGAGTTGCTGGAACAGCAAGTACAGTAAAGGTTAAGTCTTCGGTTTTATGACCTTTTCAAAATTTTAAAACATTTGTCGATGAATGTAATGTATGTGCTCTTTGACAATTTCCAAAGAAATTTGAAACATCATTCGCAGCTTTTATATTTGATATTTTTATTGCTTTCTATCGCTTTCATAAGCTACTCTTCTTCACAGTCAGACGATGAGTCAGTTGCTTTGCCACTGTTTTTTGTAAGCAAAATATGAAATCTCGGGTCTGAGAATACTGAAGCCAATACTGGTATTAAACTCATAATAGAAGAATGTTTTTCGGGGCACTTAGATAGTAATACACAATGATTTGCTGAAGATTTTAAAACCACTGCGCGGCGTGAAAACCAAACGTATTATAAATCCGTTCAAAGCAAAGTTGATTCATCATATGTTCAAACGGTTTCTTTTCGTATAATCTATCATCATCATACTTTATCTTGTCACTTTACATCAAAAACAAAAACCATTCACGCTTAGTTATAAATGCAATCGTTAATAGTAAAATATCCAGAGATTTCCAATATGTATCGATGAATAAATTAATTAAACTGGTGAACCGAACCTCATTTTTCGATAAGGTGGTCCGGTTCGGGTTCAGGTTCAGGAGTCAAAAATATAGAGCGCCTGGTTCATGGTCCGGTTAGCGAACACCAAAAAACCCGAACCAAACGGGTTCTCAGATCAAAATCAAAAATTCTCAATATTTTGTGGGTTGACGCCAAAATTTCAGTTGTAAGCCGGGTATCCAGCACCGCGGAAACTAAAAATTCCTGGCAAACTTCAAAAATAAAAACAAGAAAGAAAGTCGGTCAAGCCCGACTATAACATACTCTGTACCCTTAACGTCGCAGCTCGCATTTGCTCACGAGCTATACGCGGTCATCTCTAAGTTCCACTCTCTCTCTCTCTCTCGCTCTCTCTCTCTCTCTCTCTCACTAAGATTGCCGTTCAATAGAATGCTGCGGTGGTGGGTGGGTAGTGGGGGGTGTTTACTGGCCGTTTTTTGCTCATAACTTGAGTATCGTTCATCTGATCTTTATCATTCCTTCAGCAAATCGATAAATAATTTTGTTTACAAGGTATCTCTAGAAGGTACGAACGATCTATCTTCAAAACTGTAGCAGATATGAGATATGAGATATGTATGAGATATGAGATAGCAGATATGTTTTTTCCAAATTGCGGGGGCGGGAGGGGGCGTGGCAAAAATTGAAAATAAACTTGATCTGCCTGCACGTATAAGAAATATATGCCCCATACATGTCAATTCTCTATCTCTTACCATCTCTGAGATCTCTTCGTTCATACGGACAGACAGACGGACAGACGGACGGACGGACATGGCTATATCGAATCGGCTGTTGATGCTGATCAAGAATATATATACTTTATAGGGTCGGAAACGATTCCTTCTCCCTGTTACATACTTTTGCACAAACTTAATATACTCTATGTACCTTCGGTACAGAGTATAAAAACTGTGCCCGGAATTTTTAGTTTACCTTTTCGTTGCTTGAGTATCCAGCAACATGAACGAAACCCACAGTTTCTTATCGATAGTTGGCCTATCGATAGCGCGTGTGGATCGAGAGAACAGCTGATGCACAGCTCAGGAATATATTGCTTACAATTATTTTGGACGTGATGACCGAAAATTTGGGAGGAATGCTGCTTTGATTTTGTTATGCTGGGGAACCAGCAGGGTGCAGAGATTGGTAGGGGATGTAGCCAAGGGGGCACTTATGCCAAATTGCTGAGGCGGCCTAAGAAATGCCCTCTATGGACACAAAGGTCGATGGGATATCGTAGGTTGAGCCTGTTTGTCGCCAGATGAGATGCAAGTCTATGCGAGTGGGCCACCAGTCGTTCAGGATGCATACATATTGAATTGGACTCATAATGGCAAGCGTCCAAATCGTGATATTTAGTTGTATGCACACATACCAGGGACCTCACATAAAAGGGATCCCCTGGTCCAGGAAAGCAAGATGATCAAGGATTTTGGATCGCAACGAAATACCACTACGAGGCTGCAACCGTAGCTGCTGCCAGAGTCACAAAGACTTTCCTGGTCAAGCGGCGGTCCAGAGACAAGCCAAAGTATTTAACCGCGGTATCCGTATATGCGAATCTTGATCCTAGGAGTCGCAGTCGAGCAACTTTTGCGGGTCTCGTAACGATCGTGTTCACTCTTTGAACGATTAACGGGTATGTTCCAGCTGTTCGCCCATCGACCAAAGCCAAGGTACTGATCTGCCCTCTGAGTTGACAAAATCCTTAATATTAATGTGAATGTATTTATTGTATTTGATTGGCGACCAACCGAGAAGTCATACTACTTTGGAGATTATAGCATTTTAAAGTTGTGCAGATAACAACATGCTGCATTAATGATTTGCGCCATCCGGGCAAAGTGTCATGCTCAGCCATCGGCCTAACATCCTTTAGTACAGCATTAAGTAGCACCTACTTCGCGATGCATGCATGCTTCCCCCGGAGAATATAATGTTTTTTCTTTACATTTATTTAAATTCAAATAATTATCAGTGCTCTACAGCTGATTAATCAGAGTGACCTTGCACCTTTTAGGAGCATGGTCACCCTGCTTTAGTTATGTTCCACACACGCAAGAAATAAATTGCAAATTCCTGGCAGGAATTTTCCGCAGTGCTGGATACAGGCAACCATATGCTAAAAGGAGGCTTAAATTTGGCCACAACTTTATCAACCGCTGGCTCCGTGCAAAACGGTGAATATGGATGCCTCGCAATCAGCCACACCAAGCGTCCCTGATACATGAGCTTTGCCACACTAACAACCATGATCACCCAATGGTTAAGAAATCATCCAAGAAGGTGTCGTTCTAGAGCGATTGTAGTTTGTGGCCGGGAGATTTTATAAAGATCCAAGCAGATAGGTTCAATTAGGTTCATCCAGGGTCAGATCGTATATTAAAGGTTAGTCTGTTCCATGCAGCTCAGATTATAGCAGATCAATACAAGCTTTGTTTCCGTATCTTGCAGGTGCCTTAACGAATGACTCTGTTCGCCGATTACCGCTGAAGTTGGAGACGCAGCCTTCGAAAGACTCACTTCAAGTGCCTGCTCCTCTATCGCCCAATGCCAAAGTCCTAGATTAGTCACAGTGCAGCAGCAGCACTCTTCCGCATTGACCGCTGCCTTGCTTAAGCAGGAACTATAGAGCCGGCAGGATGCGGTGGCCGCCAGTGGCATTGGCACAAAATAATGGAATTTCTTCTATTTTTGTCGTGTCAACCGGGTCGGCCTCTGATACCGCCGACATGCAGCACCCTAGCGGCTCTGTGGGAAGCGGTGAAACCCAGGCACAGCTTAGTGTGAACAGGTAAGTGTAATGGAGAGTCTTCTACATTGCAATTCATGTCTGATTCTTCGTTTTTTAAGAGCAGCTGCTGAGCAAGGAAAGGCGTGCTTGCACCCGCATCACAGAAGATCAGCTGAAGATCTTGATCGCTCAATTCAAGATATTCAGCTTCAGTGAAATGTCGTTTAACATTAAGCAGCAGCACCAGCAAGCGTTTCACTTTTTGAAACACCAGCAACACCTTGGGGAAGCAGTCGATCAGTCTGCTGGGCTCCACGATGCCGATATGTTGAATGATCCTCATTTGGAGCCTTCTCGGTTTCCTCTATGACCATGCTGCACTATCAACAGACCACCCAGGCGAATAGCTTTAAGACGAAAACAAAAAGCGGCAGCTCCGACGTAATGTCGCGTTCTCCCACACCAAATAGCGTGGCTGCCAACAATCTGTACGGTAGCATGAACGATCTACTGAAACAACAGGAATATATGGGTCCACCCAAAAAACTGCAGATATCTGGCAACACATTTGATAAGGCGACCGCTCCTGGTTCGGTCGCAGTGTCCGTGGCGGCGGGATCGGAATTTGAAAGCAACTCTAATTCGTCGAACCAGTTTCAGCCGAGTCCTACTATCATCCCCTATTCAAAACACAAATTGCCGCATTTATTCTTCATACCTTTATTAAGGTCTAATTTTGTATAATATATGCACATCCTTTGCCAATTCCTTAAATATATAGAAACTTTATATTTGTATCCCTTGTTTTATTTATTAGTTTTGTTGTTGTAAATTCTATGCCATACTTGCAGCAACTCTAATTAATACTTAATTAGGTAGGTATTATGCGCCATGGCCCATTCCATGGTATTTGGAAATTGGTTGCTCCCGTTCAGCAACTATAATTTCTGTTCGCCAATTAGTTTTAGTTCGGCTGTTGCATTTTGGCAGTTTCCATGGCAAATGACTGAACATCGCAATTAATTTTTCAAGCTCAATTTGGCAAACCGAACAAGCTGAGTACCAGAACGGGAGCAACACATTTACAAATACCATGGCACGCTTTTGGGGGGCAACAAAAAGTCAGCCTGAGAGTATGCTATACTACTTGAATTAACTGAACCATGGCATGCTTTTGGTGGGCAACAAAATGTCATAAACATGCCAGCCTGAGAGTATGCTATACTATTTAGATAAGCTCACTTCACCCAAAAGCACACATGCAGCTGCTGCAAAAACTCTTATAAATTAAATTTATTTTTAAACAAGAAAGAAAGTCGGTCAAGCCCGACTATAACATACTCTGTACCCTTAACGTCTCAGCTCGCATTTGCTCACGAGTTATACGCGCTCATCTCTAAGTTTCACTCTCTCTCTCTCTCTCTCACTAAGATTGACGTTCAATAGAATGCTGCGGTGGTGGGTGGGGTGGTGATGGGTGTTTATTGGCCGTTTTTTGCTCATAACTTGAGTATCGTTCATCCGATCTTTATTATTCCTTCAGCAAATCGATAAATAATTTTATTTACAAGGTATCTCTAGAAGGTACGAACGATCTATCTTCAAAACTGTAGGAGATATGACGTTTTTTCCAAATTGCGGGGGCGGGAGGGGGCGTGGCAAAAATTGAAAATAAACTTGATCTGCCTGCAAGTATAAGAAATATATGCCCCATACATGTCAAACCTCTATCTCTTACCATCTCTGAGATCTCTTCGTTCATACGGACGGACGGACGGACGGACGGACGGACGGACGGACGGACGGACGGACGGACGGACGGACGGACGGACGGACATGGCTATATCGACTCGGCTGTTGATGCTGATCAAGAATATATATACTTTATAGGGTCGGAAATGATTCCTTCTCCCTGTTACATACTTTTGCACAAACTTAATATACTCTATGTACCTTCGGTACAGAGTATAAAAATCAACAAAATTGATACATGAATAAAATAAAACGTAGTAGTAGACGAGACGATATAGTTAGCAAGACCAGGCATCAATATCGGACATAGGCGATGTAAAGGGTGATTTTTTAGCAACTTTCTTTTTGGTCACACTGTTTTTGGCAGCTCAGCTGTTTTCGTGTCACTTGTTACTGTCAAACATGTTCAGTTTGGTCTATAATTAAAGCATGAATCGACTTACAAAACGAACAACGCTTGCAGATTATTGAATTTTATTATCAAAATTCATGCTCGGTTAAGAAAAGTGCATTGTGCACTTCTTCCATTTAATGGTTGCCTTCTGAGGCTGCTATTCGGAATCTTGTGACCAAATTTCGCAACAAATTTACATTATTGGACATTAAACCACCAACACGCATACGTAAAGTGTGGTCAGAGGAAAAGATCGCAACTGTATCTGCCAGTGTTGTTAATGACCGTGAATTATCGATTCGGCGCCGTTCGCAGCAATTGGGCCTCTGTTTGTTTTGCGGAATGATTTGGGTATTAAATCTTTTAAAACACAGCTGGTGCAAGAATTGAAGCCACAGCACGACCTACCACAACGGCTAACTTTTGGTGAATGGGCGCTGGCAAAGTTGGATGAAGATCCACTTTTTATACCCTTGCAAAGGGTATTATAATTTTGCCCAGAAGTTTGCAACGCATAGAAATATTCATTTCCGACCCCATAAACTATATATATTCTTGATCAGGGGGACAAGCTGAGTTCATTGAGCTTTGTCCGTCCGTCTGTCTGTCTGTCCGTCTGTCTGTCTGTCTGTCTGTCTGTCTGTCTGTCTGTCTGTCTGTCTGTCTGTCCGTCTGTCTGTCTGTCCGTCTGTTTCTACGCAAACTAGTCTCTCAGTTTTAAAGCTATCGAGCTGAAATTTTGCACAGAGTCTTCTTTTTACTGCACGCTCCTAATATGTCGGAACCGACCGGATCGGATCACTATATCTTATAGCTGCCATAGGAACAGTCGGTCGAAAAATGGGTTTTAGTGAGAAAAACTTTTTTGTTTTGAATGTTAACGTGATTAAACTCGGTCATTAATAATATTATATGCTTTCAAACAGATTTGCAAATTTTGGTCAAAATCGGATGACTATATCTTATAGCTGCCATAGGAACCATAGGTCGAAAAATGGGTTTTAGTTAGAAAAACTTTTTTGTTTTCAATGTTAACGTGATTAAAGTCGGTCATTAATAATATTATATGCTTTCAAACAGATTTGCAAATTTTGGTCAAAATCGGATGACTATATCTTATAGCTGCCATAGGACCGATCGGTCGGAAAATGGGTCTTAGTGAAAAAAAACTTTTTTGTTTTTAAGTAAATCGTTCTTAAGGTCGGTGATTATTAATATTAAACGCTTTCAAACTAATTTGAAAAAGTTGAACGACATCGGGTGACTATATCTTATGGTTGCCATAGGACCGATCGGTCGAACATGAGTCTTGGTAAAAAATTTTTTTGTTTAGTTTTGGTAGCGTCCTTAAACTCGCTGATGACTTATTTTATATGCTTTCAAATAGATTCGCAAAATTGGGCCGAAATCGGATGACTATATCTTAAGGCTGCCATAGGGCCGATCGGTCGGAAATTGAGTCTTAGTGAGAAAAACTTTTTTCAGACGTTTATCTGTCGGAAAATAGGTTTTAGTTACAAAATTTTTTGATTTTAATGTAAGCGTTCTTAAACTGTGACATTTGCATTTGCAAGGGTATAAAAACTTCGGCACAGACGAAGTTAGCTTGGCCTTCTCGTTTATCCAAATATTGTGTTGAGCAACGAAGCTCACTTCTGGTTGAATGGATACGTGGACAAACAAAATTGCCGTGTCGCAGCCAGAAGCATTGCAAGAACTGCCAATGCATTCCGAAAAATGCACTGTTTTGGTGTGGATTATGGGCCGGTGGCATCATTGGACTTTACTTTTTTTAAAGATGAAGGCAGGAACGTTACTGTAAATGGAGAGAGCTACAGTGCGATGATTACAATCATATTTTTGCACAAAATTCAAGAGCTGACATGTGTTTTCAACAAGACGGTGCCACATGCCACACAGCACGCGAAACAATGTCCCAATTGAGAGGCAAGTTCGGTGAACAGTTTATTTCACGTTTGGGGGTGCTTAGATCGTGCGATAAAACGACTTCAGACTATTTTTTGTGGGGCTATGTTAAGGCTCATGTCTTTAACGACAGGCCCGCACTGCTCGGTGAAGGCACACTCGGACTCCTCAATGTGCCGTATAAGACCTTTAAGATAATCACGAAACTTCTTCAGCGCTGCATCAATTGGAACCTTATCGGCAGCACAAGGCAGCTGGGCGCAGCGTGCCGATGAAGATGGCATTACCCTGCACTGCAATGTACTGCAAAGAAACGAAACACGAATGATATACTGCCGTAGGGGAGGGTGCGGGACTTACTGTATCGGCTGACGTCCAAAGTGAAACTCCTTCTTGCCCGAGAAGACCTCAAAGATTAGTTTGCCATTAAAGACAGCCACCTTCGCCCGGTAGCTCTGTAGTTTTTCCAGCAGAATGTGACTGACCTCTTTGATCCCCTTTCGGAGACGGATCGGCTGATCCCTTTGCAGCACCCGCCACCATATTGGTAAGGCCAAATGCCGTCATAGTGATGATAGTGATCACCCGGGTGTATGCCGACCTGCAACAAGCAGTAAATCAATAGCGAGTTATGCACTCTCAATAAGCCAACAGCCGAAATGTGGTAAATGTTTACTTTAAGGTAAGTATCCCCGAAAGTTCAAGAATTATTTTTCCTCGATGGACGGCAAATCATAATGAATTTACGTGCAGAAATTAATTGTCGACCATGGTTGTTTATACTCTGTACCGAAGGTACATAGAGTATACTAAGTTTGTGCAAAAGTATGTAACAGGGAGAAGGAATCATTTCCGACCCTATAAAGTATATATATTCTTGATCAGCATCAACAGCCGAATCGATATAGCCATGCCTTCTGTCCGTCCGTCCATATGAACGAAGACAACTCAGAGATGGTAAGAGATAGAGGTTAGACATGTATGGGATACATATTTCTTATATTTGCAGGCAGATCAAGTTTATTTTAAATTTTTGATACGCACCCTCCCACCCCCGCAATTTGGGAAAAACGTGTATCTCCCACAGTTTTGATGATAGATGGTTCGTACCTTCTAGAAATATTTAGTAATCAAAACTATTTATCGATTTGCTGAAGGAATGATAAAGATCGAATGAACGGTAAAAAGTTAACCGGCACCCCCCACCCCCCTCGCCAATCACGCCAACCACCGCTGTATTGAAACAAACACAATCTTTGGGAGAGAGAGATAACCGTGAGTCCTTAGATGTATTATAATATTATAGTCGGGAACAATTGAACTGGTACAGAGTATGTTATAGTTGGGCTTGACCGACTTTCTTTCTTGTTTTGAATATTATTGCAAGTTACAATTTCTTAACTTTGAAATAAACTATTTCAAAGAATTGTACGAATTGTTTTAGCGAAGGTATACCATTTGTAACAGCTTTTCAAAGCTGCTCAGTCGAGTTGAACTTTCGTCCTGCCAGAATAAACAATCATACTGGCGAACGGCTTTCAAAAGTGCCTGGACTATGAAATGAAGAGCTTGCCTCACATAATACATAATTTGTCATTTAACAACTTGTCTTATGCTTTATTTCCTTCTCGAAGTCCTAATGTATCAAGTTTGAAAATGATTTAAAAATGATAATGCTTCGATTCAGCACTGCAAAATTAATTGTATCCGGTCAACATATTGTGATATTCGGAAGAATGTTCGGTTCGATGGACCCAAAAACCCGAACCGGTTCTCCGGGGTTCGGTTCCAGACGGGTTTGCAGCCTTGACGGGAGTAATAGCGAATTCAAACTAGGCACAATCTACCGTATACGTATACCGTCTACCGTCAATGATGGTACGTAAGAACTGGCCGTGCCAAATTTTCTCATAATATTCCACCGTCTGCTGGGGATGTTCCTATCTCATGCTGTTCCACTTAGCCGGTATGCGATATATTTAAAAAAATAAATACAAGGTTTCAACGTAATTTGAATTTCAAAATGAAAATGCCGCGCAGCAGAATAGTAAAATAAATTTGAATATATTCCCAAAACTGTTTATTCCGTTTATAAAATTCAATGTATTGTTCACTAAATGTCATTTAATCAATTCCTTTGACTCATATGGATCTCATATGGAATTCTTCGATGTACTGGGCAGCCCATTAAAGTTTCGTTTAAGATCACATTGCCCATATTTTATATTTGTTTGTCGTTTTTTAATAAATCAGCTATGCATTGATTTATATTGTGCTGCTGTTATTGAGCAGCGCACAGGGTTTTTTTTTTGTCTTTTTTTTGGCATAAGCCCAAAAATATTTTTTTTTCAGATTTCAAATATTAACTGGTTTTTATTTACAGACTCCTATTAGACAAAAAGCAAAACATATTCAAACTTTGTGGCAACACTGTTTTGTTGACTGACTGCTGAAGTCAGCTGCCACGTGCCACGTGTTTTTTGTGAAATTCGCAGCAATAGTCTCCAACATTTAGTGCGTCTGCTTAAAAAGTTAGAAGCAAAATAAAAATTGTAAAAATGCTAATTTTTAGTTCAGATATTTAAGTTTATAAGTTGATAACGCGTTTGTCATTTTTGTTTTCGGTTGCCCAATTGTGATGCGTGTTGTTAATGTATAATTTTAGGTTGACCCTAACCAGTGAAGCTGTGTTTTATGGAATAATAGTTAAGCATGGCACAACGCTGCACAGGGTTTTAAATGCAAAGTTGTTAACGAAAGTGAGCAGACTTATGAGTAACTAACACAGAAGTGTTGCTACAACATGCGACTTTTCGAGAAAATCGGCTTTATTGCAGCTGAATTCGTGCTTAAGTTGAATAGATTACATGAGAACGAGATGAAAAAATTTGTTAGCTTGGTAACGTTTTTAAGTTTTTGTAAGTCGTATTTAGAGCTAAAAATAAAAGTACAAACCGAATTTCAGCTCAATAGCGTTAAATACCACAAAGTTGGAGCAAATCGGACAGATCAGATATATGGCAGCTATATGAAATAGTATGCCGAATCGAACCATTGTCGATAAGTCGCTAAAAATGCTTAAAATAAGTGTTCAAACCAAATTTCAGTTCAATATCTTTAAAACCAACTAAGTTGGTGCAAATCGGCGAGATCGGTTATATGGCAGCTATATGAAATAGTGTGCCGAATTGAACAAAGTTCAATAAGTCGCTTAAGGAGCTTAAAATACATGTTCAAACTAAAATTCAGTTCAATAGCTTAATAACCAACAAAGTTAGCTCAAATCAGCCAGATCGGCTGCATGGGAGCTATATGATGTAATGGTTGAAGTCGAACCCGATTTTGTAAGTCGTACTAGAAGCTAAAGATACGAGTAGCATGAACAAATCTGCCAGATCGGTTATATGACAGATATAAAAAATATTGGTCTAAATTGAGTGAATCTTTCTCTTTGGGGTAAAAAATATGAGTACAAACCCAATTTGGGGTCAATATCTCAACAACTAGAGGCAAAAAACCAGTGTGCAGCGCTCAGAATAGTCGTTAAATGTAAAGATATATCCTCTTATTTTAATTCCCTTAGTTGTTAGTGTGTTTATAATATTTGACAGATGGTAGATGATGGCAATGTGAACAAGAATTTCATTTTTTCACAATCTGCTCAACGTTCCGCCAAGATGGACTGTGGTGTGAATAGGCCATAACGCGCTTAATTTGAAGAGATAATAGGAGATTTGCCAACACTGACTGCCAATAGAAAGCTTTGATGAGGAAAGTCCCAAAGTTCGCCGTGACAAACAGTTTGGCGCCGTCATTTTTCCAAAGGTTTGTGTATTGGATAATGAAAAAGCTTTTGTCAAAAGTTTGACATGCTCAGAACAGTTGGACGGGAATTGTATCTTGAATGCATAATTTGGGCTACTATCCACTGAGAATGCTCGTGAGCTTAACAAAACTACCTAGACACCACTTTCCCCCAAAGTTTGACTTTGACTGCCTTGTAATTCCGACTGTTTTTGGATGAGTCCTCGAAAGAAGAGAATATTCGGTTAAAGAAGTAAATCTGAAGCAAAAGTGTAAGTTGAGAAGAAGCTCTTTCGCCTTTGCTCAGTGTGCCGAGCTGTCGGCGATCCAATTTTAAATGACCTGCCAGTAGATTTCCATTCCCATTTCGCTCAACGTTCTGTTTCTGTTGAGTTTCAACTGGAGTCACAGTTGGGCCCTGTGGCCCCATAGTGTTCAGGCAGAAGAGGCTTGATTGTGTTAGTGGTTTGAGGAATTACGGTTCGCTTGTTTCCTACACATATGTAAGCATGTGTGTATGTATGTGTACACTGTACACACACCCATGTTGAATGTATGTATCGTACATACATACATCATAAGCACACAAGTATGTGCACGTGAATGTTGGAAAGTCGTCGCCAGGTATAGTCGAGGAATAATATGGAATACTGAAATTCATATGTATGTTGGTGGTACAGATTTCACAATAGACACAAAGATGGCGGAGGTAGCATAAAATCCCTGATTTACAAAACATTTTCCCGATACCGACTTTTATAATTATAAGTATTTGTTTAATAATAAGTAAGTCCGACTACAATATACTCTGTAGATGCGAAAGTTTGTATATAATTGAAATGTGTTAGGTTGAAGTTTAAAATTTAATTTGTAAAATAAACTTGATCGACCTGTACAAGGAGTGTATACGCTTCAAGCACTTCGAGCCTCTAGCTTCCATCCCATCTCTGGACAGACGGACATGGCTGTTTAAATATTATTTTAGGGCTTGGAGATGCTTCCTTCTTTGTATCTTCCGTACAGATTATTGGAGTTGGGAATGCCAACTGGCTCTGAAACAAACCGTACCAATCCAAAACGTGAATCAAAACCGCGAATGTTTGAAAATGCTAAACCGAATCAAAAGACACAAATGAAAATTTATCGACGAGTTTGATAAGATCTTTTTTAAAGATAAGTATATTGTTCAAAATTACATATTTAAATTTGGTGCAACAGCTCAGACATTTCGTTTCCGTAGATACCCCGGTGTTCGGTGAGGCAATAGATACTCACCGTTCTCGAAGTGCTGCCTATTCTATTTTATAAAACTAGATAATTTAAATCTAGGCTGCAAACCGGTTCGGAACCGAAACCCTTAGAACCAGTTCGGATCGGGTTTTTTTGGGTCCAATGAACCCGACCCTGAACCGAACCCCTAATATTTTTGACACTTTCGACACAAAATTAAGTAGTTTTTCCAACGACAAATAGAGGGAAATATAGAAATTCCTTTTAATTTTGATAGTTAGCGACCTTTCTAAATTGTAGAGTTTGAGTATTGCCGGCTCTAGGTCAAGTAAAACACACAAATATGTATGATGTTTTCCTAGGAAAAATTCCTTTTTATCTGACAGCTATCATTCAAGAAGTTCTCCAATCCTACGACATTTCTCTAGGTCAGGATTATACTATCAACGTCGATAACACTGTGCAACACTAAAAAGTTGATCGAGTCGCGACTAAAATATTCTGAAAGGGTAATACCATACCATACGTTTGGTCTGGTTAGCTGCCGTTTTCTTTTTATTGAACTTTAAAGTTTTCAGCTTCTGATTGGGATTCGCATCTCCATATCTCGTAAACTATTTGGAATTTCGCTATGACGTTTTAGAGGAAGTTGTTGCTTTTGGTTTGGCCTACAAAACATTTTTAAATAGCAAGTCAAAAAAGTCACATCTATATACTTCAAATTACAAAAGTTCCGTAAAATCGTCATGTTTTCCCTCATTTTGTACTGTTTTTCAACTTTGTCTTGAAAACTGTAACGAATTTGACTAAGCAGTGCAAGACAAAAACGTAGTTTGGACTTAAATAAACAAACGATTGGAACATACCAACTTCATTCGATTGGTCCTTCATATCGTTACGGGCCCTTAAGCATGTAGAGTTGGAACCGAAAATCGAAAAATGGCAATTTTTGGTAGCAAAAGTCAAAAATATCGATAGAATAAAATAGTAAAAAAAACATTACATAAAAATTATAATTAAAAAACTTAAATTGTTTACTTTTTTACCGAAAATATTTGTTTTTTTTCGAGTTTTTATGACTGTTGTACATGCGTGTTGGCCTATAACTATGTGAAACAGTAATTAAATGAAGTTGGTTCGTTCTAATAGTTTGTTTATTTAGGTCTAATAGCCTATTTCCACTGGCTTCATTTCTTATCATTTTCATTTCTAAAAATGATGCTGTTTCCATTGACAAATCTTCATCATTTTGATATTCGCAATGCCACGTTGACAAAAACAGCTGAATGGTTTGATTTAAACAACAGGCGCCACTTTCAAACTCACGGGGAGTTTTTGCAATATTTACCCAAAAAAAGACATACCCGGCAGGAGAGCAATTACCCTGGGCGAACGCATTGTTAACACCCTGAATAATCAGCAGAAAGCTAAATACACAACTTAGTTTGACTAAATTATATTATAAACAAAATTGCGCCTTATTTTAAAATTAAAATCAATAGTTTATTGGTGATGACACTTTCTATTTCCAGAGAGTAACGAGTAGTGCCAGAGAATAGCGAGTACTTTTTAAAAAAATACCAAATTCCTTCGTGGGGAATGCCATCATTTTTGAGAAATGAAGGAAATGAAGGGCAAAATGCAACAACAATTTGTATGGAAGAAATGATATCATTTTCTTCATTTCTTGTCATTTCAAGAAATGAAGCTTCATTTCTTTGGTGGAAATAGGCTATAAGTTACAACTTTGTATTAAATTACTTGTCCAAATTTGTAACGAGTTTCAAGGCAAAAACTTGTTTTTTTTTTGAGAAACTTTTGTAATTTTGAGTATGAAGATGTAATTTTTTTGATTTGGAACAAAGAAATGATTTGTAAGCCAACCTTTACCAAAGATATTCAAAATAGTTAACGAGATATGGAATCGTAAATCCTACTCTGAAGCGAAAAAGTTTAAAGTGCAATAAAAAGAAAACGGCAGCTAATCAGACTAACCCCAGACAGGGTTTTTATACTACCATCAAACCCATTCAGAATTTTTTGGTCTCGACGCTATCAACTTTTTTGACTTCAAAAATGTGTCACAAAAAGGAATGGAACTATGAAGAATGTATTGTTGATGTAGGTTGCGCATGTGAATCAAAAACATTTCTTAATTTTCACGATGTCCAAGTTAGCTCAATGGATTCCCTGGAGGAATATATAATTTCAGTTCGTTGTGCTGCACACAATCTATCTTTAGTAGTTAACGATTTATTTAAGGAAGTTCAGTTTGACATTAGTAGAGTTCGCAGACTTTGTAAAAAACTCCGTACTCACACTTTCGGGGGTGACACAGAAATCACTAGTGATTTTCGTATAAATCCGGCAATTCTCACAAAGATAAGCACCAATACCTATAATGAAATTGTTGTTGGACACTTTGCTTGCACGCGCAAACACCAATCAAAGAAGAGAACAAAACCGGTTTTTGTTCTACGCGACGCAGACACACGAAATCGTTTGCATGTGTGTCGTTTCTTATACGTCGCACCCTGCATGTATACGGTCATTGATTTCCTATCTTCGGTGCAATTACATAAACAAAACGTACTCAAAGAGCATACGGCTGGGCATCGCTGGTATAATTGCTTGAATTTCAAATTAAAACTGCCTGAATTTCCATGTCAGATGTCGAAAGTAAAGCGAATTAAAACCAACTGTTCAAAGTCAAGTAGATTTGAACAGTTGGTTCCAAATCGCTTAAATTCATCATCTGATCTAGCAACCGTAGATTGTAACGCTACTTTTGGCCGGGGTGTAGCACGCCGGGGGCAGGGGTCACACAAATTTCTTTTCTTTGTTTGTAGTCGGTGGTTGCTGTACACGAATTTCCCTTGAGTCCTCCCAAAAAGAACACGAGTGGTGGTTTGATCGAATCTTCAATGCATTTCTTTATTCAGGGGGGTTAATCTTTTCTTGACTTAGCTCTAGCTTATATTACTTGTTCCTCGGAGCTGTGGGGAGCCGTGGGGGCTCTCGTGCTGTCCTCGAAGGGGCTGCCTGTAAGAGTAAAATTAGTTCCAGAAGGGTTTCGGCATTCGTTTATCTTCGTGACGATCTCCGCCGTCGATGAGCCGTTTTCCAGGGGCTTGGTACCCTGGGGGATCCTCGTGGTGTTGGGTGGCGGGCTTCCGATGGCACCGATGATGATCTCGAGGCGGTAGATGGGGTATTCTCCACGCGAGAATTATGGTATTTCGGGAACCGATTAATGATATACACCGATGCGGGCGTACTCTGAGCCCCGAGATTGGGTATAAGGCGTATTCCCGGCGCGGATGAGGGTGTTCTGGAGAGAGGTGAGGGTTATGGACAGTAGCAGGGCGCTCTCTGAGCCACGAAATTGGATGCAAGGCGCACTCCAGGGGAGGATTAGGGTATTCTGGTCAGAGGTGAGGAGTATGGACAAATGCAAGGCGCACTCTGAGCCACGAGGTTGGATGCAAGGCGCACTCCAGGCCGATCTATGGTACTACGATGTTGAATGGCTTACCTGCACGCTTTGAGCTCTGATCGAGAAGGGATCTCTCTGGAGTTTAAGTTAGTCTTATATAGCTCTCGCTCTGTCTTTGGGCTCACGCCATGCCGAGCAATATCCTAACGCGTTTGCTCATTTTGCTCGATATTTTCTTGATAGTTATCGATATTTTCGAATTAGGCGCCATTTTGTATTTTGTGACGCGTCACAAGATATACTATTTACTTTACTTTATGAAGTTGTACAATTGAAATTGGAAATGCAAACGTTTATACCTCTGCACGGGTATAAAAGCAAATGAAAAACAGCTAAGAAAGTCGGTCAAGCCCGGGTGTGGTGCAGCAGTAGTGTGTGTTAGAGCATGGACAATTTTGACAAACATCGATGTCATCGATGTTTTGAAAAAAAAAAAAACGATTTAAGACATCGATGTTTCTGATAGTACTACTACATATAATATAAGTTTTATAATTGGTCAAAGTCAAAATAAGTAATAAAGTTGGTCAAAATATAGTAAACGCGGAAAAGAGCAGAAGCCTACTAAATTACATACACATGGGCAAATCATAAGCATGTAAGCGTGTTGTGTGCTCCAAAACTTACTTTTAAGATATTTGTCCATATTCTCGATCCTGCGACCTGTAAATAAAAGTTATCAGAACTATTCATCGCCAGATTTTTTATTTGCCGAATGAATGATAAAGATCGGATGAACTAAACTCAAGTTATGACCAAAAGTTAGTTCCTATCGAAGACCTTTTTTGATTTGGTTAAAGTAGTGGGTCCATCAATATGTCAGTTTTTAGAATCAAGTAGTGGCGCCATCTATTAGTCAAGTTATGACCAAAAGAAGGGACGCTGCCTCAGCGCAGCTGCAGCGCTGCTTCTGCAGGTAGAGAGTGTATTACAGTCGGGCTTGACCGACTTTCTTACTTGTTTTGGCGTCAGCAGTGAAGTGACTACACAGAGAAAACATAATTGGCTGCACGGAGCGTGTAGAAAAGTCAAAGCTAAACGAAACCTATTGGGCCCTGCTAAATTGCACACGCAAAATGTTGAATGCAGAAAGCTACACGTAACGTGTAGGATTTTAATATCTAAGCGCCGCGTGTAGAAAAGCTAAATGCTGCGATGCAAATGCAAAATCTACACAACATAAGAAAAGCAATCTGAATACCACACGAACGTGTAGGTTTTCTACACGCTGAGTGTGGATACTGAAATTCTACATGCGCGCGTGTAAATTCTAAGCGAGAAATGTAGCTCTAAATCAGTACTGAATTCTTACATTTTTCGTTTAGAAAACTGATCTCCACACGCGTCGTGTATGTTTTCTACACAAACGTTTAGAATTACAAATGCTGAATGCCACATGTTCGAAATCTACACGAAACGTGTGCCAATTTCTGTCCCGTATATAAATGATCACAACACACTCGCGCTCGCTCTTTTTTCGGCTCTCGCTCGGCTTTGACATTGTTACTATTTTGGATCCTCTTTGGTGTTTTTCCGCGATTTAATGATTTGTCAGTCACGGAAAGTGGTTAGAAACATTCTTTATGATCTTGAATGTAGTTGTAATTATTGGTCATCCATGGTATTTATCGCGGTTCAGTATTGTCATAAAGAGGGCAATGTAGTTATGTGTGGCCTTGAAAAGCAGTTTCTTAAGCATTTAGCGGTTTTATTACCATGGAGATCCCTTAGCTGCAAATTGCATTTATGCATTGATCCTGGCATGATTTTTCACTTGATTGGCATTAACCTTGTTCATTATTACTATTTTTTATCCCTTTTGGTATTATTGCGCGATTTAATAATTCGCTCGTCACGGTAAATAGGTTTAAATAACTCGAGAACCACACATTCTGTTACTCCCAGCTTAGAACCGAGAGCTGTGGCTCACGAGCCGAAAGCGGTTTGATGGCTCACGACTCACGATCTGTATCTCACAGCTCAGAGCCGAGTGTTCTGGCTCACGAGCCGAGAGCCGTTTGATGGCTCCCGGCTCACGAGCTGTAGCTCACAGCTCAGAGCCAAGAGCCGAGTGTCGAGAGCTGAGAGCGAGAGCTGGCTCCCGAGAGCTACGAGCAAAGAGCGATTCCGAACCCTGCGTAACACTGAATTCGAACTTAAGAATTACAAGCAAGCAAAAATTGGTGTATGTTTTCAATACAAGTAACACATTAGATGCCTTGCCGGAGAGGCGCTGCGTAGCTCAGCCGTCTAAGGCGTCGTTCCAACCGTGTTTTTTTCAGTCCAAGGGCCCCGAGTTCAAATCACCCCCCAGAGAATGTAAAAAAATATATATAAATTTGTTTATTGTGATATTTTTCCGAACCAAACTTGTTGGGAGGGGTGGTGGTGGGTCCAGAAAAGCTACACGCCACGTGTTGAAATAAGAAAGCTAAACGCGGCGTGCAGAAAAGCTACACAAACGTTTATGGGTTGAAAATCCCGGTCGAAACGTGTAGAAATCCTTAATTTTCGTGTTGATTTTGCATATTTTTTTCCTCTGTGTAGCCATTAAAAAGCTTCTCAACCTTTGCCGTTCGGATTCGGCGTTAAACTGTAGGTCCCTTTCTCTTGGGCGAAAATTTCAAGCGCACAATCCAAGAGATTGAGAGAGAATAGAGGCTGTAAAGCCAACTATTTTTAGTAGCAGCAGAAAGCAGCGCTGCCGTTGCGTACTTTTTTTTTGCTCATAGCTGGACTATCGTCCATCCTATCTTTGGCAATCTTTTTGCGGATCGATAAATAATGGCAATTACTAAATATGTCTAGAAGGTCCGACCCATCTACCAACATTGTGGGAGATATGACGATTTTTCTAAATTACGGGGGAGGCAGGAGACGTGGCCAAAATGCAAAATATGCCTGTAAGTATAAGAAGTATATGTCGAGCACATGTCAAACTTCTATCTCTTTTCATCTCTGAGATCTGTGCGTTCATACAGACAGACAGACGAACTCGGCTGCTGATGCTGATCAAGAATATATATAGTATACCTTATTTGTACAAACTTATTATACTTTGTGAACCTTTGAGTATAAGAAGTTAATCGTGTTGGGAACAAAAACTTTTAGAAGTGTATGATTGTAGTCGTTATCTTTTTAATGCACTTCAAAGTTTTCAGCTTATGATTGGGTATTTTAATTCCATGTCTCGTAAACTATATTTAATTTTGCTTTAATGTCTTCAGCATAATTTTAGCAGTTCAATTGGCCTACAAATTATTTCTTTTTGTAGCAAATCATTGAACTCACATCTTCGTACTTTGAATTACAAATTTTTCGCAGTACGCATCAAGCTTTCGACACTCGATTACAGTTTTTATACCCTTGTAGAGGGTATATTAAAATTGTCCAGATGCTTGTAGCGCATAGAAGGAAGCATCTCCGACCAATAAAAGTATATATATTCTTGATCAGCATGACGAGCTGAGTTGATATAGTCATGTCCGTCTGTCCGTACTTCAGTTTCTATGCTATTTCCTCCGTCAGTTTTAACGCTATCTTAACCAAACTTTGCACGAAGTCTCTTGGTACATATACGCTGCACATTTGTCGGAATCGGCCGGATCGGATGACTATATCATACAGCTGCCATAGGAACTATTGGTCGAAAAAGTAGTTTTAGTTAGAAAGACTTTTTTGTCTTCAACGCCATACCACAAACATACCAAAACCTCGTATTTCTAAGTTTTCTATGCTTTCACATACTTCCACCAAGTTTTATGAATATCGGCCAACTATATAGTATAGCTGCCATACAAATGAAAAGTCTGGAAAAAAGTCTTAGTAGGAAAATCTTTTTTGTTTTCAATGCTCTCGCTACCAAACTTGTTACTGATCAATATTATATGCTACCACACAATTCTGCCAAGTATGATCCAAATCGGATGACTATTGCATATAGCTGCCATAGGAACTATCGGTATGAAAAGAAGTTCTAGTGAGAAAAACTTTTTTGTTTTCCATGGTAGCGTCTCTATACCTTCCAGTTGTGAATTTGATCAGTTTCCACACAATTTTGGGGAGTTTGCTTGAAGTGATGGCGTCATCAAGCTGCAAGGGGTATATAAACTTCGGTCGAGCCGAAGTTGGATTTCCACTATTTTTCAACTTGGTTTTGTTTTTGGAGGTTTCATATTTGAACACGCAATAGAGTACATCATTCATTCGATTACTCCTTTATTTTATATTTTCGTTCAAAAAGTGAAAAAGGTCCTTTATACAAACCATCTAAACCATCGTTCCGAACTTTGAGGACGCAACGTGACATTGGATGCTTTCTTGGTTTCTCCGTCTATTAGCTTCATAGGAAAGTTTAGTCGGAAATTAGGTTTTTCTTTACCCACTTTCGGTAAAGTTTCAAAAAATGTAACTTGACGAGGTCATAATTGGATTTGTTATATTTGGTAGTGTAATTCATTGTATGAAAATCTTTCTTCTTTCTAAATTATGTTTGAGTTTTCTTTCTGTCTTATTAAATTATTGTTTTTTTTTGTTTTTGTTGGTCTGTAAGCCTGCAAAGCAATGAAATAAAAACAATTCGAGATGCAGCACAGCCCTAGCACACAATCACAACAACTGCTACAGCAGCGGCAGTAATAGTAGCACGCAGTACATAACAGCGGCAGCAGCAACAGTCAACAGCCAAAAGAAACGGCAGAAAAGCTGTCTCGGTTGGCTTGCAGACCGTGAAAAGCCACGAGCCACGATTGAAATACCGAATTTCATACCGAAAACATATGAATACTGATTGTTCAAATAAAGAGCGAGCGCTATGGATGATTCCTACGTACATCTATGTGTACGTATTCGTCTGCATGTGTGTGACATGGGAGTGTGTGCATGTGGGGTAGGGGGGGGGTCTGAGTCTAAAATACGAGTAGACCGATCAAAACAGCAACGAGAGTAGCGAACACCAAAATATATACATGCATATGTACATACATACGTGTTCGGTGTGCCGACGCTTTCTTACCCTTGTGTATACACACTTACTTATAGCTAACTTCCGCGAGGGTTCTTCCTTTGTATTCTTGCGCATAGGTTGTATATTTTCGAAACTAAGTTTCCAACCAATTCTTACTCTCGTACTTAGTTTGCCGTGTTGGTGTTGATCAGGGATATACGAACCACGACACTTGCCCGCATAACTATCTGTACATGGAAACAACGTTCTGACGTATAACAACTGTTTAAATACAACTATCTAGAATTTTCGAGGGAAGCTGGCTTAGATTATGTACAACAGAAACCGAGCATCCTACCCTAACATACACTTTCGCAGGTACAGAGTAAATTTCAATCGGGCTTGGCCGACTTTCATATAAACAAATAAATACTTGGCTTTACAGCCCCAAAGGGCCAAGCCGAGCTTTTCTCTTAAGCTCTTGACCGACTTTCTTACTTGTTGATAAAAATAATGTTGCAATTGTTCTAATATGTAACAAGTTTTTGGCTGTACCCAGAACGAAGCCTTTGTTAAGTTATCGCCAACGTGAAATTTAATGATTGTTAGGGTGCTTTCAGACACACTGGCAAGTTGCCAGATTCTTTTATGCCAGTCTGTTTAGACTGCATTATGACTGGAATTAAGACAGATTTCTCTGAACATATATGGTAACAGTCGCCTGGCCCTGACTCCCTGTCAACCTGCCAGTGTAGGTGAACGCATACTTAATTTCAAAATATTTGTTAACTCTGGTAGAAAAATAAAATTGGAAAAATGTAAGTCAAAATTGCTGAAAAATAATCATTTAAAAATATTATTGTTTCTACTGATACACTCAGGAAAAAATCGCATAGTAAAAACTATAACCATCATATTTGATTTTACTATGCAGTTTTGGTATTAAAATCAATTAATATGCTCTTTGATTTAACTAGAAACATATTAAATCACCAAATTCTCTTTGCGCCAAATATATGAACTATCCAGGGAATTCGAACTTGAGAATTACAAGTGGTCTCATGTTTTAAGGCAGATGGTAGAATTGATTCAATATAAGTAGTATCTTAGAAGCTATGCCGCCAGCGCGCGTAATGGTGCAGCCGGTAGAGAGCACGTTTCAATTGTGTTTCAGTCCAAGGGCCCCGAGTTCATATCCCCGCTGAGTAAGTAAACATTTTAAATACAATTTTATATAATTCGGTGTTTTTCAGAGTCCAACTGGTGCCAATGCGGGATTCCTAGTCTTTATTCAGAACAAACTAATTAACTTAAAAATTGAATTTAAAAAACAAGAAAGAAAGTCGGTCAAGCCCGACTATAACATACTCTGTACCCTTAATGTCGCAGCTCGCATTTGCTCACGAGTTATACGCGCTCATCTCTAAGTTTCACTTTCTCTCTCTCTCTCTCTCTCTCTCTCTCACTAAGATTGCCGTTCAATAGAATGCTGTGGTGCTCATAACTTGAGTATCGTTCATCCGATCTTTATCATTCCTTCAGCTAAATAATTTTGTTTACAAGGTATCTCTAGAAGGAACGAACGATCTATCTTCAAAACTGTAGGAGATATGACGTTTTTTCCAAATTGCGGGGGCGGGAGGGGGCGTGACAAAAATTGAAAATAAACTTGATCTGCCTGCAAGTATAAGAAATATATGCCCCATACATGTCAAACCTTTATCTCTTACCATCTCTGAGATCTCTTCGTTCATACGGACGGACGGACAGACGGACAGACGGACAGACGGACATGGCTATATCGAATCGGCTGTTGATGCTGATCAAGAATATATATACTTTATAGGGTCGGAAACGATTCCTTCTCCCTGTTACATACTTTTGCACAAACTTAATATACTCTATGTCTATAGTGAAAATCGCCTTTCACACTACATTACCAGCATCCTAATGGAAAAGAACATCTACTGGGTAAGAAGTCTGGATGAATTGTGCCACCCGCTTGAAATAGACTGGAGAGACTCCGCAAGATCAGCGTGTAAGTGGAATTTTTTCCGGATTGCCATCCATGATGCTCTCAAAGAAAAAACATTGCAGTACAAGCATCAGTGACTGGTCACTAGCGCCACTCGAATTTATAAACACTTGGACAACTCAGTGGCCAATAAGTTCCAGTCTCTGCCAATCACCACAACTTCCTGGGTACTTAAGGCCCGATTCGATCTTATAAAACTGGGGTCTAACACTTACAACCGTCAGGAACATGTAAACTGCCCCCTATGCAACACTAGAGAACTAGATGACCTTGAGAATTTCCTAGGAAGATGCCCAATTTTAAAGGAGCATAGGATGCTATGTTTTAGGAAACCCCTGCTAACAAGAACCGATATAATAAGTAGTCTGGATGATAGGGAGAATAAGTACTGGGCAGACCTTGTGGCCTTTATTAAGCTAGCTTTACAATGTCGAGCAGCAATTTTAGAAATCTTGAACTAGTCTTTAATGCGTGCAAATGTGCTACTCTTGCGAAATACTGATGAACGATCTGGTATCAGGGGAAGACCCGGGCAGCCAGGTGTTGTAATGAGGTGAGGAGCCATGCGCACGGCCAACAGACGGACTTTGTTTTATGTCCATGTTGGTTAATTTCGTTTCTCTCTTTTTTTAGTGTAACCTTTATTATTGTTATATTAAATAAAGAGAACCATTATTATTATTATACTTTATGTGGTCGTTGATGCTTCCTTCCATGCGTTACAAACATCTGGACAATTTTAATATTCCCTTTACAAGGGTATAAAATCTTTTACTTACTCTAGTGGGATTCGAACTCGGGGCACTTGGACTGAACACTATTGGAATGACGTAGTGCGCCGCGGCGTGCTTTAAAAGCAACATATCTTAGATGTTACTTGTATTGAATAATTGCTGGCTTGTAGTTTTCAAGTTCGAATTCCAAGATCGACTAATATAAGAGGAGCAACTGAAATTTTCGCATTTCATAAATGAAAGGTGTTAGCAGTTTGAAATCAAAGGCACGCACAGTTGATTTTAAATTACTTTTATGTTGTTTAAAGGTTCAAATTCGTAAAATCAACGAGAACAAGAAAGAAAGGCGGTCAAGACCGACTATAACATACTCTGCACCCTTAATGTCGCAGCTCGAATTTGGTCACGAGTCAAACGGCCAGTTAACATACAACGCATTGCGCTCTCTAAGTCTCTCTCTCTCTCTCTCTCTCTCTCTCTCTCTCACTAAGATTGCTTCTGCTGAACGCAATGCTTAGGTTATGGGTGGGGTGGGTGGGGAACGTTAACTGACCGTTTTTTGCTCATAACTTGAGTATCGTTCATCCGATCTTTATCATTCCTTCAGCAAATCGATAAATAATTTATATATATAAAAAAAGTCAAAAGACAAAAAAGTCTTGCGGTATTTCCGCAAGCTTGTCTTTGCAAGCGCGTAGTTCTAGTTGTATTCATCGCATCGGTTCACGCTAGAGCTTTTTGGAAAGCTCTTTTCACGCGCTAACACGTGTTTGATTTATTGTTGTTTGTTTTTAGTCGTTCGTGAGTTATAGCGTCGCAAACATGGAGCAAAATAAAGAGATAATACGGCATATTTTACAGTACTACTACGATAAAGGCAAAAATGCATCTCATGCTGCCAATAAAATTTGTGCAGTTTATGGACCCGATACAGTTTCCATTTCCACCGCACAACGATGGTTTCAACGTTTTCGTTCTGGTGCAGAGGTGATCGAAGATGCGCCACGGTCCGGAAGGCCTGTCGTCGAAAATTGCGATAAAATCGCTGAATTGATCGAAAGAGACCGGCATAGTAGCAGCCGTAGCATCGGCCAAGAGCTGGGCATGAGTCATCAAACCGTTATAAACCATTTGAAGAAGCTTGGATTCAAAAAGAAGCTCGATGTATGGGTGCCACACGACTTGACGCAAAGAAACATTTTTGCCCGTATGGATGCATGCGAATCGCTTCTGAATCGCAACAAAATCGACCCGTTTTTGAAGCGGATGGTGACTGGCGATGAAAAGTGGGTCACTTACGACAACGTGAAGCGCAAATGGTCGTGGTCGAAAAGCGGTGAAGCTGCCCAGACGGTGGCCAAGCCTGGATTGACGGCCAGGAAGGTTCTTCTGTGTGTTTGGTGGGATTGGCAGGGAATCATCCACTATGAGCTGCTCCCCTATGGCCAAACGCTCAATTCGGACCTGTACTGCCAACAACTGGACCGCTTGAATGCAGCACTCATGCAGAAGAGGCCATCTTTGATCAACAGAGGCCGAATTGTCTTCCATCAGGACAACGCCAGGCCACACACATCTTTGGTGACGCGCCAGAAGCTCCGGGAGCTCGGATGGGAGGTTCTTTTGCATCCACCGTATAGTCCGGATCTCGCACCAAGTGATTACCACCTATTTCTGTCCATGGCGAACGAGCTTGGTAGTCGGAAGTTGGCCACAAGAGAGTCCTGTGAAAATTGGCTCTCCGAGTTTTTTGCCAATAGGGAAGCGAGCTTCTATAAGAGGGGCATTATGAAGTTGGCATCTCGTTGGGAACTCGTCATCGAACAAAACGGCGCATATTTGACTTAAATCGCATTATTATAACCAATTTTATGAACAATTGAAAATTCAATAAAAATACCGCAAGACTTTTATATATATATTATATAATAATTATATCTTTAGAAAGTAAGAACCTTCTATCATCAAAATTGTAGGAGATATGACGTTTTTTCCAAATTGCGAGGGCGCGAGGGGGCGTGGCAAAAATTGAAAATAAACTTGATCTGCCTGCAAGTATAAGAAATATATGTCCCATACATGTCAAACCTCTATCTCTTACCATCTCTGAGATCTCTTCGTTCATACGGACGGACGGACAGACAGACAGACAGACAGACAGACGGACAGACGGACATGGCTATATCGACTCGGCTGTTGATGCTGATAAAGAATATATATACTTTATAGGGTCGGAAATGATTCCTTCTCCCTGTTACATACTTTTGCACAAACTTAATATACTCTATGTACCTTCGGTACAGAGTATAAAAATTGCTAAATCAACCAGTTTTAGTCAAAAACGGAAAAGGTTTTTTTTTTATGTGAGTAGACAAGATAAGTGTGAGGGTATAGCAAGTACAAACCGAACCGGATCTGGTCCCAAACCTGCAACCAGCAAAAGAACATTAGTTTTATAAGTGATGAGCTTAAAGGATCTTATAGAAAGTGCTGTTTCTTTACTGACAGAGCTTGAAGTGCATCACAGGGTACAAATAAGTGCGGTTGGCATGTGTGCTTCTGATTCTCGAGAAATGGACCTACAGTTTAGTTTAAGTGCTTAAGAAGCTTTTTCATGGCTAACATAATGTTAATACGTTTGCATTAATGTTAATGCAATGTAATGTTGATGTAATATATCACAGTCGGGCAGGGCAGATTTTATCTAACGACCTCGATTTCCTTCCTAATATTGAATCCAATATAGGTGGGATATAAATAGCTGCACTGAGAAACAAAATTAACCTTATAGTCTCGAAACCGAGACGCAATTGTGTCAAAAGTCAACAAAGACGAGAAATTCTTAACCTAAGATTATATTATATTATATTCTAAATACAGCAATCAACCATAATGATGGTTTATACTCGACTATAAGTTAAAACAATCTCATTTTCTAATATAAGAAAAACATAATTTTAATAATATTCAGTATTTTCTGTTTTATACCCGATACTCGTAGAGTAAAAAGGCTCTGCTAAAGTCGTGAAAATATTTTTAACTCTTACCAGTTTTAGTAATTTCTAGTTTGTATTATTTATAAGGATTTTGTTCTCCAAAACATTTGAGCAACATCAAAATCTCAATTTGAAAGTAAAACAAATACAAATGGGTAAATTAACTAATATAAAATTGATCATATTTGATCATGTATTATTGTTGCGCCTGCGCGCAGAGTTATGCGGGCAAGTCTAAACACATACGTGAAGAGCGTTGAACTCAGCGCAAACGGGTCGGACCTCGGTCCAGTTCCATTTGCCCGTAAGTTGGCCGAAAACCACAACACAGCAGAATACAGAATAAAGTGAAAGAGGCAAGGGGTGGGTTTTTGTGATCGCCACCGCCGCCACGGTGGCTTCTGTCTAACAGGTGTTCCTGCATATATAAAGCGCGGGCTCTGTCGGTGCTAAGGAGTTTTCATTCGGCAGGGAAGAGGGAGAAAACGGAAAATACTCAAATGCACATTCACTCTTACAAGCTGACCCCGCGACTCTGTCTTGCCCAGCTGCCCCTATTCATCCATTTTGTGTGCCTAGCCGAAGGTCTTTCAAACAAAGTGGCACCACTTGTCTAAGACGCTGAGTCCGTACTCCTGGAATGAGACACCTGTCAATCACTGGTTTTCGCTGGTTACTTTCAGGCGCATATTTCATACCAAAAGAGTACAACGAGCTCAACCAAGTCGTAAATATACGCGAGCACTGACTACTCTAAGCTAGATTAAGAAACGGTTGAGTGATCCGTTCTCCTCACTCCCCCTTTCCGCCCCCCTTCCACGGGGGCTTGCAACGGTAGTCGACGATTTGCTTGGCACGCGCCGTTTTCATTTTGCCAGCACCTGCGCCAGCTTGCGTGTAGTTAGTTAGCCACAAAGTAAGTATATAACATACAATACATAGGCATATGTACATAGGCTTACACACATCCATACATACTGATGCAAACACATTACAGTTCAGGTGGAGTTTGGAATAACCCCAGATTTGTGTGTCTTTAACAGATTTCACTTCTGTTTTGACACAGCGAAACCGCGGCACCATTGACTCTGTGGGGGGAATCCATTGAAATCAAGAAGCCTGCGAAAATGGTCCTGGACCATGATAATACTCTGGACAGGGTTGCAACCTTATTATAGTTGGCGCAAAAGGTCTACCGACGCTCGCACAAGGCTTAAGCCACTGATTAACAATACAGCTTGACATCGTAAGCCCTTTGCCTGTTTCCGAATTCCAGAACTTTGTGCTCTCTTAACGGGAAGGCGAGGCAAGGCTTTCCTTAACGGCATATTTATATTTGTTGATAGCTTAATGAATTAATATCTTTAAAACTATAAAAGCCATCAACTTTTGTTGGGCAATATTTTGTATATTCTTAGAAGCTATATCACGGTGGTTAAAACTGAGAAAAAGTTATATATAAACCAGGGCAGCAATCCAAAAACACTTTTGAAGAGATCCGATGCCCCGGTTCGAACTTAAGCGATGGATGCATTGTGGGCCAGAAATTTAATCTTTTTGTCAAAACTCTGTCATTTGTACAACAGCCCAGTTAGAAACTTTTTTCACGAAATGTTCTTAAAATATTGAACGCTAGGTACATAATTTAAAAGAAAAAAAATGTATAAGTTATTGAAAATCCAAATCAAAGTTCAAAAATTTTCCAACTTGTTGGTTTTTTAATTTAAAAACGAGAAAGGAAAGCTAACTTCGTCTGTGCCGAAGTTTTTTTTACCCTTGCAAATGCTGTTTGTGAAATGTCAGAGTTTAAGAACGCTTTCATAAAAATCAAAAATGTTTCTAACTAAAATCCATTTTCCGACAGAAAAACATCTGATTTCAAACATATCAAATTAAAAAAGTTTTTTTCACTAAGACCCATTTTCGTACGATCAGTCCTATGTCAACCATAAGATATAGTCACCCGATGTTGATGAACTTTTCAAATTAGTTTGAAAGCGTTTAATATTAATAATCACCGACCTTAAGAACGATTTACATAAAAACAAACAATTTTTTTCACTAAGACGCATTGTCCGACCATCGGTTCTATGGCAGCTATATGATATAGTCATCCGATTTTGACCAAAATTTGCAGATCTGTTTGAAAGCATATAATATTAATAATGGTCGAGCTTGAGGACGCTAACATTGAAAACAAAAAAGTTTTTCTCACTAAGACCCATTTTTGAACCGGAAGTTCCTATGGCAGCTTTAAGATATAGTCATCCGATTTCGATCACACTTGGCAGAATTGTGTGGTAGCATATCATATTGATCAGTAACAACTTTGGGAGCGATAGCATTGAAAACATTTTCCTACTAAGACTTTTTTTCAGAACTATATTTTGTATGGCAGCTATACTATATAGTTAACCGATTTTCATAAAACTTGGTGGAACTATGTAAAATCATAGAAAACTTTGAAATACTAGGTTTGAGCACGTTTGCGTTGAAGACAAAAAAGTTTTTTTAACTAAAACTACTTTTCGTCCGACAGCTCCTACGGCAGCTATATGATATTGTCAACCGATCCGGCCGATTCCGACAAATGTGCAGCGTATTTGTACCAAAAGGCTTCGTGCAAAGTTTGGTTTAGATAGCTTTAAAACTAACAGAGGAGATAGCATAGAAACAGTCGGACGGACAGACGGACATCAACTCAGCAACTCGTCATGCTGACCAAGAATATATTTAGTTTGTGTGGTCGCAGAAGCTTCCTTCTATGCGTTACAAACATCTGGACAATTTTAATATACCCTTTACAAGGGTACAAAAAATAGAGAAAAGCTAACTTCGGCTCGACCGAAAGTTTGCGCAAAGTCTTTTGGTACATTTGTCGGAACCGGCCGGATCGGATTACTATAGCATATAGCCAAAGATTGGAAAGGTACCCAATTTTCTTACCTAGGTAAGGTACAAGGTAAATGTCAAAAAATATACCTAGGTAAGGTAAAAGATATACGGAATTTCCAGTACCCAGGTAAAGGTACAAAAAAGGTACTTTAAATTTTAAAAGAATGGTTAAAAATGGAATATAGTGATTTTAAATGATGTTTTATTATTAAAATGTTTCTTATATGCATAACAACAGCTTCAAATATTTCGTCACCTTGTCTGTTTCTTAAATATTTTCAGAATCGTTTATATTTGAACTCTCATTGACAACAGTTTTAAAATTTTCCATAATATCTTCAACAAGCCAATCTTTCAAACACTTTACAATTAAGTTGTTTTAATATTTAAATTTTGGAAGTATCATAGAGGACAAAACCAATGTCAAGTTTTCAATTGAAGAAAATCGTTTTAAAACTCCTTTTTTTCAGAGCATCTTTAAGTTGATCACAATATTTTAAATTATTCAAGCATTTAAGTTAATGTTTTACTAGAAGTAAATTAGGCAGAAAAATCCTAAATAACAGAGAGATTCGCCCTGCAAAAAAATAGAATAGCCTTAGTGAAAATGTCAGTTCCATTATTTCATGATGGCATGAAAACTGTTCCATCTTTTAATATAAGCTTACAAATATTCTTAACTTCATTTGCTATTACTGTGGATCTGTCATCAGCATTCCAAATTGCCGTTGCTTTCATTAAGGAAGAATTGTAGAGCCTGTTCAGCACCTTTTGTGACAAATAAGTTCAAAGTGTGTGATTCACATCCAAAGTGCCTTGGCAAAATAATTTCAGCAACAGCTGAACTATCCAGGTTTTTTACCTTTAAATCGGACTCTTCTAAATACTGTACACTATACATGATTTACAAAGTTGGATGAATTATCTGTAACTGTTCCACATATATTGGTATTTCTAGCTCAGTATTTGCTATGAACTTCAGCTGATATAGTAGCAAGTATTTCATGTGAGTGGGGAGAATCGCACACGTTTATATGTGAGCACGAGAAAATGACGATGTAGATTGCTATCTAACACCTATATAGAGCCCAGTTGCACCAAAGTAGCTTTTGTTATTGCAACTCCAGCTATCGGAAGTCGTACTAATAAAATGAGTATTTTGTAAAATACCAGCTATTTTCACTTTCGTACAAATTTCTCGATTTAAAACCGTTTTTCAGCACAAAATTGGTATCAAAATCGCAATATTTTTGCGAAAGTGAAAATGGGAGCACGGCTAATAGTCCGCCTTCCTCTTATCGAGCATGGATCGTGTAGTTTTAGCACAGGGTATGTTTACCAGACGTATTAAACCATTTTGAGCTAATGGGTATTTAAATACCAAAGAAAGTGTTGACACTTAAAAAATTTCAGAGCGGGGCATGTGAGACTTATCGTGGCAAAAAGTTTTGAATAGTAAAGGGGAAGAATGAAACTATCAGAAAAAAAAGAACAGTTTAGTTCTTTGTGGTTTACCTGTAGATTCTTACAGATGAAAATCTTGGATTTTTTCTGTATGGAAAATGTTGACGATACGTGCAGCCAAATAAAGAAAAATGGGAGAAATGAAAAACGCGCACCCGTACCAGATACCTTGAGGTGTCCAGTAAGCAATGGAGAAAAATTTACAGCGATATGTCAACACACCTGATTTAGTGACAATGGGTGTTAAAAACATCCCACAGCCTATAATGTGAACTAAAAATACTTTTGTTTTGCTATACCTTTTTTTTCAATTCTTTAATTTCTTAATTTTTTTAGTTTTTTAATATTTATAATATTTTAATTTTTTCAATTATTCAAATTCTATCATCTTATATGGTGTTCCAGGCACATATTTCAAGATTTCAGGCACATATTTCAAATTGTACGAATTGTACCAATTTGGTGGCTCTAGCTCTTCTAGTCTCTGAGATCTAGTTGTTCATACAGACGGACCATTGCATGCAAAAATGTGTGTCTCTATCTCTTATAGTCTCTGAGATCGACACGTTCATACAGACAGACAGACAGACGGACATGGCTATATCGACTCGTCTGTTAATGCTGATCAAGAACCTATATATACTCTATAGGGTCGGAAATGATTCCTTCTCCCTGTTACATACTTTTGCACAAACTTAATATACTCTGTGTACCTTTGGTACAGAGTATTAAAATCTGTCTAGTTTTCGAGATATTAATTTATGTAAAAAAATTGACTTTGGGACCACTGTGCAGTGCTTAGGAGTGTTTGACTGGCGTTTATGTTAACTTAGCGTGTTCGTAGGCGTAATTGACAAAGGTTGTGCACATTGGATAGGCAATAGGTCACATTGTTAGTTGTCTATACTTTTTGGTTCGGAACAGATTCAGCTATTTTGCTCAGTCCTAATTGTGGAGATCTAATATCGGAAAAATTTTTATTGAAATCAAAAACTGGGAGTTAGGAACTGTTCGGGTTTTAAAGGAATGACCCATACTAGTCTTGTAAAACGAAATGTCAGATAGCCTAGCAAATTTAAGTGCATTGTACTAAGTATAAAATGCGACCCTGCTAAATGATGGACTTACAAGTACGAGAATCTTCAGAGTATCCACAATAACACTAGTCGACACCTTTGCATTTCACCTTTGTATTTCAACTTAATAGAAGTATATATCTAATCAAATTATACTGTATGAAGAAAATTTGAGGGCATCTCACATCTTTCATTTGAAAAATATAAACTTTAAGTCGAGTTATTGGTTCAGCTGGTGCAGCTTAAAAAAATAACCAAAACCCATATGTCTTCTGATATCAGCATATAGAAAAATTTGAAACTAGCGCCTAGTACGCGGGGTAGAACCATGGACCCAAAGTTATGAGAAACTGTACCGGAAAAAAGCTTCGCGCATTTGCATGCCTGTACATACTTTCATAACTATGAACGTATGGGGTATGCGGCTTGAAAAATATTTCGTCAACCTGTAGAGTGCAACTGAAAAATCCATAGCAGGAGGGTTGAAGTTGATGGGGTCAACAGGCTTAACTTCCGTTCGGAAATGTGCTGGGAAAGTTTTTGTGCGCCGCTGTTTAGCGTGGTGGCTATTATGGCTGTTGCTTGGTGTTCTTAGCCGAGACGAAATCATAAGCCACTCTGCGCGAGTATGTGGAGAAATCAAGGGCCCGCCCCGCGTGCACGCGTATGCGTATGTATTTACCTGCCTAGGTATTTACATATGACTACAGTCATCATATGTGATGACGCTACACACACACACACACACGCACACACATCCGAAATGGTAATTGCGTCTCTGTGGCGATCGTGCTCAGTCCAAGCTATCGCAAGTCTCCCGCTCCCGATTAGTCGGCAGCCAGTTTGAGTCAACTCGTAGCCGACCAACCGTAAACCTCGCTCAGGCCAGGTTTTGAGCGCGGCACTGCACACACCGACTGGCTGTCGTTGAGTCGACTTTAAACTGCTTCCGCCGTCCATTGCCATTCGACAATTCAGTTTCGCTCGAGATCTCTTTGCGCACGGTCCAACGATCCACCTGGGACTTCACCTGTACCGTGGCCGCCGCCAACAAGTGGAACGCGCTTTAACTCCCACCCGATTCCGCCGTTAAAGTGTCAAACGCCGCGTAGCCGCGTCGATCTCTGTATATATCCGAAATTTTGCTGCGAAACTTATGCATATAACACAAAGAAGGCGTTGTTCCTAATAAAGTGATTAATAGTGTGTGAGAGTGTGTGTGTGTGCAGGAAAACCCTTCATCATTACCATGCCACGCTGAAACTGAACCTGAACCTGAGCCTAAACCTTTATTGCGTATAATATCGAGAATATATGTATGTGCTACATTTGGTGAGTAATTATAGCTATGCCAAGACCTCAAGCTAACTTTGAGGTTAGGTTTTCTCAGATGGATGAGTTTTTCGACCACTTAATCCAAGCTACTATAAATTTTAAAGCTTTGTTGACAAGTCCAATTCCCGATAGCAATTAAATATTTATACAGTTGTAATCAAGCGTCGGATTTTTTCAGATTTTTTCTTTTATTTAGAAAAAGTTTCAAAAAATTCTTCAGAATTCCTCTGCACCTTAAAGTTTACTAGATTTTCCAGTAATCGTATAGGACAATTAATCGTTTGTTGTTTGTTTCGCTTTTAGACACTGTGAGTTGGATAAGCATCTATTTAACATGTATGATGGAGGTTTAGAAGAGCGATTTTCCATCAATTGCAATATTATTTAGAAATTTTTCATTTTTTGATTATGGACTAGCGACACACTCAAAAAACAACACTTTAAAAAGCCCTAAATTAGCACTGAATTAGAAATTCTCCTATGAAATCCGTCCTAAGGCGATTCACACTACATTTTAGAAAAATATTTTCTAAAAAGTTCAATTTTGGGGTAACTACTCAATTTAAATACAGCATTTTTTGTCTAAATTTTAGGGCGATTTCAATTCTAGGGTGATTTTTTATATATAGAAAATAATTTTCTGAGTGCAGGGACAATTTGTTGCATCTTCTAAAGAAGCGAACTGAGGTATGCGGAATGAATTACGAGCAAATTCTTTAAGAATTGGAAAAAATACATTTGATGTCTGAGAATCTTAAATTCTAGATATGGTTCAAAAAAAATATATGTTTCGTTGATAAGCCAACTTCGACTCGAGACTTGGAAGCCAACATTACTCGCATAATTCGCGAGATACCCGTGGCAATGCTGGAAAGAGTGATCCAAAATTGTCAAAATCTTCAAAATCCGAATGGACCATTTATAAATCAAATTATCTTTAAAAAGTAAATTACAGTGATAGTTCTTTCAGCCTATAACAATATTTTCTGTTTTATTTGTAATTTAAACAAAATCTTCTTAATGGATCTTAATGGATCATTCAATGAAATGATCTCTACTGTGCGTTATCTAGAAAGCTCATATTTGGTGTAATTCATGCCGAAATAGTTCCGTAACTTTTTCTATAATTTGTTTTTTGCTTGTCTTTTTTAAAATTTTATGAGTGCCTTTGGAAAAATGTTCGAATTTTATTCCGCATACCTTAGTCAGCGAATAATTTTAAAGACATCTTTGGTTATTATGCATTGGCATGAACGTGGTTTCCACAATCTGACAATGTTGCTAGATTAAGTCTATAAGATTGCTCTACTAAATTTGAAGTTCTTTTTCAAGATTTGAGCTGGTTGAAAATTTTTCATAGCCGAAACCAAAATTCGAGTTCATAGCTTCAATAACTTCTGAGATTCAATTTAGAATCGAAAAAATATCTGACTGCAAACTACCAAACTAAGCAGCTAGATTACATTAATTAAGAAACTAAATATTTTCTGTGATTCGGCTCTGAACTAATGCTGCAACTCGATGTTTTTGTTTGGCGAAATGCGATATTCTGATATAATATTTCTTGTGGCGATTTAGTCGATATTTTTATACTCTGTACCGAAGGTACATATAGAGTATATTAAGTTTGTGCAAAAGTATGTAACAGAGAGAAGGAATCGTTTCCGACCCTATAAAGTATATATATTCTTGATCAGCATCAACAGCCGAGTCGATATAGCCATGCCCGTCTGTCCGTCCGTATGAACGAAGAGATCTCAGAGATGGTAAGAGACAGAGGTTTGACATGTATGGGGAATATATTTCTTATACTTGCAGGCAGATCAAGTTTATTTTCAATTTTTGCCACGCCCCCTCCCGCCCCCGTAATTTGGAAAAAACTTCATATCTCCTACAGTTTTGTAGATCAAAATTATTTATCGATTTGCTGAAGGAATGATAAAGATCGGATGAACGATACTCAAGTTATGGGCAAAAAACGGCCACTTAACACCACCCACCCCCCCACCAATAACCACAGCAACATACCCTAACCGTTCAACGCAGGCAATCTTAGTGCGAGAGAGAAAGAGAGAGAGAGAGAGAAACTTAGAGAGCGCACCGCGTTGTGCGCGGGGTGTTAACTGGCCGTTTGACTCCTGAGCAAGTGCGATTGTAAGGGTACAGAGTATGTTATAGTCGGGCTTGACCGACTTTCTTTCTTGTTTTTAACATTAATATTGATTGGTGGTTCAGTTCATTTGCATCGTCTCACTTGATGAATGTAAAATAAATTTAAATGGTACTGTTTTTATACGTGTGTACTTGCTATACTAACTTCCTCAAGGTTGGTGTTGTGAGTGAACAACCCGATATTCTGTGAACGAGTTTACTCAAATGCCGGTTTTTAACTTTTCAAAATAGGAAGCGTACTATCTTCACATGGTGCTACGTTAATAAGGTCAAACTCTTTACAAGATTAAGTTCTGCATACATTTTATGCAAAAAATTTATACATATACCCGTTACTCGTAGAATAAAAAGGGTATACCAAAGTCGTTCAAATGTATGTAACAGCAAAGACGCTACATATATAGATAACGCATCTCATACAAACTTTTTTTTTTATTATTTTTGAGATCCAATGTCTGCTCCCAAAAAAAATCGTTTTTTCTTTCACATGTGTCATCTATAATATCTATAAATCTTTGGTAACTGGCAAAAGGAAGCATTTTCGACCCCATTAATACAGAATATATATTCTTGATCAGCATCAACAGCCGGGTCGATCTAGCCCTGTCCGTCTGTCAGTATGAACACTTAGATCTCAGAGACTAGAAAAGCTAGAGCAACAAAATTTACAGTTTTAAAGGCAGTGATGTCAAATTTACTAACAATTAAACTCTATATTTGCATTTTACTTAGGTTTCCTTAAGGAATACAACTTTTGTCATATATTCCGGTCATCTTAATGTCAATGATTTGTTGATTAAAGCAAGGGAAAGCTATTAAACCTTTCTTCTACGAAGTCGGGTAGGGCCGACTTTAACTTACAAACTCCAGTAACGATTGAAAAAATGGCTTAGAAATCTGACTTTAGAGTTCGAGGGTTCTAATTATCTGTTTGTTCCCATTTTTGAAGTTTTTGTTTCTAATAATGGGTTTTGGCGACCTGTTTTTGATTTAGTCAAAGTTTTTGTTTGTGCTGGCTCAAAGGTCAGATCAATACCATTTTTAAACAGATATAACTCACAACATTTCGGAATAGAAATGGTAAGTCTGGACAGGCTGTTTCGGAATTTACCACAATTCACTCATCAGCAGACGTTGTTGTTTTTCACACTTCAAGCCCTAGTCAAAGTCTATATTTAAGCGGTCGATTTGGCCGAATAAAGACTTGAGAATTCAACTTTCTACGAATTTCAGCCTGCGATTTCTGTTTGTGAAATTCAGCCTAAAATGATTCTTTTAAGTCTAATATTTAACGGTCAGCCAACTTGGTTTGTTACAGGATCGGTTCAATAATATGGTAATTGGCTGTGGCTGTTACATACTTTTGCTCAAACCCAATATTTTTTATGTACCTACCGCTTTACTCATATATAGGAGACCCTTGTTATACCCTTGCATATTAAAATTGTTCAAATGTTTGTAACGTATAGAAGGAAGAATCTAAGACCACATAAAGTACTTATGTGATCACATTGAAAGGTGAATTTTCTTATATTTTCAGAATCTTTATTTATTTATCTAAATCCATTTCATCCCTTTCCGCTGCAATAAAACTGCCAAAGAATTTTCCAGTTATCATAGCACTTGGCAAAGTCCTCCTTCGGTATAGCCTTCAGAGCCTTCTGCGATTTTGCTTTTATCAATCGAGTCAATCGAGTACCGGAGCGGCCTCTTGAGTTTGCTGAATTGTCAGAAGTCACACGGAGCCAAATCAGATGAATTAGCAGGCACAGCTGTCACTAAAAGTACTACCAAAGATACAGAACAAAAAAAAATATCGATTGGAAAAAGCAGAAAAGTCGATAACAGTATCTCAGCATTATATCAAACATTAATGAATGTTTTTACGTGAAATTTCGCACAGCTGTCACTAACAGTGTTACCAAGTTACAGAAAGAACAAAATTATAAATTGGAAAAACCCGGAAAGTTAATCTTAGAACTTTTTAGCAGGCTCTGAAATAGCTATACGATCAACCAGCCTCCTTTGTGGTGTTGTGTGTGTCTTGTTTTAGAAACGTTATGATGAAAATCATAACTTACTGACCTAGAGCCTGCTAAAAAATTCTAAGATTAATAATCCAAAGGTCACTAAAACAGTTACATTGTGAAAACCAGGAAAGTTTAAATTAAAAATTCGCCTTTCAATTTGTTCATAGGAGTATATATATTCTTGGTCAGCATGACGAGCCTAGTTGATATAGCCATGTGCGTCCGTTCGTCCGTCTGTTTCTATGCCAGTTTTAATGCGATTTTGACCAAACTTTGCACGAAGTCTTTTGGTACAAATACGCTGCACATTTGTCGGAACCGGCCGGTTTGGATGACTATAGCATGTAGCTGCCATAGGAACGATCGATTAAATAACTAGTTTAGTTAAAAAAACTTTTTTTTTTCAATGCAAGCATTTCCAAACCTCGTATTTATAAGTTTTTTATACACTCAAAGAAAAAAACAAACCGATCGTGCTTGATATCAAGCAGTTTTGTTGTCAAAAGTACGGTAATACTTAAATCAAGCATGGATATTTGTGACTGAAATGCTTGATTTTATATTAAGTCGGCTTCATATCAAGCATAGATCTTCTTGGTTGTAAGCTTCGTAACAGACGACGCGTCGTCGACGCTAAGAGCGACTGCGAGAATTGCTCACAGTTCGAAGTCGAGATCAACTGTCTTCTTGTATTCGAGCAGTTTTCGCCTTAAAAAGTCAGGAAGAAAAAAATCTAAATAGAAACCGATTTCAGCCTCGCCGATTCGTGCTAGATTTCTATGGGTGTACTTATTCATAATTCCACCAAGCTTGTTAAAAATCCGACAAATATGTTGTAGTAGTTTGTTTTCAATGTGAGCGTCTTTATACTTTTCACTTATGAATACTGTGTGTGTCAACTAGAGCTGCAAAACTATCGATGGTAACACTATTCGATGTTTTCGATAGTTTTTAAAGTCGATATTATCGATTATATCGGTTTCTGAATAAATAAATAAAAATAAAAACATAAATGTAGAAAGCCTAATAACTTAAACTAAATAACAATTTTATATGATTAATTAAATAGAGCTTACAGATTCAAAATTTTCTTTTTATGAGTAATAGAAACTGAACGTTTTCTTTTCAGAAATTAATGAGATCTTCAGATTCCAAAATTTTTTGTAAAAATAATATAAAATAATCAAAATGAACTACTATGAGCCAATTTTAAATATATTCATAACCCATTTCGAGATTTTCGAATGCAAAGTCGCGCAAGCGCCATTTTTCTCATTTGGATACGTTTTGTTGTCATAAAAATGCCTTTAGATTGCATTGAATTTTGGTCTCTAAACTATTTCTAAGGGTACAAAGAGTTAAAAATTAATGCAGAAGACACCATAAGAAACTATATGATTGCAACTAACTGTAAGTTTCAGCTTTATATTATAACAAAAACAACATAAATATAATGAGGAAATTTAAGTAACGTAACGTCAGGTAACGTCACGTCAGATACTTATGCAAATATAAAGAAACCTGGAAAATAAACTTGTATTATTTCAAATCATATTAAAGAAAATGTTAGACATAAAGATTTGCTCAATTCGCGGAATTTCGCATTTTTCGAAAACAAGTCAAAACCCACTTCCGTTTTATGTAACGTCACGCCAGCATATATGATTGCTTATATCTTTAACTCCTTATGATCGATTGATGTCATTGTTTTTGCTGATCAGTGCTACCTCATTGCTACCCAAATATAGAACAATCTTTTTAAAAATCCAAGATTTTTATATTTTTCAAAAAGATCTTTTCGTACGAACGTAACGTCACGTCAGTTTGGAAATGCCCATATACATACGCATATCGTCTTGATTTCCATGTTTCATGGAACGTGCGTTCTTAAAATATTGACGCATATTAACGATGGTATCTGATCGGTTGTTCCTAGTCTTTGAACCTTTATTCTGCTCCATGAACTGAAACAATGGGTTTAAAGAAGTGGCTTTTCAAAAGGTGTTGGCGGCTCTGTATCATGGATTGACTGTTGTGGTGGCTTGCTAAGTGGAGCCCACTCATTTTTCAAAAATGTTGAGGCATTCGAGTAATTGCTTTTAGATTTAAGCCCTTCTCTCTTAAATTTGGGAAAGTTGGGAATGATGCGCTCCTCACCAGAAGATTTTTTAACGCTCCAGTTAGACATAAGATCGGCAGTATTAATAAGTCTGGTAATGAAATCGTGGTTGATGCTGATTATGAGCACACCAGTGAATCCTTATCTTCATATTTTGTATAATATATATAATTTCCTTACCCCAACTCTAAAAACCGATCTGCTTTTCCAACGCTAGCGAAAAATGCTAAAGAATGAAAAAATGGCTGGACACTATCGATAGTGTAAATTAACCATCGATAGTGTGACACAAAGCCAGTTATTTGATATATCGATAGTATCGATGTTTTTGCAGCTCTAGTGTCAACACAACTTTGGCGAGTTTGATCAAAATAGGATGAATATATAGTAAAGCTGCCATATAACAAACTGGCAACCATATGGCAGGCTGCAAAGGTATATCCCACCTAGCATTTGGAAGATCATTAGGTGATTCCTCACCTTGGTGAGTCTTTCCCGAGCCCATTTGATGTTTAAAAAGAGATTAGTTTCATGTGCGATTTAAGGAAGACTCGAAAATGATTCAAAATGTGCAAATGACTCGAAAATGAGTCGAAACTGATCAGAAAAACGGGTCAAAAACGACTCTTCATGAAATGTCGCGGCTAGGGTACCATTTTCTCCCCACAAAAGTATCATTTATGATCAGAAAACGAGCGCATTTATGACTATTTGAATCAGACTGAGGACTCGAAAAAGACTCGAGTGCGATCAAAAATTTCATAAAATGCTTGCTGTTAAGTTATGTTTTCTCTAATTTTTTGTTATTATATGAAAAAGATGATTTACTTTTAAAACATTGAAAAGTTCAGTTCAAGTTTAAATTCAAATAACGCAAACTTTTTATCTTTGGTCGAAACACGCCATGATAATTTAAAATTAGTTTTTGCGCTACGTGTGACTTCCAAAATAGACGGTGTGCGGTTCCTAGAGATTTAGATATTTTTACCGCTCCCTAAGGTTGTTTTTCTTCAAGAAGTTGTGACTCCCCAACAGTATTAAATCGAGATGGAAAATGTAATCTTAATCGCTTGACTCTGAAGAGCTATAAGATCTGGGCACTGTGAAATGAAATGATTCACTGGCATCAGTTGGGGCGGAGGAACCGATGAACCAACTTTTAGGGACGAGACTCGCCAATTGCTTGAGTGTTCAGCCCCTGGCCAACAAGGCCCTACAAACACCATAATGACGAAACCACCGCCGACGATAATTACGTATTTTGAAGATCAAGACTGCGCCGGCGCTGAGTGTACATAGCTCTCTTTGTTCTGTAGAGGCAACCTGTCTGCATATATTTACCCACGCTACTGACCTTGAGCTTATTTTTCCCGTTTTCGTTGAGTTTGACTGGAGCGGGCTGGGTCGTCATCGCCATTATTCGGCGTGAGTGTGTGAAAATGCGCTTATATTTTCCCACTTTTATTTTTTGTTGCTTTGAATTGAATGTATTACGCGACCGAAAAGTGAGTTGGAAAGAATGCTCAGAAGACACTGAGCGTAGCTGCAGGCCTTGGCCCCAACCCCGGCTGTGACCGTCCATGACTTTAGTAGGGTAAGAGTCGGAGTTGGAGATGTGCTGGGCCGGGGTTTTGCATTTGCCAAGTGCATGACATCATTGGTTCAGACTTGTCTAATGTCCACTCCGTGGACAAGCATAAGAATTGAGCGCTTAGAAGCGGGTTTCCTGCCGCTATCGGTTGGCCGACTAAGCCACCCGCTCACATTTTCCCGCGCTTCGGTCACAGCCGGCATGGGAACACACAACAAGTGCCAGGGCCTGCGTCAAGGTGCTGCAAGTGTAAATGCTGCCGTCCGTCGCGACGGTGGTTGCTGACCTGGCCTGTTACTCATTGTGGCGCGTCCTGCACACATTCCAATTTGACTTGGCCAGTCAGTTGTGGTTATGCTGGAAAATGCCAACTCGATGTGACTGGAAAACCCAGCAAAAGGAGCTCTGTAATAGCAGCCGGCTACCAAATAGCTCCTCTCTGGGGTTGTATTGACAATAATTAACGATGCGCGGGCCGGAAAATGCTGAGCGCGAGGGAAAAGGTGCACAACCCCCGACAGCCAACAGATGGCACTAGACAAGAACGTCAGCTACATAGATCGACAACAATGCAACACGTTACATGATCGGCAGAGCCAGCACGCATACGAGAACAACAAGTGCAGATGCAGTTGACTTCTCGGCTCTCGAACTGCATTGACCCGAGCTGAGAAGGGCGAGTCCCAAAAAGGTCAATTAACAACTGGTGAATGAGCGTCAAAAAAGAGGGCGCGCGCGCACCCCTAGCTCATGATGTTTTAGTCCGCAGGCCCTTTGGCAGGACAGGTTGCAGGAAAATAAGCGCGAAACTTCAATTACGCTGAGGCATGCAACACAAATACTTACTATTAGCCAACTATCGTATAAATTGGCCCTACCTGTTTGTTTTGGAGAGACGAAAAATGCATGGCTTAAATTTTAAAGGATGGATAGTCCCAATGGGCAGGGTCGGCAATATTTGTTGAATCAACTTTGGAGATTAAACGCAGCATCGACCAGTCAATTGTCAACAGCTCTGATGTTAAATCGCTAACTAAGCCGCTGCGTTGGGGCGAATCTATTGATCTAACATTCTGTCAATAATATAATTTTTAGACAAGTCTGCGAGCTCTTATGATTCTGCAACAGGTTCGGTCCGGATTCTCGAGCCCGTGTTAAAGACAAAGTTTCGGTTTGCGGACTTGTTCCTAAAATTATCGAGTCTAAGCTTATTAACAGCTTGTTTGATTGGTGAAACATAGGGCCCCTATTTTCGGTGATTTAGTCTAAAGCCGCGCTGGACACCAATCAAAAGTTGAAAGGACCTCATTCATTACACTGTAAATCTGATAGATTCGAGGCTCCGTGTCACGAAAAACAATAGTAATAATTTCAGGTAAGAAGTATTTTTTATTAAAATGTGAAACCTGGCTTTTGGGAAGTGTCATAACTTGACTAAATGGCCACGGAGTTTAATAAGTCATACAGATAATTAAAGCTCATAAACTAAGCTAAACATATGTCATACACACTTTGCAATGTTATGATAGTTTAGGAAATATGCAGCGTCAAAGCAAAACAATCAACCCAAAAATTTATAAAAGCGTAAGTCATCGCTCATTTAAATCTGTGATGAAAATTCCAAGTTATAGAATTTCGCTTATCTTCAATTTTACCCTGCAGGACCTCACCATAGGCTGCAGAAAAAATGGCAGCACCGTTTTTTAACAGAAGCTTGACAAAGAACTGTAACAGACTTTATTATGGAAAGATACTTCGGGCAGGCTTTTAGGTCCTTAGTTGTTCATTTCATGTCAATCCGGAAACTATTTTCGAAGATACACGCATATTTGTAACGACGTATCAGGTAAATTTACAGTGCTGCAAAAATTTTAAACGCGTTTTTCTCAAAACTGTGTTTAAGGTCGGTGAAAACTGTCATTCGAAACCCGCTCGAAGGATTTGCAAGGCTCTGAAAAATGTAAATTGACAAGTGCAAATTTGAGGAATCGTTTCTGCAGACGCTCCAGCCTGTTCACATGAACGGCAGCGGAAGGATTCCAGATATATATTCAATCCTAGAACGCTTTATGGCAGAGTACAGGCTTAGCCGTGTATAAAGATCATTGAACTGTTAAGAATTGCGCTTTACAAAGCCGAGCATTGAATAAGCTTTGGGGAGGATATAATTTAGATGCCCAGAAAACTGAAATTTAGAGCCAAACACCACCCCTAAATCCAATTCTTCATATTGACACCTCAAAGCGTGATGAGCAATGGAATACAAGGTTAGAATCGGCAGCTCGCGTTTTCCAAATGTAACATAAAATCACTTTGAAAAGTTAAGAGGCAATAAATTCCGGCGCACCAGTCGGCAACAGAATTCAGATCACATTGAAGCGCTTCAGAATCTCTAAGGCTTTTAATAGATCTACAAAATTTCAAATCATTAGCAAACATTAGATAATGCGAATTAATTAGGTAGAAATGCAAATACTGCTAAATACTGTTAGATTCGTAACCGTGGAACGGCCAGGAAAAATCCATGCTGATTGGGATCTATGTGAGAATTAATAAGAAAATTAAAATGCTTTGAGACTTTACGTTCAAAGAGCTTAGATATATTGCTAAGCTTTGCAATTGGTCTATAATTAGAGACATCGCTTTTTGAATGTTAGCGCCTTTTAACTCGCTGATTACTAATTTTATATGCTTTCAATAGATTTGCAAAATTTGGTCGAAATCGGATGACTATAGCTTAAGGCTGACATTTTTTGGTTTTAAATTCTATCTTTCTTAAACTCGGCACTTGTTAATTTGATATGTTTTCAAAACGATTCACGAAACTTGGTCGAAATCAGATGTTTATCTGTCGGAAAATGGGTTTTAGTTTTTGATTTTTATGTAAGCGTTCGTAAACCCTGACATTTAAAAAACAGCATTTGCATTTGTATAAATACTTCGGCACAGACGAAATAAGCTTGGTCTTCTCGTTTTATAAACAATTGACTGTTGCTTTTTTTTCTGCAAACTACAAGGTAAATTGTCTGAGGCCGCTATTTGTTTATATAAAAAAAAGCTTCGATCAAGGCACTAGATTCACTATTAAAGTTTAAACTTTTTATATAATTAATATATAGTTTTCACATTTCGGCGAAATCAAGTTGGAACATGAAATAATGACTTAAAATTGTTACTTTTATAAAATAACTAACATAGTACCCGCCGCGCTTCGCTGCGCCAGCATCAATTCTTACTAATTTGCTTTTCCCCGGTACGACTACCCACTTCCCACCCACCGTTATCGTTATCGTTCACGTTCTCGTTATCGTTATCGTTGTCGTTATCGTTATCGTTATCGTTATCGTTATCGTTATCGTTATCGTTATCGTTATCGTTATCGTTATCGTTATCGTTATCGTTATCGTTATCGTTATCGTTATCGTTATCGTTATCGTTATCGTTATCGTTATCGTTATCGTTATCGTTATCGTTATCGTTATCGTTATCGTTATCGTTATCGTTATCGTTATCGTTATCGTTATCGTTATCGTTATCGTTATCGTTATCGTTATCGTTATCGTTATCGTTATTTTCCTCGTGGGCGGGTTTTCCAAAATCGGGAAAACAAGTGTCTTTCTGTGGAAATGGCCATATGCATATATTATACATATGTACATTCGTACAAATGTATATATTTTTGACAAGGCCTCCTATATAGTTTTTTGTTTTTTTTTTAAAGGATTTGTTTATTTTTTTAGTAGCCCTACTACTAAATTGTTACAATTTACTGTTACTTGTTTGAATAACTTATATTGTAGTGTAAGTGTAATTTCATTTGATAAGCTTTGCTGTGGTACATGTTTGTTTATCGTGTAGTTCTAGTTGTATGGATTTTAACTTCTAGATTTTCTAATTGAGTTGTTTTTGTTGCTTATGTGATAGTTTTTTATAGTTGTCTATTACTTAGTATACATTTGTATACCCTTCCTTTGAAGTCTCTTTCTAGCTCTGATCCCGTGGCCTGAAAAATCCTGATTTTTGCCAGGAGGGTTACACCGTAACGCCAGATCGAAGCTAGGATGACCTTGTATATAAGGACTTTGTTTTTTAGTGACAGTTTGTTGTTGGCTTTGAGGAGCCAACTCATTCTCGTCGCCTTGCTACGTAGACTGCCAGTTACATCAGCAGCATGCTGTTTGAATGTGAGTCGCTTATCCAAGGTCACTCCAAGGTACTTATGGCCCGTAAAGTATGGCCGGCAAAGTATCAGTTGCCCAGTAAATACACGGTTCTCTTGCCATTATAGCAGTGTCATCAGCAAACGTGGCTGTAAGGAGGTCCTGCGGGTCTTCTATTGGTATATCACGCGATGTGGGCATATCCGAGGTGAAAAGACTGAATAAGATTGGGCCTAGCACGCTGCCTTGAGGTACTCCTGCTCGAATCCTCTTCTTCTGGGATGCACGGCCATCCTGGACCACTCTGAAGGTCCTGTCAGAGAGGAATGATTAGACCATTAAGAAGATTTGTGAATTGAGCGTTCCCTTGATCTTAGTGAGTAGGCCGTCGAGCCAGACGCGGCCAAATGCCTGTTGGACATCCAAGTACGCTGCAACAACGTACTCCTTGGCGTGAAATCCTTCCAGGACGAAGTTGTTCAGGTATGCCATGTCTCAGTCGAAATCCAAATTGGAACTTTGGAATCTTTCGTTTGACTGCGGGAGTCTCCAAGATTCTCCGCAGAAGGCATCTTTCCAGTAATTTGCCAAAGGCTGGGAGAAGGCTTATTCCCTGGTTTGTGCAGCATAATAATACTTGCGCTTTTCCAGGCGCTGGGGAAATGGCTGAGATGGAACGGATGCAGTTCTTACCTCTAGCGACATTTCCCATTTACTTTTCATTTCACGGACTCATACGTCACCGGTTTTAAATCGTCGAAATTTCGGGATTTGCGAATTTCAGAGCGACAAATTTTGCAATTTAGAGTGCAAATCTTCAAATTTTTAGGAAAGCGAACTTGTGAGCATGGTTGAACATGTGATATTTCTATCTGTTTTCGAAAATTTCAGAGATTATAGAAAATTCGAATATAAACGTGAATTTGAAATTAAAGATCAATCCGCCAACCCCTCTTTTAAGTTTCGCAAAAGTTTTGCGGTTTGAAACCTGATTTCCGAGCAGATTTGCTTTTCAAATCGTAAAATTTAATCGAAAGCGAAAATTGGAGCATGGCTGAATATCTCAAAAAATTGGTATTACGGGGCTGGAGAGGGCGTCACAAAAAATTTGATACAAACTTGTTCTGCGTGCCAACAATTTTAAATTTGGTTACTCTAGCTGTTATAGTCACTGAGGTTTAAGTACAGGCTGACGGACATAGCTATATCGACTCGACTGTTGATGCTGCTCATGAATATAATTACTTTATAAGAGCTGGCAAAAACATCGATGCATCGATTCGAGAATTGATTTTTTCCATATTTGAGAAACCTCGATATAATTATGGGGAATCGATTTAATTCGAAAAATAATTTACCACTACTAGATATAGATTATAGCTGCCATAGGAACTTCCTAGACCAAGTCCTAGTTAATCACTCTTCTTTCTGTTCAATGATAGCGTGTTTAAACTAGCCAGTTATTAATACTTGAAGTTGAACCAAGTCGAAAGACTTAGCGTAAGTTGCCATATATAACTATCCAGCCAAATGGTTACCACTAACGGGCTATTCTGTCGTGGGTGGCACATGGTTACTAGAGATTTGACTGGCTAGTTTGTGGGGTGACTTCTTAGTCTCTCCCCGTTATTTTGCAGATTTTGGTTCGGTTCAGAGTTTTCAAAAAGACAATTAATCGGATCGGTTGCGGTTCTGTATGGTGTGGTTTGGTTCAGTACCGGCTTGCGTCCTTGTCTTTAACTGAGTAACAGGTGTTCCTTCCATTATTCCATTCCAATTTTTCTTTTTCTCGAACACGTTAAAGAAATCGGAATTGAATAAGCAAATATGTAGATGTATTTATGTACATAACAAAGTACTTCTGTTTTTCCTATTGTTGACAACACTTTTACGAACATTGAACGCTCCCTAAGCTGACAAGGAAATCGAGCCAGCGGCTGCAATCGTTTTGCTCGACCGTGCTGCACATGACCCATTTCTATGCACCAAAAGGAGCCCTTGACCAGCGGTGGAGCATTCTTGCATGTTCTTCAATCGGACAACTGCGGCTACATCTACTGTCGCTGCTCCCCCCCCTGCCCATAGCCCATCGACAGCATCGCCCATCGTCATCGATTTTCTGGTTAAATGCTTCGTTAGCTTTAAGCTACTGCTTATGCTTATCGTCGTCGTCGACGCCGACGTCATGTCGATGATTTTCCTGTTCCTGTTTTAGCCTCTCTTCGCCATGGTTGGAACGTGGGCCAAGCAGTTGCTACCGCTACCTCTGACCGTGTTCGTACCCCGTTACCTGCACCTACAATTAGCAGGGGTATTTTGGGTTTGCGCTGCGCAGAGATAGCATTGACTTGAATGTGCTGATGATTCTGATTTTTGCAGATCCAATTCAAATATAATGATATTTGTATCGAAGGCACAAAGGCTAACGAATGTTTTCAGCTCAGCCTCAGCTGGAAGGCAATAAGTAGGTCGCAACTTGCCAAGAGAGTGCTGAGATGCTCGATATTATAAACCACATAATATCCTCCTAGAGTTCACAAGCGAAGCGAATCCTTTACCTACTTTACCTACACGGAGAAAAAAATTGCCACATTTATTCATATCAATTTAACTCCGATATGACTAAGATCAAATTGATACGTTCAGAAATATCACTACGGTCGATCTTCACCTCATATTTATATTATAGTTTACAAGATCGTCTTAATACAATAAAGAATAATTTGTATATTATAAAAATATAATTTCACCTTCAAGTTTTTGCCGGCTCTAGGTTTCGTTCTGTTGGTACATAACTTTTAAACAGGGACACACCACACCATAAAGGAGGTTAGTTGACCGAACAGCTGTTTCAATGGTATCTCTACGATATCATCAGCGGTCTTCAACTGGTACCACAATCAGAAAACAACTCCCTCCTCATGCCTGTAATGCCAAAATCGCTTGGGAACTCCAATGCGATTCAACAGCAAAAACAGACAAAACGAGCCAGAGCAGCGCTGTCTGTGGCCTTTGTACGTGTGTGTGTCCCCCAATGGTCTTACAATGTTAGTGAGAGAGAAACGAAACTATTTAAATTTCAACAACAACGCCGTGCCTGGCGTTTTATACATTCATGTATGCTTTAGCGACCTTTATGATAATTAAACCTTCAAGTTTTTGCCGGTACAAAAAAACATACATGTAAAAATATAATTTCTTAATATCAAAATTATCGTTTCCAATCTCAAGGAGACATTTATAAAGGTGACACGACTATAAAACACACAGTCATTTCACTCAACACAGCAATTCAACAATTCGTCAACTCAACACAAACAAATTCATCACAAAACAAAGTCATCACAAAATAATTTCAACACTCGTCTTTATAACACAGAGTCATTTCACCTTACACGTCAACTCAACACACGTCAACTCAACACAAAACAAATTAAACACGAAGAAATTCAACACAAAACAATTTCAACACACATCTACACATATATCACAAAGCCATTTCACCAAACACAACAATTTAACACAACGTCAATTCAACGCAACCACATTTAAATTTAACAAGTGGAGAATGCAAGTGTGTAGTACCAACCTTATTAGGGATACAAGCGGCAGGTAAAATTTTTGTTGGAAAAAATGGCACAAATTCTTGTCAATTCAACATACGTCATTTCAACACATTACAAATTAAACACAAACAACGAGTAACGATGATTTTTATTAGAAAAGATTTTTTTCAAAACAAAATTTAACTGAGGCGCAATTTAAAGTCAACTAAACATACGTCATTTCAACACATTAAAAATTCAACACTACCAACGAGTAAAGATCAATTTTATTAGTAAATAAGTTGTGATAGTAAATAAAAGCCAAGTGTACTTACAAATGTGCACACACTTTCGTACGTACGGAGGTACGGAATATACTACACTCGAGTTCGACTGAAATTTTAAATTGTTGTGTGTTTTATTTCCTGCTGTTAAAATTGAACTGTGTTGAAATTGTAGTGTGTTGAAATTTGCCAATGTTGAATTGCTTCATGATGAAATAAATTATGTTGAAATTATAGTTGTGTTGAAATACCTTGTGTTGAAATTGAGTTGTGTTGAATTGGTTTGTGTTTAATTTGCATTGTGTTGAATTGACGTGTTAAGATTGTTTTGTGTTGAACAGACGTGGAACCATTTATAATATCACTTTTCAAATAGCACAATAATATTTTTTATACCAATAGTTTTCAATATCATAATAATACTTATTATTATAATATTTAATATGCAATTGGTAGTATTTCGGATCAATATTATATCTATATATTAATATCTTTTAAGAAATTAATTCTCATAAAACAAGCTAGATCATATTGTACTGGCATTAAACCAGCGGATATCAATATAAATCTGATCTTTTTTTTTTTTTCTCTGTGTATCAACATTTGATGCTAGCAATAACGCCTTAGGTATCCCATAGCCGACCCCATCGCGGGTATATTCCCACTTGTTTTCATACTGTTGCCGGCGCACCAGTTTTGTCAGTAGCCAATGATCGCCTTGGCTCTCTGTAAGTAGCTTCCGTCAAGTGGCAGTGCCTGTGCCTGGTCGTTACGTGTTCGCGCTTCAAGCACAAATCCAAGTCTCCGGCTTAGGCCGTGGCCCTCTGAGTGCCGAGTGCTTGTTATCTATAATTATGAAGAGGCAGAGGAGCCTATTCAGATGGCAAGTGCATCGAATGCTCCGATTGAGGTACCGTTGCTAAATTTGGTGGCTCATCGGCGTGTGCGGACACCGCACTTCGCTGCGGGGCTGCTCGCTGCAGACCTGTGGAGATATTAACGTCACAACTGCTGTCTCTTTTAGGTACTGCAACTGATGCTATGCTTATAATGGAAATGCAGACGCCGTCACATCTTAGCCATGGGCTAGCAACCCTCTCGCAGCACCAGCACCATATCATCCACCAAACGCCAGCCCAGTCCCTGCACGGCAGTCCGGCCCATCTCTCGCTACCCACAAGCACGAGCCAACAAGAGCACCAGCAGCACCTGCAGCATCTGCAGCATCAGCAGCATCACCAAATGGCTATGGCCGTGGCCGTGTCACCGACATTGCACACATTGCAAAGCGCGCCAACAGGTGAAAACCTCAGCATCAGCACTCATCAGCATCATGACCACCACCACCACCATACCAGCGGCCTAGTCTACACCTCAACGCAAATTGACGACAAGTCGAAAGGTGAGTTGCGGTGCGGTATGAATTGTGAAATGGGAAATGGAAACAGTCAATAGTTTTGAATGCTCCTTACATCGGCATTTAGCCTGCCGAAGCTGGACAAAAGATGCAATTTTCATTAAATTTACATTCACGGGGGAAGGGAGGGGGGGACTGGTCAGCGTGTATCTAAAGAACAATAGCTGCAGATGCAGGAAGCGGTAGGCCAAAGACAAGTGCTTCGAACATTGCATTCGGACAAAGATTGCAACATTTTTGTAAGTCAGATGGGACTTGCTGCTGCCGACCGCAGACGTGGCGCTGCCGCTGCCCCTTGTTTAGCTTTCCAAAGAATTTCCGCGCTTCAGTCACGGATTTTTCGATTAAAATGAAAAATCCTCATTCAAATAGCACTCTAGTGCACAGCTTCACAGTGAGGGGGGATGGGTACCCACTTAAGCCACTGTGCATGCACGTGGCACTAGAGCCAGATTTAGGAAGGAAGTTTGAGTCTGTTATAATTTCCGCCCTGCAACATTTTGTCCCAGCCCAGAATCACTACTTTGTTATCCTATGTAATCATAGCCCGAACCGAGAATAGTTTAGTTACAATAACAACATTTCCAAAAGCTTTGATTATACTTAAGGTCAGTTGGGTTGGTGCATAGATTTATTTATTCATTTTTGTGTAATATTTAACAAAGTTCTGTATAACAGTGCACACTGGGCTACAGGGCCAACATTTTCGCCAAAATGATTTTGAACTTTTGGAATATATTTACAAAATAGTTTTTGAATGGCAGCCGCTCTAAGTTGATTTTTCTTAAAATTGCTGCATAAATAGAAAATTAGCAGTCATAACTTGGAAAGCAACAGCTGCCGGAATTTGGTTATTTATTTTCGACTACGGACTAGACTGCAATAAAAAACGAGAGCGTAAGTTTAAGTTGGCCCTGCCAGACTTTGATATACTTGTTGCTCAGGGCAAAATATGTTCCCTTCCTTTATTTCTGCAGGAAAAGACGAAAAGTATGTAAAATTTTTTCAACCCGTCTATTTATTATTCGATCTTTATGAAAATTTGAGGAATTATAGATATTGCGAATATAAATGTAAGTTTCAAATTTGAGATCGATATCTTCAAAATTGTGGAAGTTATTCAACATTTTTTATTGTGGGGCCGGAAGTGGGCATGGCAAAAATTTGAAAAATAAACTTGATCTGCGTGCAGACAATAGGATTTTACATTTCAAATTTGGTTGATCTAGCACTTCTAGCCTCTGAGATCTAGGTGCTCATACAGACGGACGGACAGATGGACATCGACTCATGCTGATCAAGTATGTATATACTTTATTTAATCGGAAATGATTCCTTCTCCCTGTCCGCCTGTCCGTCGCAGATTTCAAGGATGGTAAGAGATAGAGACTTGACATGTATGGGACATAAACTTCTTATACTTGCAGGCAGGATCAAGGTTATTTTCAATTTTAGCCATTCCCCTTCCTACCCACGCAATTTGGATAAAAAGTCATATTTCCCACAGTTTTATTGATAGATTGTTCGTACCTTGTACAGATATTTAGTAATCAAATTTATTTTATCGAAAACAGTTGTCGAAACTTTAATCAACAAAAAACAAGTATATGTCGGAACCGACCGGATCGGATGACTATATCTTATAGCTGCCATAGGAACCATCGGTCAAAAAATGTGTCTTAGAGAAAAATTTTGTTGTTTTCAATTTTATCGTTCTTAAACTCGGCGATTGTTAATTTGATATGTTTCAAAAAGATTCGCGAAATTTGGTCGAAATCAGATGTTTATCTGTCGGTAAATGGGTTTTAGTTAAAATTTTGTTGATTTTTATGTAAGCGAGCTGAGAGTCTTAAACTCTGACATTTCAAATACAGCATTTGCAATGGGATAAAAACTTCGGCAAAGACGAAGTTAGCTTGGCCTTCTCGTTTTAGAAAACTTTTCTTTGGAGGCCGAGAACTTTCTGAACATTGTGCAACCAAATACCAAAAAAACAGAATTACTTTCCACAAGTTTAAAAAATAAACAGGTAAAATTTAGCCGCTTACACGAGAAGAGGGCCTTAATATCAGCTAATATGAGTTTGTGAATGTGAAGCACATAATGGAATGGATAGATGGAATCTGAAATCCATTAACTTACGATTTGTTTATAGAATCCATAGTAACACTAGAAGAAACCCGAAAAGGTTGGTTGAAGTAAGGTTTGTAGAGCCATGATGTAAATGTGAATAAGTGAGCGACAGGAGTGCTGTTTTTGGGGAGTGTTAACTGGCCGCTTTTTGCTCATAACTTGAGTATCGTTCATCCGATCTTTATCATTCCTTCAGCAAATCGACAAATAATTTTGATCACCAGATATCTCTACAAGGTACGAACAATCTATCATCCAAACTGTGGGAGATATGACGTTTTTTCCAAATTGCGGGGGCGGGAGGGGGCGTGGCAAAAATCGAAAATAAACTTGATCTGCCTGCAAGTATAAGAAATATATGTCCCATAAATGTCAAACCTCTATCTCTTACCATCTCTGAGATCTCTTCGTTCATACGGACGAACGGACAGACAGACAGACGGACATGGCTATATCGACTCGGCTGTTGATGCTGATCAAGAATATATATACTTTATAGGGTCGGAGATGATTCCTTCTGGCTGTTAAATACTTTTGAACAAACTAAATATACTCTATGTAACTTCGGTACAGAGGAAGCATCTTTTCAGGTTGATGCGAGAAAAGCCACAGATCATCATAAACCTGTCTAAAATCTTTGAAATTTTGACGACAGTATAGAAAAGGCAATTCCACCCTTGCATTTTAGTGCTCTAACTTAGCTGGAGTTTAATGCTGATCCAAAAACATTTAAACATTAACGTAAAGTCAATAAATAGTAGGGTCTCTTTTAGTCCCATTCCGACCCAGCCGAATGCTGATACATGAGAAACAGAGAAAGCGTAATGACAAAGTAATCCACAAAGTAAAGAACGGTGTCTCTGCTGGGCGATCCATACATAAATGCAACTTGAGCAAAATTGATGTCCTCAGAAGCTCAAGCGAACAAAAATTGATACAGGCATCAGAGGATCTGCGACGCCATCAGTTTTGGGGTTTCTACTTCCTGCGGATCCACTAAGTTCTCCATGTTGCAAGTTCTTGTTTCTTTAAGATGTGTCTGTCGATTTTAGTTAAAGGTGTAATAATATTGTTTGAGTTTGGGGGTCTTTGTGTATAATTTAATTTTGGAAATCCGAAAAATTTAACTTTCCCCGCAAACAATTTAAAATTTTGAACATTGACCATTGGTGAATTTTGCTTCGAACCAACTAAAAACAAGAAAGTAAGTCGGTCAAGCCCGACTATAACATACTCTGTACCCTTACACTCGCATTTGCTCAGGAGTCAAACGGCCAGTTAACACCCCGCGTACAACGCGGTGCGCTCTCTAAGTTTCTCTCTCTCTCTCTCTTTCTCTCTTGCACTAAGATTGCCTGTGTTGAACGGTTAGGGTATGTTGCTGTGGTTATTGGTGGGAGGGTGGGTGGTGTTAAGTGGCCGTTTTTTGCCCATAACTTGAGTATCGTTCATCCGATCTTTATCATTCCTTCAGCAAATCGATAAATAATTTTGTTTACAAGGTATCTCTAGAAGAAACGAACGATCTATCTCCAAAACTGTAGGAGATATGAAGTTTTTTCCAAATTGCGGGGGCGGGAGGGGGCGTGGCAAAAATTGAAAATAAACTTGATCTGCCTGCAAGTATAAGAAATATATGTCCCATACATGTCAAACCTATATCTCTTACCATCTCTGAGATCTCTTCGTTCATACGGACAGACAGACGGACAGACGGACGGACGGACAGACGGACATGGCTATATCGACTCGGCTGTTAATGCTGATCAAGAATATATATACTTTATGGGGTCGGAAACGATTCTTTCTCTCTGTTACATACTTTTGCACAAACTTAATATACTCTATGTACCTTCGGTACAGAGTATAATAATTGGTTTGACAGCCCTGGCTTTAAGAACTTTGATTTGCTTTATTATCTGCCACGCTGATGTAGCAAATGTTTCCCCCTCTTTGTCATGTCCGGGGTAGGTTAAATTTTAACGTGCGAAAAATTCACAGAAGATTTGCTGCATAAGACGAATCATGACCTTCCCTTCAGTTCAGTTCAATACTGAAACTAGACAATTTTTATTTTGAAGTGACCTATTCGAAACTTGTTTGGATTTTAATTCAGGATCGGTTCGGACATGGGAGATTCTGACTTCAGAGCTGCAGACCACACTTTAAGTATTAAACCTAGATACGAATTTTTGTTAAATTTTTAGAAATTGTTGTACCCACTTTTTTTAAATTCTATCTCCATAGACTATGTTCTGCAAATTTAGCTACTTTTGGACCTCATATTCTGGCAACTCTGGTTGTAGGTCTGTAACAGCAATATTAGTCAAACGCAGAGGTGCGTATCAGACAGAGGGAATTTTCTTAATTTATATCGAGAAAATAACAAAAGGAGGTATTTTTTCCAATCTTATTACAATAATTCTTCTGTAAATAGTTTGAACTTTACAACTGGATCCAACCATTTCCCAGTATTTGAATTTGTATGTATTTTAAATCCCTCCCAGCTGGAGCCAACAGGGTTGTCACAATTATTTGAGCGCTTACATTAAAAGTTATTTTTTCGCCAATTTCAGTGCATAAGTTCGATGATTACTCGCACCGTTTATTGGGAAGCATATCGACACCCGTTTCCGTCTCCGTGTCGGCTATTCACGATGCGACGACCGCTCCGACTAGCAACAGTTTTATGTCACAGTCGCAAGGAACCGTCGAATGGATAACGGCTATAAACGATGTCCAGAACAGCACGGGTAAGTTGACACAAAAAGTAATCACTGCTCATTGCTGGACTAATAATCCCATGCTCTCTCTCTCTCTCTCTCTAACTGCCCATTTTAGAGGATTCGCACAGTTCACAAGGAAGCATTTCAGGAGACGGTAAGACGACATATAGACTTAAAACAGATAAAAATTGCGAAAATATACTCTTGCAGTTCATTTACAAAATGATTCAATAATTCTACGGTCTAGTTCAAAAGATAGTTCGTAAACTCAGGAAAAAACGGCTGGGAGAGCTTAAGATCGATTGGGATAGAATTTATACCGTTTTTTACTTAAAATTTAAAGAATGTTTTGTTCTTGGGTGTACTTAAAATAAGTACGAAGCGTTCTAGAATCGAAAAATTACTGTTAATGTTCTTAAAATGAGTACAAATGTTCCTGAATCAAGAACTTTTCGTACTTACAGTAAGTAAAAATTTAAAAAAAGTGCGTAATTACTTCATGTACAAAATATCTTGGATCGAGCACAAAATAGACTTACAAATGCTAGCTTCAAAAAGCTTGCTACAAAAAATGCGAACTATTTTAAATCGAATCTGTTCTTATAATTCCATCCTGGTTCTAACACTTTGATTATGGAGTTAGGTTAGATTTCGGACATACAGTAAAATCATCTTGGTCTTTGGTTAATTCATTTCCTTTGGATTTTCCAAGCCTTATTTGATAAAATACAGAGGAATGGGAATGGCTTTAGAATTTAATGGGCCTAAACCAAGACCATTTTGTACTTAAAATATGAACTATTGTTTTGTTTTCAGAATGTATGGGGATTAATTTAGTATTTATTTGACTTTAACTGAGAATATTTTCACTTATTTTAAGAGTAAATCGGGTTGAGCTTAAGACCATTACAACCTAAAAGTATGATCATAAAAATTTAAAAATAGTTCGAAATGTACTTAATATATCCCGAATAAATCTTATATTAAGTATTTCGGGATTGAAAAAAACGTACTTGAAATAAGAATTTGGTACTTGAATCAAGTGTTTTCGTACTTACCGTACTATTGCCACCGTTTGTACTTGATTCAAGTATCATGTGTTTTTTACCGGCCCCTGCTCTAAATAGCCGGTTGTTAAAATCTTTTATCAAATAGAACCTGTTCTATTCTATTTCTATTTTCTAATTTTTTTAGAGATATTTGCTTTGCTATTACACTATGATCAGAGAATCTCTTTAGAGAAATATGACAAGTGTCAAGGCAGCTTTATCCCAGCGGCGCAAATTGCCATCACAAAATCGATTACTCCTAGATTACTTTGCCTTCAGTATGAAGGAAATAATCGCATACAATCTGCATTACTTTGCCGTATGTATGGCCGCTTTGTAAACGGGGTGCGCACAGCCTGCATTACTAGTAATAAAACAAGTATGCCAGAGCTGAACTGCCATAGGATTCCCATTATGCAGAATGTTCGCAGTCCGTTTATAATTCAACACACAATTTAGGAATCGTATACTCAGTCGTGAAGCACTTGTAATACGATTCAATTTACTAAAGATGGAAAAGTATACGGGTGGGTAAAGTACTTGTTTTACGATGCAATGTACTATTGATAGAGAAGTATATGGGTTGGTAATGCACGTGCATTACAGCCGATATGAGTGGGTAATGATGTAGTAGTGCAGTGGTTTTTATATTAGTTTATTTTAAACGATTTTATTTGTTATTCCTTGATAAATAAAATGTATGTTTTTATAAAGCTTTAAATTGTCCAGACTACAAATGGGAAAAACGTCGTCATCAGGAGGCATTTTCTTTTTCGTCAGCTTTTTAAGGATGGCCAATATATCAATTTGGCATTTACCAATTTTTGGTTGACTCTGCATAATCGTGTTTTGAGCCTCCATCACATTTGCCAATTGAGTTTTCAACTTTGCGAGTTTGTTTTCCCGACAATTATATGTATGTACACTAAAATTAACTAACAACTAAGCCAAATTCAAGTGACTCCTCGCCACGTATGTGTCAAGTCACTGCTACACTTACACATTTGTTCTGCATACAAATACAAATTTACAAAATAGAAGAAATGTCAAAAATCGCTTATGGATGAAGGGGGAAAGCACATAAGCGAACGAAAAAGACATCGGCTCGTGTGTGGCACGATTAGTTGTTTTAGTTTGTTTCCGATTACTATCTCTTTAACGAAAAGCAGCGGTTACATCGCATTACTTTTCCGTCAGGCGTAATGCATACTTTCGGCAGAACACGTTGAACTCTGCGCCTCTGGGTATAGCCTGATTCCACTGATTCATGTACATTCACCGAATATACATATTTTTGACAAGGCCTCCTACATATATACATTTTGTTCCCCCAAACACTATGAGTATTTTTCCTAAACGTAATATGCTTTTTTTTTGAGAGTGTACATTTCCAGTGGAATCACCAAATTTTAAAATTAACATATAATATATTAGTCAGTAGAACTAGGCTATTAGATAGGTAGCACATCGATAGAGATAACATTTTTTGTAATTTCTAAAAAGGTGAAATTTGCAAGTGTGGACCATTTAAAATTCAATAGCAAAGTCTGCTAGTGCTAGACATCACTATGTCACTTGAAATAGCTATACAGACAACGAGAATTGGGTTTGATTTGAGTAAAGTTTATTTGAAGACAAGCAATTGTCTGCTTGTTTGTGATAGTTACAACGTGTGCATGGTTAAATGTAAAGCTACATATCTACTTTTTTACGATATGCTCCTACTCACATCGATTGGCCGGCGCCGTAGATTTACAAATTCGGTGTAGACAAGAAAGCTAGAAGATTACGGGAATTAATATAGTGGGAGCAATGAAACGACAATATGTGGATAAGGTCGTTATAGTTATCGCACAGGACTCGAAAAAGATCATGACGGGCGTAATTTGATTTGCACACTTGCAAGGACAACGGGCGAAAACAGTAAATTGCTCTGCAGGGTACGTTCCAGCTCAGAAAACTTAGGAGGAGAGACGAATCTACATTACCAACAACCAGCTTATGCAGAAAAATTACACCTTGACTAGTCCAACGGTCTTTTAGAGTAGGCAGGTTCAGAAGTTGTAGCATATCTATATAGGGAGGCTAACGGCGACCAGCATCCCAATTTAAACCCCAAAGTGCGAAGAGAATAAACTGCTTTTAAGCCGACTCCAGTATATCTTGATAGAAACTATATTGAGGTGATCAAACGAAGGGCTTTATGCTTTGATTTAAAATAAACTCTGAATAACAATAGTATTTTTATAACATTCCAAAAAGAGTTAATATACCTTATATCAAAGCTGGTTGCGCTCATAGTTTTCTGTTCTCCCCCGACTTAACGCGAATTAACACATTTATCAACTCGAAAGACTGTTGAATTTGGAAGAATGATTAAATTAGATTAGCTACGCAAACTGTCTAATCACTCTGATGGAAATTTAATTAAGGAACCTAGTCCCTTAAGCTGCCTTTTCACTTTTCATATATGGTCAAACTTCTCTAAAGAGAATCTCTTATCAAATAGAACCTGTTCTATTTCATCAAAGAAGGCTAAATTTTCTAAAAATTTTAGAGTTATTTGATTTGCTATATTACACTATCGTAAAGGCTGGAATGACACTTTCAATTTTTAGGGAAGATTATTGTCGCAATTTTTCGTTAATGGACAAAAGTCGCTGTTACAAATCATCTAATTCTCTTAAAAAATATTGTGCCCGGAACTACAGCATAGAGAATGAGTATTAGAGAACAAATTTTGGTATTTTTAATAGTGCCCAAAAAGACACTTTACTGAGCCAGCAGGAAAACACAGTGGCTAGATCGAAACGGACATATTCCCAAATGTATCCAGAGAGCGTAAGTGAAAGCGAACAGCTGACCATGAGTACAGCATACTCTGACTCGCTTACACCAACTACTTTTCCACATAGACGAGCAACTGTGACTAAAATTGTTCTTAAAAATTGAAAGTGTCATTCCAGCCTAAGCTGCTACACTTTTCATATATCTCTTAAGAGAATATCTGACGATAGTGTAATAGCAAATCAAAATATTAAAACAATGTAGCTTTCTTTGATGAAAGAGGATAGGTTCTATTTGATAAGAGGTTATCTTTAGAGAAGTTTGACAACCGACTATTTACAGATATATGACAAGTGTAAGGACAGCTTTAGAGAGTCTTAAGGGTGAAGGGTCCAAATGAAAATTTGGACCTAGGTAAGTTAAAAGGCGCTCGAATTTCAAAATAACGAGATAAGAAAAAAGGTACACCAAATTGTTATCTAGCTATTTACCTATGTACAAACAGTGTTTAAAAAACTGCAATGAGTTTCATTTTGTCTGCTTTTGCTTCTGGTTTTGAGAAAAACAGAAGCCGCAGTGGAAGCAGCAGCACAAATCAATTGTTGAGAAATAGCGAACAGCATAAGTCGAAGCAGCAGCACGCGTTCGCTTATGTAAATCGATGGCGGCGCAAGCGCGATACCTGTTTCTTGCATCGCTTTTCTTTTTTTGAAATTTACTTTTTGGTGTCCACCACTGTTGTTGCCGTCGACTTGCCAAAGAGAACACATGCTGCTTATTTGAAAGATGTAGCTCACATAACGTGATGAACTTTTTTTTTAGAGCAAAGCTCTTTTACGGACGTTCGACTGGGGGACTAAAACTACAAAAATGTTGTCGTTGCGACAGATTCTTTAAGTTACGCTTTGTATTTGCAAAGTCAACCGCTTTTACCATTTGCCGTAGCAGCAAGATGGTGAAGAGGGGGTGGGACAAAAGAGGGAAAGCAAATTTGAATTGAATATTAATTGAAGAGTGGCTGCCATGAGGTCAAGTTGTTAATTCTCTGCGATATATTACATTGTTTAATTCATTTCCATCATCCGTTGACTTAAATATCAAATCAGCTCGCGTCCTTAAACAAGAAATTAATAAGCAAAGCCGTGATTTAATGCCCATACTAGAAACACTTGGCAGTTTGCGTTCCTGAACCTAATTACAAATCTGCTTAAGTCCTTAAAGAATATGAATTTCCTTTAAAAAATTCAGTTAGACAATGAACCACAATCCTTACCAGTCTACAACAAAATATGTTCCGACAACTAATATCGTTTTGCACCATATATTTCTTTAAACAGTCAAATATTTATTTCTTATATTTCCGAAATCATAGTCCAAAATTTGTTCAAAATTAGTTCTATTTTTGGCTATTTCAAGAGTAAGTTTATCAAAACGAATCCAAAAAAGTGTCTGTTCGCCACACTGAAAATAAAATAAGATCCATATCAATTTGTGTTGGGGATCTTAGTTATGGGAGCAGGCTGAGTGATTGGAACAAAGGGCCCATAACCATCAAGAACACGAGGAGTTTATAGGTTGGAATAATACAAGCGTTTATTAATCTGTTAAAGTACGTCTTAGTGCGGTCTACTACCGATACTGTTGAGTTCTCTCTGACGACTGACTATGCCAGCGATTGATTTGTGCGTATGTACCTCTAATTGATCTGCTTAACGAAGAAGTACAAGACATGAGAGACGCACATACACAAACACATCTTCTAATCTCTCTATGTACCTTTGCATACACAACAGTGCAGTATGTTGGGAAACATTGTTGCTTTGACAAACTTCATATACAATTGCAACAATTTGATATGGGCTGGATAATTTGACATTTTGTCATATATCATTTTTTTCATATCATTTCTAAACTATAAAAGATATCTTTTTAATTTTCGAAACTCTCACTAGGGGAAAGGGATGTATAGAAAATGAGAAAAAGGAAAGAGACAAATAGTGTTTCACATCGTAACTTCATGCAACGTAAAGAAATATATAAGTAGGCTCTCAGCCATGTGACCAGACGTGTGCCCAATAGCGCAGTGCGGTAAGATGGTATGCCAATTTGAAACGTGCAAATGGTCCCGAATTCTCGATCCCTGGTCAAGGCGGGGACAAAAAATTATAAATTCATTCTTTTTCTGTTTCTATTAAACAATAAATAATAGTACTTGGGTAAAAAAATAAATAGTGCCATTTCCAATTCATTTATTTTCTTTGTTTAATAATTAAATTATAAAATATCAATTTGATCTTAAAAAATATTATTTTGAAATGGTTGAAAATTTCACTTTGATATTTTCGGACAGGTCAATGTCAAGTGTGTCATATCGGCTTTTTATTGATATGAAAAAATATAATATTGAGCCCCAGATCAGATATCATTACTTTTTTCTGTGCAGTATTTAAATTTACAATCAGATTTATCGTCGTAAAGGGATTGCCTCGACTTGTCGGAAAAAGTAGAAAATTTGCGGAAAACTGTTGAATAAAACTTGTTTGTTTATCATCCGATCAGGTGCAAGCACATTTTTCAAAGATCTATAAGAAAATACAAAAATAACTACATACCAATCCTCAGGGAAAATGGGAAATGAGTGGTCAAGGTTGTGTGGGCAAAAGTTTAGTTCCCAGCGATTAGATCCAGGCTCATTTTCAAAGATGCACTCCGGAATTATATGAATTAAAGTATGCAATGCGTGACAGCTAAATATTTGAAAATCTACTCCCAAAGTCGGAAAATTGGCGGCAAACTGTTGTATGAAACTGTTAAGTTTTTTATCCGATTAGCATCAAACTTATTTTCAAAGCTTATTATAACCAAAACGAGAAGGCCAAGCTAACTTCGCCTGTGCCGAAGTTTTTATACCCTTGCAAATGCAAATGTCACAGTTTAAGAACGCTTACATAAAAATCAAAAAATTTTGTAACTAAAACCTATTTTCCGACAGATAAACGTCTGAAAAAAGTTTTTCTCACTAAGACTCATATTCCGACCGATCGGTCCTATGGCAACCAATAAGATATAGTCACCCGATGACGATCAACTTTTTCAAATTAGTTTGAAAGCGTTTAATATTAATAATCACCGACCTTAAGAACGATTTACTTAAAAACAAAAAAGTTTTTTTCACTAAGACCCATTTTCCGACCGATCGGTCCTATGGCAGCTATAAGATATACTCATCCGATTTTGACCAAAATTTGCAAATCTGTTTGAAAGCATATAATATTATTAATGACCGAGTTTAATCACGTTAACATTGAAAACAAAAAAGTTTTTCTCACTAAAACCCATTTTTCGACCGATGGTTCCTATGGCAGCTATAAGATATAGTCATCCGATTTTGACCAAAATTTGCTAATCTGTTTGAAAGTATATAATAATTTTTATGACCGAGTTTAATCACGTTAATATTGAAAACAAAAAAGTTTTTCTCACTAAAACCCATTTTTCGACCGATGGTTCCTATGGCAGCTATAAGATATAGTGATCCGATCCGGTCGGTTCCGACATATTAGCATAGTGCAGTAAAAAGAAGACTCTGTGCAAAATTTCAGCTCGATAGCTTTAAAACTGAGAGACTAGTTTGCGTAGAAACAGACGGACAGACAGACGGACAGACAGACAGACAGACAGACAGACAGACGGACAGACAGACGAACGGACAAAACTCAATCAACTCAGCTCGTCCCCCTGATCAAGAATATATATAGTTTATGGGGTCGGAAATGAATATTTCTATGCGTTGCAAACTTCTGGGCAAAATTATAATACCCTTTGCAAGGGTATAAATATACGTGATTTTGAAATTTTGGAAAAACCGGAGAATTTGGCAGAAAACTTTTTTGTTTTCCATTCGATCGGATTCAACATAATATTTCAATATATCCATATGGAAGTTCCATAAATATAATATCCTCTTTTTTTTTTTGAAAATCCATCCACCTGCTTTGTGGAGTAAATTTTAAATTTCTCCCAATTAGCTTCAAACTCATTTTCAACTGCTACACGTATGTGTATGGAATAAGAAACTTTCAAATTTTTTGAAATGCGAACGAAGTCGCGGGTAAAAGCTAGTTTTATATAAATATACGACTTAGGTCCCTTTCTCTTGTGTGAAAATTAGAGCCACACAAACGAAGACTTGGCCCCGGCCATCTGTATAGCCAAATATTTTAGTTTCTTCCATACATATGTGATAGCTTGCCAATGGCAGAGAAATCTGTCAACTGAATCTGGATTTTGATCCTAGAAACCCGTGAGACAAAGCTGCATAGCAAACTCTTACATGTACCTGTCGCTTGTCCTATCTCCCACGTACCCACACCGTCTCCGAACCAACAACACCACCCGATCAGCTTTCTGTGGCTTTACAAGAAATGTCTCAAATAACTGCGTGCTTAATTGAAAAAAAAACGCAGCCTAACCGCAAAACTGTTTTTAGTTTCTCTGGCCTGGCATTCATCATCAGGTGCTGGTCAGACGTTTTTGTTTGTTTGCTGGCTTGCTTTGATGGCGGTCACTAGAGTATCCGCTGGCGATCCCGATCGGACGCGGCCCACCGGTGTGTATTACAACTGTTTGACTTCTCGCTTCTCATTCCCATGCTCAGTGGAAACTGAATGGGCAAAGCCAATAACCACACGAATACAAAGCGCTACGTCGCCACCATGTAAATCAGACTTACAGAAATGCAACAGATGCGACGCGGTTTCCCGGCTTCCTGTGCATCTTTTCTGGGTCTGGGTGTTGCTTGACAACAACCGGAAGCGTGAGAACTATGGAGCGAATTCATATAATTCCGGACTTGGAATTTGTGCTTGAATGTGCCCTTATCCCACATATCATATGCTCGGACTTAATGCCTTGATGCATCAGCCCGAGTGCGAGTGTGATTCCTGTTGCGCAGGGAGGACGCTTTCGATTCAGTCGATTCAGTTCGAGGTAGTCAGCACAACTGTTACATTACCCAGCGAGCGCCCAGCTCTATTCCCCACAGTGTGTTCAACTGTCATTAGAAAGCCACGACGACACAGGACTTCGACTTTGACTTAAATTCCTATTCCGACTCCAAGCTGTGCGCCCAGCACCAACACTCTCCCCCGCACCCCAGTGCACTCTAGCGTTAATTTTAATTTGACAAATCGCTTTTAACTTATGCTTTGACTTTTCGAGGAGCATCCATTGGGGATTGTTTTAATTATTATTGTTACTCCTGCTATAACTGTAGCTGTTCCGAGATGTAATAAAAGTCATTATTTTATTCAGCCCTGCGATCTGGCATTTAAATCGCCAGCATAATTTGCATAATTCACCAACAACGAGCACAAGCGCTCATGTTCAGCTAACCTGTCTTTTTTTGAGAAGGACGCGTGTGTTTTGGCCCCCTCCAATTTGCAAGTGGAAAGTTAACCCTTGTTATAATGCCCTCGCACACACAGAAATGTTATCATCTGTGCTGGAAAAAATACAATACACTGATGTGCCTAGGGCAGCTAGGATAGCCAGCCAGAAACACCTTCCGCTTTTCGAATTGTTTTTGGGTAACTCAAACAGCTGAGGGAGAAAGGGAACTTTTCGGTCGCTCTGTCTGATTCTTAAGGAAATATCCAAGTTTAGGCAGATATCATCCCGAAGCTGTTTCGACTCATCGAGAAGTGGAAGAAATCGAGCTCTACACTGGATGTGGTGGTTGTGATTCTAGATGATATTCGTGTGTAGGAATGATCCATCACGTCCAAATTTTGGTAATTTGTTTCGAATCTCTTTTATATTTTCGTAAAGTACTATTTCTTAACTTTAATTAAAATTGTCCCAAATAATTCTAGGATTTTTTAAAGCGAACATATACCATTAAGAATGGATTTGTTCGAAATGCCAAAATTTGCCAAAAAAAACTGCCTAAAGGTATGATATGCTTAAATAGAGGCTAGTTATGTGTATTAAATTCTCAGGAACATTTTTAACATCACTTTTTGGGCAGTTGAAAATTGTATTACAACCAACATATGCACTTAAAATTACACAAGGCAACAAAATTAGACTTTTTCCAGTATATTGAAGGGTTGGTGGTGATTCTGTATGATTTTCCTGTGCTGAACACGAATCTGTTTGCAAAAAATGCCTATTTATACCCTTTCTAGAGCCGTTTTGTGTGGAACCTATACTTTTCTTTTGACTTTTTTTGATATTATCGTAAATAACTATTTCTTAACTTTAAAATAAGCTATCCCAAACCTTTCTACGATTTTTTTCAATGAAGATATACTATTTTTAGTAATTGTACCCGTTTTCACAAAAAATCGATAATATTGTTGCTGCCCCAAAGTATGCAATGGGTGTTGTTGATAATTTTAATTGAAATTCTAAAAAAATTACTACCCTTTGGGACTGTTTTTGTAGGGCATAGTTTTCGGCTGTAGGCAATTTGGGAATGTTATTATATGTATTCAAAATGGAATACCTTCGCTAAAAATAATCGTACATTGCTTTGGAATAGTTTATTTTAAAGTTAAGAAATAGTAACTTACGATAATATCAAAAAATGTCAAAGCAAAGGTATAGGAGGTTCCCCTCAAAACGCGTCTGAAAAGAGTCAAAATAGGCACTTTTTGCAACTTTAACGTGATGCAACGTTTCTGAAAATTCGTGTTCAGCACACGAAAATCATCAAGAATCACCACCAACCCATCAATATACTGAACCTTGTTGCCTATATCTTAGCCTAAAACGAGAAGGCTAAGCTAACTTCGTCTGTGCCAAAGTTTTTATACCCTTGCAAATGCTGTTTTTGAAATGTCAGAGTTTAAGAACGCTTATATAAAAATCTAAAAAAATTTTAATTAAAACACATATTCCGGCAGATAAACATCTGAATTCGACCAAATTTCGCGAATCTTTTTGAAAACATATCAAATTAGCAATCGCGGAGTTGAAGAAAGATAAAATTTAAAACAGAAAAGTTTTTCTCACTAAGACACATTTTCCGACCGATCGGTCCTATGGCAACCATAAGATATAGTCACCCGATGTCGATCAACCTTTTCAAATTAGTTTGAAAGCGTTTAATATTAAGAATCACCGACTTTAAGAACGATTTACTTGAAAACAAAAAAGGTTTTTTCACAAAGACCCATTTTCCGACCGATCGGTCCCATGGCAGCTATATGTTATAGTCATCCGATTGTGACCAAAATTTGCAAATCTGTTTGAAAACATATAATATTAATAATGGCCGAGTTTAAGGACGCTAACATTGAAAACAAAAAATCATCAAAACAAAAAATCATCTCGATAGCTTTAAAACTGAGAGACTAGTTTGCTTAGAAACAGACGGACAGACAGACAGACGGACAGACAGACAGACAGACGGACGGACAAAGCTCAATCGACTCAGCTCGTCGCCCTGATCAAGAATATATATAGTTTATGGGGTCGGAAATGAATATTTCTATGCGTTGCAAACTTCTGGGCAAAATTATAATACCCATGGGTATAAAAATAGAGGAAAGCTAACTTCGGCTCGACCGAAGTTTATATACCCTTGTAGCTTGATGGCGCCACTAATTTGAGCATTTGCTTCCCAGTTTGTTATATGGCAGCTATACGATATATTCATTCGATTTTGACCGAACTCCCCAAAATTGTGTGGAAACTGATAATATTCACAACTGGAAGGTATAAAGACACTACCATTGAAAACAAAAAACTTTTTCTCACAAGGACTACTTTTCCAACAGATCGGTCCTATCGCAGCTATATGCTAAAGTCATCCGATTTGAATCAAACTTAGCAGAATTGTGTGGTAGCATATAGTATTGATCAGTAACAAGTTTGAGAGCGATACAATTTAAAACAAAGAAATTTTCCTTACTAATACTTTTTCTCAGACATATCCGTTGTATGGCAGCTATACTATATAGTTGTCTGATTTTCATAAAATTTGTTGGAATTATGTAAAAACATAGAAAACATAGAAAATACGAGGATTAGGGACGTTTGCGTTGAAGACAAAAAAGTTTTTCCTACTAAAACTACTTTTTCGACCGATGGTTCCTAGGGCAGCTATATGATATAGTCATCCGATCCAGCCGATTCCGACAAATGTGCAGCGTATTTGTACCAAAAGGCTTCGTGCAAAGTTTGGTTAAGATAGCTTCAGGGTTCGGAATTGCTCGCTCGTGAGCAGCCTGCACTGACTCTTTTGACTCCCGCTCATGAGCAGTGTGCAGCTGCTCACGAGCAGCGAGCAGCAGCTGCTCGCTGCTCGTGAGCAGGGATGTGTTGCTCATGAGCAGTGTGCAGCTGCTCATGAGCAGGGACCCGTTGCTCGTGAGCAGGTAGCCGCTGCTCATGAGCAGGGTGCGGTTGCTCGTGAGCAGGTAGCCGCTGCTCATGAGCAGGGTGCGGTTGCTCGTGAGCAGCTGCACGCTGCTCGCTGCGTAAAAGGGGTTGTTGTTGTTCATATTTGCATATGCAAAAAAGGTTGAAGAGAATTTATGACGTTAAAACGTTTACGTCTGCGTAATTGAATGACACTTGTCTTATTGCAGGTTTAGTGCATTATCAACAATAATTACAGATCATAGATGTAACTTGTCTAAGAAAACCATTCAAGATTTGCTAATTGCAGAGGGTCCCTGCTCGTGAGCAGCTGCTATCTGCTCATGAGCAGCGAGCAGCAGCTCCACTTACGAGCAGCGAGCAATGAGCAATTCCGAACCCTGGATAGCTTTAAAACTGACGGAGGAGATAGCATAGAAACAGACGGACGGACGGACAGACGAACGGACAGACGGACGGACAGACGAACGGACAGACGGACGGACAGACGGATATGGCTATATCAACTCAGCTCGTCATTCTGATCAAGAATATATATACTTTATGTGGTCGGATATGCTTCCTTCTATGCGTTACAAACATCTCGACAATTTTAATATAGAGAGTATATAGTATAGGGTATATGGTATAGGGTATACAAGGGTGTAAAAAGTTTTTTTCACTAAGACCCATTTTCCGAGCGATGGTTCCTATGGCAGCTTTAAGATATAGAGTCATCAGACTTTGACCAATTGTTGCAAATCTGACCGATTGTGGGGACTCTAACATTGAAAACCAAAAAGGTTTTTTCACTAAGAACCATTTTCCGACCGATGGTTGGTATGGCAGCTATAAGATATAGTCTTCCGATTTTGACCAAAATTTGCAAATCTGCAAAAAGCATAGAATATTAATAATGGCTGAGTTTGGGGACGTTGAAAACAAAAAAGTTTTTCTCACTAAGAACCATTTTCCGACCGATGGCAGCTATAAGATATAGTCATCCGCTCCGGTCGGTTCCGATTTGGTTCATATTAGCAGCGTGCAGTAAAACGAAGACTATGTGCCAAATTTCAGATCGATAGCTTCATAACTGAGAGACTAGTTTGCGTAGAAATGAAAATTCGCCACTCAAACTTTGATTTGGTCGAGTCAATTTTTGCGTGTTCTTTGTTGTAAAATATGGGCAATTCCACAGAAAAGTCCACCGAGACTAATACCGAATTTACACTGCGGTCGTACGACTTTTTTTGGGGCTACGACCTTTTAGGTGTTTACATTGAGCGAACAGTCGCAAATAATCCTAAAAGTCAATCAGCTGTTTTTTGTTTACTTTTAATTTAATTGGAATTTTGGTGTTAAATTTGGAAGTTTTGTCTACAAAATGGAAAAAAACATTCACACGGAAAGATACAAATTTTCGCCTAGCCATTCCATTAGAGAAAAGAGTTGCAATAGCGCTATACACCTTGAGCTCATCCGCGGAATATAGAACAATTGGGCGAATGTTTGGTGTGTCCAAGGCAAGTGTATGCAATATTTTAAATGAATTTAGCTTGGGAACATGGGAAACACTTGCACCTGAATATCTGAATATCTGGGACCAGATATTCTCACTCAGGACAAAGTGGAAGAATGCGTGAAAGGATTTGAGCAACTGGGATTTCATCAATGTTTTGGTGCGATCGACTGTTGCCACATTGAAGTGATGCCACCAAAGCAAGACGCCACACACTTTTATAACTATAATGGGTGGTACTCCGTACTGACTATGTGACTGCTTGGCCAAAATTTCCAACATGGTCTCTTATTCCTCTTCTTATATTTACGCGGTTGCATATTTCGATAACTATCGATAAAAATTGCACAAGGCTGCCACATTTTTGAGGTAAATAGGGTCTGCCATCACTGATATTTTTCGGTCGTGGAGTCTGCGACCGTCCCAAATTCAAAGACAACTGCCATAATTTTGTATGGCCGGACGACCAGTCTCAGGCAAAAAATACCAAAAAAGGTCGTACGACCGCAGTGTAAACAGCGTATAAGACATTAAAAGTACTTAAAAAATACACGTTTTATCATAAAATTGAGCTAATGGGCACATTCAGCAGATACATCCGATTAGCGATTACTGATTAACGATTTGCGATTGCCGATGCGTCTCTGCTGATTGACATTGATAGCAGGCTTAAGATTGTCTGGGACAAATAAACTTCAAAATTTACCTACATCAGTCAATCCTAGCCAATCTTAAATTTATTTATTACCCAATTCGAGATTTGCGACTGCAAGGTCGCGAAAGCGCCATTTTTCTCATTTGGACACGTTTCGTTATAAAAAAAAAAATTGCCTATAGATTGTATTGACTTTTAGTCTCTAAAAACGTTCTAAGGGGACAAATAAATCAAAAATAATGCATAAGAAACCATAAGAAACTATGTGATTGCAATTAACTGTATGTTTTTGCTTTATATTATAACAAAAACAACATAAATATGATGAGGAAATTTAAGTAACGTCACGTCAAAAACTAATGCTAAACAAAAAAATATCGAGAAAAGAATTTTGAATATGATAACTTGGAAAATAAACTTATATTATTTCAAATCAGCTTTGCCCAATTTGAAAAGCTTTGCAATTTCGTAACACAAGTCAAAACCCGCTTCCGTTTTGTGTAACGTCACGCTAGCACATATTTTTGCTTATATCTATAAGTCCTTATGGTCGATTGATGTCATTGTTTTTACTGATTTTAGTGCTTCTTAATTGCTACGCAAATATAAAATCAGCTTTTTATACTCTGTACCAAGGGTACATAGAGTATATTAAGTTTGGGCAAAAGTATGTAACAGGGAGAAGGAATCAATTCTGAGCCCGTAAAGTATATATTTACTTGATCAGCATCAACAGCCGAGTCGATATAGCCATGTCCGTCTGTTCGTCTGTCTGTCTGTCTGTATAGTACAGAGTATAAAAAGATAACAGTGTATAACGCGTATAACAGCTTATAAAGCGTAGAACGCGTAAGACAGCGTATAACTCTTATAACAAGTATAGCGAGCGAGCAAATGCGAGCGACGCCATTAACTGGTACAGAGTATGGTATAGTCGGGCTTGACCGACTTTCTCACTTGTTAAAAATTCAAGATTTTCATTTTTTCTTAAAATATTTTTTCGTACAAATGTCACGGCACGTGAGATTGGAATTGCCCATATAAGCATTTTCCACATTTTGCCGCAATATGCTTAGTTAAGGCCGATTTCCAGAACAAATAAAAACAATTGTTTGTCAGCCGCTTGAATTCAAAATGTTTTATCAAATTAAAGTTCAAACAATTTCAAAATTACCTCATAGTTTTCAAAGTCACATGATGTACACTACCACAAGTGTGAGCGACTTCGTGATCCTTGGTAGAAAGTCTCGAGGCACTTAAAACTAAAAAATATGAAAAACTAATCAAAACGAGTGCTATTTTATGTGCTAATATATTTATTATTTTTTGTACTTTTTTGTTGCGCATCGCTTTTGCTTTCAATTTGTTTTTTCAAATTATTTTCAATTTAGTTCAGTAAATCGGCTGTACTTGCAATCCACACAAGCTATCGATGTGGCAACGCTATGATTATTTAGTTTCTCTTCTGGAAATCAACAAAAATAAATGAGACTAAATGAATGGCTCATCAGCTGTTCGAAGCTGTTTTTATACTCTGTACCAAAGGTACACAGAGTATATTCAGTTTGTGCAAAAGTATGTAACATGGAGAAGGAATTATTTCCGACCCTATAAAGTATATATATTCCAGATCAGCATCAACAGCCGAGTCGATATAGCCATGTCCGTCTGTCTGTCCGTCTGTATAAACGCACAGATCTCAGAGATGGTAAGAGATAGAGGTATGACATGTGTGGGACATATATTTCTTATACTTGCAGACAGATCAAGTTTATTTTCAATTTTTGCAACGCCCCCTCCCGACTCCGCAATTTGGAAAAAACTGCATATCTCTACAGTTTTGATGACAGATGTTTTATACCTTCTAGAGATATCTAGTTATCAAAATTATTTATCAATTTGCTGAAGGCATGATAAAGATCGGATGAACGATACTCAAGTTATGAGCAATAAACGGCGAATATACACCCCCCACCAATAACCACAACATTCCGTTCAAGAGAGGCAATCTTAGTGAGAGAGAGAGAGAATCTTACAGAGCGCACCGCGTTGTGCGTCTCTCTCTTTCTCTTTCTCTCTCTCTCTCACTAAGATTGCCTCTCTTGACTCGTGGGTAAGGGTAAGGGTACAGAGTATGTTATAGTCGGGCTTGACCGACTTTCTTTCTTGTTGTATATGAAGTTCCACATAAAAATTTATTTTCGTGCGTTCTGGAAATAGACCGTTAACGGAAAAAGGGTTTTTGAAATTATTATTTTTTATATTTTAATTATTAAACTTTATTATATTATACCTTATTTTACTATTATATTATTATTATATTGCAAAGGGTATTATAATTTTGCCCAGAAGTTTGCAACGCATAGAAATATTCATTTCCGACCCCATAAGCTATATATATTCTTGATCAGAGCGACGAGCTGAGTTGATTGAGCTTTGTCCGTCCGTCTGTCTATCCGTCTGTCTGTCTGTCCGTCTGTTTCTACGCAAGCTAGTCTCTCAGTTTTAAAGCTATCGAGCTGAAACTTTGCACAGAGTTTTCTTTTTACTGCACGCTGCTAATATGTCGGAATCGACCGGATCGGTTGACTATATCTTATAGCTGTCATAGGACCGATTGTTCGTAAAATGAGTCTTAATGAATTTTTTGGATTTAAATTTAATTTTCCTAAACTCGGCAATTGTTAGTTTGGTTCGTTTTCACAAAGATTCGCGAAATTTGGTCGAAACCAGATGTTTATCTGTTGGAAAATAGGTTTTAGTTAAAATTTTTTTTGATTTTTATGTAAGCGTTCTTAGACTCTGACATTTCTGAAACAGCATTTGCAAGGATGTAAAAACTTCGGCACAGACAAAGTTAGCTTGGGCTTCTCGTTTTTCTTAATTTTTTCTCAAAATTTCATCTTGTATACAGGATTTTACTATTTTAAGCTGTAAATGGGAAACTGAATAGTCATGGACTTTTTTACCATTTATTTAATTCTTAAGATAAAGATTGTCCGAGTCAGATCTTTAACTCTGGACCCGCTTCTTTTAAGACCAATTCTACGCCGGCTGGTCAGAATGATGGTGAAACGAGGAGCACATAAATAGTATCCATGTGCACACGTAGTTCAGCACTCTGAATCCACATGGCGACTCCTGGGACCACAAGCTAATCATAATCGAATTATGTGTGCCCAGATATGCATGGACATACATATGTCTGTATGTAACGGGGGGCTTTTAATAAGCACAACCGTTCCTGCTGCGATTTTTTGCATGCACATCAAAGTCAAAGCCGAAAACGATGCCCCACCAAATCGCAAGTGTGTAGTAGAGGAGGTGGGGGGAAACCGCTTGTTAATATTTTTGTCGCTAACATAATTACTTTGTCTTCAAACATTCATCCAAACGTGTTGTTGTTGCATCGTCATAAAATACTACAGAGCCAGGGGCACACACACTCACACGCTGCTACCGCTCATACATATATGAGCATGAGCACAAGCCAGCAGCGAGAACGTGCGAGTGTGAGCGGGATGGCACAAGGCGAGGCGATGCTTAAGTGGTTGGCCTAACGGTTCGCTGTGATTGGTGTAGCCGCGTAGTCGTGCCGTGGCCATCTTGGTGCGGATTGGCGGAAGCCGTCACTGCGCCCATGCCCATGCCACATGCCCCCAAGCCCCAAGGCTAACAACAAGACCAAGGCAAAGTCAGGGGCGTATCCCTCGCAGAAGATGCTATAAACGATAGCCCCACACAGATGGACATCTCAGTGGCAAATCAACTAGAATTTGACGGCGATTTGAGTGTAGATTTCGAACTCGAAGTGGGTGATTTCGCATCTCGAAGACGCAGACGTATTCAGAGATGGCAAACTGCTTGCAGATGGTGAAAAAAGAAGGCAAGGCCGACGACTACGACTGTGATTGTCCAAGCGGCTTGCTGCTGCAACACCTTTGCCACCACCAGGCGGCCCGCCTGATGCTCTGTTGTCTCTCGGTTTTTGGTTCGTCTTCATTGGCTCGCTGCTGCGGGTCGACAGTCGAGAAGTACGCGCAAACCGATGTGGTTGGGCGGTGCGGTGGCGTAACAAGGACCAAGGACCGCGCAGCACACACACACTCACACACACAAGCACGCCGACCCACCCATACTAACGTGGATGGAGATAAGCAAAAATGCGTCGTCGAGCTAGATAAGAAGCAAGCAGCCGTGCGCAGGATCTCTGCGGCTGCCAGCAAACAGTCCGGAAAAAATGGGTAGCAATATTTTACGGCACAGAATACGAAACAGAAAACAAATTTTTTTAATAAGTAAAACAACGGCGACAACGTTACACAGCGCGAAGAAGAACAAGAAGAGGCGTAACGGCTCGTCTGCGCGTGCACGGTGCTATGAAAAGAAGTAGACAAACCCAAATCAAACGTTTCACCAGCCGGTGTCGGTGCTACGGAATCCAAATCAGAGTCCGCGTAAGTGATGCCAGTATCGGTTACGGTTACGGTTACGGTTTCGCTTGTGGTCACGGTGCTCTCAAAGCGGATGTGAATTCCGAATCGTTCTATAACGCCGACCTGTCGCCGTCGCGATGCAAGTGCCGCGTGGAAAGTGCCCGCTGTTTCTGATTTAAATGAGTGTTGGTGACTGCAGTTGAGGTGCTTGTCCAGTGCATCTACGAAATATCAGTGAATATCATCGTCATCAGTAATACAAACGACTGCAGCATGGATCTGTCGACGGCATACCGCTACAATCAGAACATGATGGAATATTACACATGTAAAGGACCTTCCTTCAATACATACTTATACATATCGAGGCTGCGGAATTCAAAACGAAACTCTAGAACTTACATAGATGAGTAACGGCCATACAAATGAATGTCACGGAAAATTCTGCGCACACATTTGTAAAATCGTAGGTCCACATCGCAAATTTTCCTGACATTCATTTGAATGGCCTTTACACACATGTAAAATCAAAGGTCCACTTTGAAATTTCCCCTCTTTGGTTCACTGAGTCCCTGGTCTAGCACAGTAATAATCCTTTTTTTTTGGAAAAATTTGGAAATATTCTTTAACGTAGTTCTGGGTGCTTTTGGGAATGCAATTCTTGCCTTTCGGGCATTGTTGCCTAGGACTTCACAAGGTGCACTGTTCAAATAAAAGAGTATTTCGTATACCTGTTACTCGTAGAGTAAAAGTAGGTATACAAAAACTTTCTCCGCTCGTATCAGAATCAAATTTGATTTGAGAAAATCTCTCTCCCAAATTGATAAAGATCAGATGAACGATACTCAAGATGTGATCAAAAGAAAGTACGCTGCCGCAGCGCTGCCTTTAGCTGCCACTGCAGGTACAAAGAATATTACAGTCGGGCTTGACCGACTTTTTTACTTGTTCAAATTGTATTGTGGGACACTCACCACCTATATTTAACCAATCCAACCGCCCTGATAACTCCACTCCAATGGCGTTTAGGAGACTTAAAATTTGGCAGAATGAGTTTCTCATTAATAGTAATCAAATACCAGTGTTTGGAAGTACCTAGGTACAAATACCTAGGTACATATTTTGTGTACCTTTTACCTTACCTCGGTATTTTCAAATTCGAGTACATTTTACTTGGTTTACCGATTACATTATAGCCAAGATGCTGCCGCGCTCTGTCATATTGAAAAGAAAAGTTTGAGGAATATTTTTGTGGCTTTAACTGGACTTTCAGTAAACAATCCGAGTTCAAAAACAATACGATCCATGCTAGATAGACGGAAGGCGGACTATCAGCCGTGCTCCCATTTTAATTTTCGCAAACCTTTTTCGATTTTCAGACAAATTTTGTACTGAAAAACGGGCTTAAATCGCAAAATTTTTACACAAGTGAAAATGGTATAAGAAAAATATCGTCGGTATGTTTCAAAATACTCATTTTATATGTACGACTGCCGATATTTGAAATTACAATAACAAAAGTTACTTTCGTGTAACCACTATATAAATAGCCATCTACATTATCATTCTCCCGTGCTCGCATAAGCGTGAAAACCAGGGAATCAAACCGATTCGTATTTCGGTTCTGGTTCTAACTCTGGTATGTACCGAAACTTGTGTTTCGGCAAAAGGTTCTGTTTTGGTTCTAATAATATTTCGGTATTCGATTCCGTACCGGTACCTGCTTTCTTATTTCGGTATACCGGTACGTACCGGTATGAACCGGTAAAATAAGAAGAAAGAGCGGTCATTGATTATGCATTCATTCAATTTCTTAGCGAAGACTTAATAAAAGTTATATGCTTACTTGCCCTTCTCAAAGGCCACACAATTGTGGAAACTTAGTAGTGTTTTCTTTATTTTTATAAACGAGAGTTTTTTCGGGTTTCACTATTTAAACACGGTTTTCTATTTACAATGTCTCTATACGTGTTTTTTCTCTTCACGGTTTGTTGATATGGATTTTTCTTTCTGTCTCTCTGTCTGTCTGCTTGTCATTTTAAATACAGCTTCTGTCTTCGTCCATCTTCTACTATTTACTGCGTTCTACTTTCGGTTTCGTTATCTTCCATTCTTTATACAGTGTGACCATCATTCGATTTTTACCAATACCTTAACACTTAAATATCGATACATTTATACATCTTGGCGGTCATTTTCAAATAATTCCAAAGTTTTAAGCTCAAAAAAATTGATCACGATTGATGCCATTAATCAGTTTTGTAAAAATACTGAACTATTTGTAGTGTCTTGCTTCTAAAGTATTTGTGCTGCTTTCCTCATTAAGTTTTAAGTTGAACAGAAATGGATAACACAAGTACTTTCCAGGTTAGCATTAGCATGACATTAAAATGTGGGCCTAACAATAAAGGATGCAATATTTTTCAAGAGACTGGTCTCGTGTTTTCCTATTTTACAATACAAAAGTTTTGAAAGACCAGACTCCTTTTGGTTGGAAATTGCTTAAAAGTCCCCCATTATTAAGTGTTAGCTTTGAATTCTAATCGTTGCACTCAAAACCGAAACTGTACCGGTATAATGTTTAGGTTCTTTTCGGTCTTTTAGGTTCCAAAAATATTGGTACTCGTATTCCGGTACACAATAAGGATCCGATATCGGTCGGATCCGTTTCATCTTTCAATGCATGTTTGTGAGCTGTTCATCGTGTGACTTAAACTGTTCGTCGATATTTCATTTTCCATTCCTTAAAAATTATTTTCCATGGCTAATTGAGCAATTTCTTCGCGAACAGTTGGTACATCGTTAACCAGAGCACTATTTTTACACACGTTCTCTGGCGATATTTTTCCCCAACTGCTTCGCTTTAACTTCTTTCCATGCAAACCAATATTTTCGACAGCCATCTGTATATTGTAATCCTTCCAAAACTTTGATGTGGATAATTTATTGTCTTTTGGGTTACTTCCAAACTGAGAGAAAAGCTTCCATTTCCACCAACAACGATCTTTTGTTTTTCATGCTTTGTTGTGATCGTAGCGGGGTAGCAGCTTTTGAAAACGTTGTTATTTGATCATCTGCATACTATAGTAGGAGTTACATTAGCAACAGTCTTAAAACGTTTTATGATGTAAACATGATTTGATTGCTCTGAATTCTGATTCTGATTCTGAAATCTGAAGCGTACTACCCGCACTCGTGATCAAAAGTCAATTAAACCGTCAACTGAGAAAATTATTTGCAAAAATATGAAAGGAAATATGCGTGTGCGTTCAAGCGAAATTAAAGACGAAATTTGAAAACATTCAACATGTTTTTTCGACGCAAAAATAAAAAAAATTTTCGACGCAAGTTGAAACAAAGAAAATCCGGACGATTCAAATTTGGTGCTGATTCGAAATTGGGCAGTTTTTGTGTGCTTATTTTGCAATGCCCTTTAAAAGTAAGCAATCAGACTCCCAATGATTCTGAATTCACCAAAATCTGTTATCTATATCCTATATATATCGTATTAGTGAAAATTCCGATGGGTTTGTTGTGGTTTTTTTAAATATCCGAATGATACAATACATAATGCTTATTAATTCATCAGCGATGCCCAGCCGTATGCTCTTTGGGTACATTTTGTTTTTGAAACTGCACCGAAGACAGGAAATCAATGATCGTATACATCGGAGTTCCCCAGCGATAACCCCTGGGGCACGAACATACTCGCAAATTCATACCGAACTCTTGCCGAAGTCATGGATCACTGTGTGTTAGAGAGAGACACAGTCACATTTTTGCGCTCTCTGTTTGGGGAACCCTGGAATACATGCAGGGCGCGAGGTATACAAAACGACACACATGCAAACGATTTCGTGTGTATCAGAGAACTGCAAAAATCACTTTTTTCTTGATTGGCTCATACACAAAAATTCTTACTCACATTTAATCAATCAACAAAACTCAGAACTGAATATATTCAACTCACAATGCAATCGCATTGAGCGGCTGAGCCAGAGTTATGTGATCCAATGATCATATTTATTTATCGAACAAAACTCAGTGTTAAATATAATAGGATGCATACCGGCAAACGCATTGTGTGTTCGATCGAACAAAACTCAGAATTGACTGCCCAGAGCATCGTGAGCAATGCCAGAGCTTTGCACTCTCTCTCTCTCTCTCTCTCTCTTTCCATATCTGCCAGCAGCGCCTATGCCTCTTTGCAAGAGTTTATTCATACGAGGTGATTTTCGCTCACTCTAAACCAGGGTTCCCAAGCAGAGAGCTCGAAAATGTGACTGTGTCTCTCTCTAACACACAGTGATGCATGACTTCGTGCCCCAGGGGCTATCGCTAATCAGAGTGCCAACAATTGGTTCGAATATAACTCTGCTGCGAACATGTTGAGTATGCAAGTTTGCTGAATAGAGCGCGAAGCCAGTTTATTCGGGTGTTGAATAATGTGTGAGCGTTTTGCAATCGAACGAAGCCGTTCTCTGGTGTGTATGCGTCGCGTAGAACAAAAACTGGGTTTGTTCTCTTTTTTGATTGGTGTTTGCGCGCGCAAGCAAACTGACCAACAACAATTTCATGGGATTTTGTTGTTGCCTTAGCCAATTTCAATATGCACAATTTGAAATAAAAAAAATTTTTATCTTATTGGTATTGGTGCTTTTCTTTGTGAGTATTGGTGGGTGCTCTGCCGTATGCTGCTTTTGGGCATGCCTGCTTTAGATTGTTTGAAGACAGACCCATCGTGAGACTAGATGGAATTTTCTGAACTCAATGCAATACTCTTTTTATACTGTGCGGAAATTTTGGCCAAAAGTCTAAATTTCTGTACCCATTACTCGTAGTGTATAAAGGTATATTGAAGTAAATAAATAGCCTAGTCGATATAGCCGTGTCCGTCTGTCCGTCCGTCCGTCTGTATGTATGTCTGTAACATCTAGATCTCAGAGACTAAAAGAGCTGGAGAGTGTCGACACGATAACACGCAGAATGCAATGGAGCTAGATAGGACACACATTGCGGAAAAATGAGAACAACATCGCAAAGAAGGCAATGGAGTGGAACCCGTTAGACGGAGTCGGGCGGACACCAGGCAGACCCAAAGAAACTTGGAGGAGGACTGTCGGTAGAGAGACGGAAAGCATCGGGAAAAGTTGGGGAGAACTCAAAGCGACAGCTAACAACAGAGTTCGCTGGAGAGTAGTAGTTGACGCCCTATGTCCCACTCGGGATTGGAACTAGAAGAAAAGAGCTAGAGCAACCAAATATGAAATGTGGACTTCAATTTATATTTCCTTTATCTATAAACCCTCAAGTTTTCATAAAGATCGGATTATAAGTAGCCGAGTTAAAATTGTTGCATACTTTTCGCCTTTAACCCCTCAGGAACGCAATCCATTCCATGAGCAACGGGCTTATCGAAGTCGGTTAGGGCTTAACTTACATATGCTCTCGTTTGTTTGGGAAACTGGATACAACGACAGTTGGAAATGATTTTTAATACACATAGCTTTTTATGCCAAAATTTTGAACCTTTTTACATAACAGTTTTTGAATGCTTTTAAGTTTAAAGTTGATTTTTCTTCAAATTGCTGGAAAAAATAGAAAATTAATAGTCAAAACTAGGACGGAACGGAAGTTAATTTTTTATTTTTGACTAAGGACCAGATTGCAATAAAAAGGGTTTTCCATTCGTAAGCGTTTTTTTTGCAACTTTGAGCTCAAATTAGTAAAAATTTTGACGTGATGTCGTAATGACATGGTGTCCAAAATGCCAATCCCATGGGATAGGAACTTATAATTCTGCCGTCGCTGCCGACACACGTATAGAGAGAGAGAACACGTGTGTTTTATAAATAGCACGCTCGGCGGCTTTTTGTTTTACTTCACGAGTCATTTGTTCGTTATTTGTTACTCAAACACGTTTAATTCGTGTTTCGCTGCTACGCACACAAGCGCAATGTTTGATTTTGTGATTTTGGACACTACTGATCTAGAATCACTACCCACCCTTCAATATACTGCACCTTGTTGCCTAGTGTTATTGAAATATAATCATATTTTATTATACTCCATTTTATCACTCTGAGTTCTTTGGATGAAAAATTTACAAATAATCATGTCCCTGATTAATTTTGTTTCCCGAAAAACGCTAAAGAAGTCTTAAAAAACGATATCTGTATGTGCAAGCTACGTCCTGCGAATCAAATCGCATGTTCAGCAAAGCAGAGAAACTCATCTCTGACCTTCTCTGCTCTTTAAAATCCACTAAAGTGAATAATCTGTTGTTCGTAAACAAAAGCATGTCTATATAACTGGAACTCTGTAGAAATACAAATATTATTTTGATAATTAACTTGTATGTAAAATGTAAAATTGGCTATATACAGCTCTCAGAAGAGGGCCATAAGCCGAGATCCATAAGAGATGGTTGGGACATATACTTCATATACTTTGGAAATATGATCATATCTTCAACAGTCTTGTAGATAGATGATTCGTACCTTCTGCACATATTTATTCATCAGCATTATTTACATTACAGCAGGTTTCCCCAAGCTGAGAGTGCGAAAATGTGACTGTGTCTCTATCTAACACACAGTGATGCATGACTTCGGCAAGCATTCGGTGCAAATTGGAGAGTATGTTCGTACCCAGGGGCTATCGATGTTCTTTCTTGTTTTTCATATCTTGTTGTCATAATATTTGGAGTCCAAAAACCCCACAGAAATTAGTGTAGAGCCGTTAAGTGGGCGTGGAGCGCGACTCAGGTTTTGTGAACCTGGCAATGATTTTATAATTAGCCAATGTTAAATTCTTTCACTTACTGCATTTTGGCACAAATATTTGATTATTCACTTGAAAAGGTGTTGCACGACTTCCGAAGTCAGGATCGGGGCGACTGGAGCTACGCACGAAGACAAATAACAAAGGGAAACAAAACAAAACAAAACAATAACAATTGAATGACGGAACGAGGGTTCAGGATTATTTGAGTTGAAGTCGACAATTCAAAGAACGTCCAGAGTGATCATTTCCCTACACTCCAGAACATATGCCTCCACGCGTGTGGCTGTATGAGTGTTGAGCGCCTGTGTGCGAGGTCAGTACGTATATTTATTGGCTAAATCGTACCGGCTGCAGCGAGTGAAGTACGACAGCTCCGTGTGCTTCTTTGTGTTTGGCTCGTACATCTATTGAAAGTCAATAGATACTTCATTAAATGACAATTGCATTCGCCATTTGGCATTCTGCCATGCACACAATGGCCTTTTGTTCCGCTTATCACTTCAGTCGGTATCCTGCTGCGCTTATACTCAACCCTGAAACCAAGCCGTACCCGAAGTTTTCAGAGTCTGTCACAACTGCAGACTGTATGACTGACACACCGCAAGTCTCCTCTTCTCAAAGTGAATGCATTCGTCTGTATTGAAGCTACTTAAGATGTGGCAATGGCCATCGCCATCGGAATTTATCTCAGTTACACTTGCTGCTTTGCTTCTATTCCCACACCCACGAGGAAATCAGCATCAAATATGCGTGCTAAATGTATCAAGTGTCTTGTCCACATTCACAGAGGTTCATGGCTCATCTTTTTGTGGCGCCTTTCAATAGAGGTTAGGTCCGTTTAAAGCAATTTTGAATAAATTTTCAATACGTTCTATTGCCTCACTCTTTCAAGCGCAATCAATGGGAATGAGTTCATCCTGAGTGACAAATATTTTGGAAACTGTGTGTTCTCTTCGTGGCAGTCGAAGGCGTTTGTGTTGACGATTAAGAACGGAAAATGCTGATGAAAACACAGTTAAAGGTGGACTGAAAAAGCCCTAGAAGAAGCAATCATGCGCCGCCAAAACTTAATACTTCGTATAAATAAGAAAGTGGATCCAAAGCTATCAGCTTTCAAAGCTGTTTCTATTCATTTGAAGTATTGTGACGAAAAAAGTTTTTGTTTGATAGTTTCAGTGTTAGATTACCGAGATTAATTATTATCAGAGATGTCATAACTAAAGTTGTGTCTTTACGACTATTAAAATAAATCGCCGTCATAGGTTTATCGCACATTGCTGATCCTTGCGAACTTTTTCCCGCTCTGGACGAAACTTACATCGGTCTATTAGTTTTCATGAGTTGTCAGCACTGTAGAGCAGGTCGCGTATAGCACTTAGGTTAGGTTGCAATGGTTAAAATGGGAGATAATCCCATTTCATCACTTAGGCCAATGAAGGCCCGTTGTGTTACCATATAACCCTTTCTACGCTGTGGTCGTGAGGGAGGGTCTTCCCCGTTAAACCATTTAGAAAATATCACAAATTTGAGTAGAGAGTCTAGATCTATTTCAGAGGTGTCTGACAGATCGTTTAGAAAAGGACGACCCAAAACTGTGAGCTGGGCAATGACAGAAGAGGTGTTGTCTACTCTCCTCCTCGTCCACTGAATTGCAGCTTCTACAGAAGTCAATTGTGAATTGTTTGCCATCGATTCATAGTTATTCGATAGGTAGTTTCCATTGTTTGTAGCTTAAAGCTCGCAAGAGGCACCCCTATGTTGCTCTTATCCGGTAGGAGCTGAGTGGTGGTGCCAAGTCTGGCGAGGTGGTCGGCCAGCTCGTTGCCTTCAATGTTGCAGTGTCCAGGCACCCAAAGAAGATTAATTTCAATTAAGAGATTTTTATCATTAAGAGATTTGCGGCACTTCGTAAGAGTTTTGGTATTGTTAATATCAATGGTCACGAAGCCGAAATGAATTATAGCACTTACTCTCACTTGGCTTCCCTCGGTGAACCCCAAAATCTGAAGAAATGGCCGACCATTGCTCATTTTGCTCGCTTAACTTGAATTAATTCACGATTGGACCATCTGATTAAGTATAATCATAGAATAACAAGCATTCATTGTATAGTCTTTGGTATAATTATGCTAATTCTAATAGCGACGAGAAGATTCTAATATATTATAATGGGCTTAGAGATTTAACGCTATGGCTAAGCGGGTTACAGATCTGCTATTTTCAACGTTTTTATACTCTGTACCAAAGGGGCACTTAAAAATTAGCGGTGGATTTTCCATGTAATATTTTATTAATGAAAGTATTTATAATTTTTTTAATTAAAAATTATTCAGTTTTAACGTAGAAGTATCGGTGAATTCCAAAATTGTGTGTATCATAGCGTCAGACTCATTTGAGGCGAAATTTTCTGACCACACATCGAACACCAACTTGTAATTAAACTAACAGTCTATCGACAAAAAACAACTTGGTGCAAATCGGTGCAAAACAAACTTATGCAAACGACCTTCAATATCGCGTCAAGCACAAATCGAAACATACACTTTCTACCCCACTCTTTCAAAAAAAAAATCATTAAAAAAATGCAATTTTTAAAAGCTTCACAACTTTTTTAATCAAATAGTTTTATGTCCACTTTTGATGCTTAATTAACTAAATATATCAGCACAATAATTTAAAACAAAAACATTTTGGCGAATATACGTTTTTATTTTCAGTTCAATCATTTGAAGTTGCACTTAATTTCCGACATAGTCATCTACATTTTAAAGCAAAAACAATTTCTTATCTTTAATGTCTCGTAACTTCTGAGTTCTAAATTCTTGGTCACTTTTTTGTGCATTTTCGTAACAGTAGAACATTTTGGTATAACAAATGTGAAAATATATTTTTTCTGAGAACTTTTTTTTTCCCCTTTTCATCGTCAGGATTGCTAAAATAACACACTGTGCATCGGTCGGAAAATGGGCTTTAGTGAGAAAAATTTGTTTGTTTTCAATGTTAGCGTCCTTAAGCTCTGCCATTATTAATATTACATGCTTTCACACAGATTTGCAAATTTTTGTCATAGTCGAATGGCTATATCCTACAGCTGCCATAGGTCCGATCGTTCGGAAAATTGGTCTTAGTGAGAAAAACTTATTTGGTTTCAATATTAGCGCTCTTAAACTCGGTCATTGTTAACATTATATGTTTTTAAGCTGATCTGCAAAGTTTTGTCGAAGTCGCTAAACGTTGAAGCAAACTTTTCCAAGTGTATTCAAACTTCGGCACAGACGTAGTTAGCTTTGCTTTCTCGTTTAAAAATGATTTCGGGTTTTTTTAAGCTTTATTTTTATTTTGGAACACAAATTTCAATGTTGAAACTAATTAAATAATTTATTCATTTGTTGTAACCCTATACAGAAAAATAATGTTGCTTACATTTCCAAAATTAATTTTGCTTGTCAAAATTGTTTGGGTGGTGAATTGTGCTAAACCTCCTGACAAAACACAAAAGATTTGATTTGACACCTCCGATAGGCGAATCGAAAGTTTGTCACCTCTGTCAGTCGTTAATCGACCCTAATTGGCACCGCTTACGTTCAGGAAACAGTCATCTCAAAGTGCTAGCCAAGTTTACAGATCGTTTGACAAAAATGCCAAAACTTTTCAAGCAAAAAAGTCGTAAAGTCTGGCTGCAGAACCCGAAGTTTTAGGCTTGGCTTCGGAAGAATGAATCTGATACCTCTTGAGTTTACTGCAGTTATTGCAAATGCACGATATGACAATGTAAACTTCACTATTCTTTTACTTACAAAAAAAGGATTATTTCATCAGATACTAATATTAAAACAAGAAAGAAAGTCGTTTAAGCCCGACTTTAACATACTCTGTACCATTAATGCCGCCGCTTGCATTTTGCTCACGAGTTATACGCGATATACGCAGTTATACGCTCATCTCTAAGCTTCTCTCTCTCTCACTAAGATTTCCTTTGTTGAACGAAATGCTGTGGTTATTGGTGGGGGGTGTTAACTGGCCGTTTTTTGCTCATAACTTGAGTATCGTGCATCCGATCCTTATCATTCCTTCAGTAAATCGATAAATAATATTGAGTACTAGATATCTAGAAGTCTATCTACGAAACTGTGGAAGATACACGTTTTTTTCAAATTGCAGGGCGGGAGGGGGCGTTGTAAAAATTGAAAATAAACTTGATCTGCCTGCAAGTATAAGAAATATATGTCCCATACATGTCAAACCTCTATCTCTATACAGACAGATCAAGAATATATATACTTTATGGGGTCGGAAATGATTCCTTCTCCCTGGCCATTCCTTCATTGGCCATTTAGGCAAAACCAGCTTCACCAAAATTATGGAATTAATCTTATGAGTAAATTGCTTCATTACAAGCAGAAAAACAGGTAATTTCATTTGAATACTTCAGTTGATGGCATCTTAGCGTATCGCGGATTGTGTTCCTAAGACATTTTTCGACAGAATTTTGCTTTTTCTTAGTTGAAATGTCGAATTTTAGTCAAAGGATTAATTTCACAATTTTGGAGAAGCTTCTGATACTCAAATGGTCAAGGTTGCTCTAAGGCAATTGCTTGTACAAAGATACCCATTGCCCGCGAACTAAGGCTTCGATGCTGTATTTAAAAACGCAGTTCGGTCTATTTTTATCTCTAGTTTATGGCCTATATGGACTCGATAATGGGTGATGTCAAATGTGGTACCCACTATCGCGGTTATGTTACCATCTCTTAAGGGCACATTTTATGGGTCAGCATCTCAATATATTTAAAATCTTACAAAATTCTATCGAGTGGTTTTCCATTGATTCCATTTTCTAAGTTGGCCCTATATGGACAGGGTACTAACCGCTTGTCCATTGGAGGCGGGAATTTAGTATAACAATTGTGGTGGCTCCCTTCATCTTTGGTGAATTTTCCAAAATTTTAGCTCTCAACTTTTTTTAACAAGCAAAAGATGTTGTAGCTGTGTGTTGCTAGTATAAATGTGCCCAGTAAACGCGAACTTGAAGTGTTCAAGAAAAACTGGGTATGAGGTGTTGCTCCCTAATGCCTCTAGTTTCATAATTTGTTGGTCCCATTCCCAGGCATTAAAAAAAGTTGAATTTTGTGGCACTGTGTAATATGTGTACCTTTAGTACAGAGTATAAAAACTGTGAAAGTAGTTAGACTGACTGAATATCCTCGACTGGGTAGGCAGTGAGAATCAGTACCTGTTTGGGTTATAATCGACTTATCAGATCTTGGCAAACGAATTTTTTTGGCATATCCTGTATAAATAATCATAACCCTATAGAAAAGCATCATCTGGTCAGAAATTCACAGTTCTAAGATTTTATAATGACATGGCGCATCAGCGCCAACAATAAGTTTGTTTTTTTCAATGAAAACAAATAATTAGTTGCGCAAAGAGCGCCAAAATATACAGGCCTGTTCCCATTTTCAATTTCGTGCCCAACCAAATTTATAAATCGTATTTATAAATTTTCTATGATTTTACATAATTCCACCAAGTTTGATGAAAATCGGTTTATTTTCAATTTTTGCCACGCCCCCTCCCGCCCCCGAAATTTGCAAAAAACTTCATATCTCCTACAGTTTTGAAGATAGATCGTTCGTACCTTCTAGAGATACCTTGTAAACAAAATTATTTATCGATTTGCTGAAGGAATGATAAAGATCGGATGAACGATACTCAAGTTATGAGCAAAAAAACGGCCATTAAACACCCACCACCCCCCACCCATCACCACAGCATTTTATTGAACGGCAATCTTAGTGAGAGAGAGAGAGAGAGAGTCAAACTTAGAGATGAGCGAGTATAACTCGTGAGCAAATGCGAGCAGCGACGTTAATGGTACAGAGTATGTTATAGTCGGGCTTGACCGACTTTCTTTCTTGTTTATTAATGCTATTGCTCTCAAACTTGTAACTGATCAATATTAAATGCTATCACACAATTCTGCCAAGTTTGATACAAATCGGATGACTATAGCATATAGCTGCCATAGGAACGATCGGTCGAAAAAGTAGTTTTAGTTAGAAAAACTTTTTGGTTTGCAGTGGTAGCGTCTTTACGCATTCCAACTGGAATTCATATTCATAACTATGAATATTATCGGTCTCTACAAAAATTTGGGAAGTATAGTTGCCATATAACATACAGGCAAGCAAATGGTTAAAGAAGTGTCGCCATCTATTGTTGAGTTTGAGAAATAACTCATTAAATCATAACTCAAATAAATCATTTAAAACCTTAATTTATATAAATTATACTAGCTACAAGGGTATATAAACTTCGGTCGAACAAATTGGGACTTTTGCCCAAAATTTCGGCACGCTGGCCATCGTGCACTTATATATCGACTATATCGACTCTGCTGTTTATGCTGAGCAATAATATATATCCTTTATAGGATCAAAGATGCTGCCTTCTGGCTGTAACATACATACTTAAAAAATGTTAAATTCAGTTTTAAATAGTGTTAGTTTATTATTATCGTTGATTATCTCCTTCCACACCAATTAAAGTGAGTTTGACTAAAGGTGGATATGGAATACGTTTAGCTTCATTGTGAAATCTTGGTAAATCACGCAACTATTATCGTTCAAAGCGACATCAAATTTTTATAGAACATTAAAACTCAGGCTATGTATATAAATTACAGGAAATGCAAGGGTGCTCAAACTTGTATGCATCTGTCTCTATGCTTAGTGCATTACTTTCTGGCACAATAAATCGTGAGTTCGCATCACTGATATGAGTGGAGAAAGAATTGCGACTTCGCCACTTCCACGGCCAGCCATTCCTCAAGCAATTAGTGCATTCATCTCGAATGCCGCAAATGTAAGACGCAAGTGCCAAATCGTAAATGATGTGGAAACAAGTGTCTCTCTCTGTGGCATGTTCGTCATTAGGACTTTGCCGAAGATGCGGATCAAGTGCGGCGTCTTTGTTCGCGCTTATTTTGAAAATTGCAGCCAAGGCAGATATTTGTTGGACAAGACAATCGAAAATTGTACACGAGTTCTTAATAATTGTGCTAAAATACTGTTTTGCTTCCACGCAGGTCACGGCGGCGTCAATCAACTCGGAGGCGTATTCGTTAACGGACGTCCTTTACCCGATGTGGTCCGGCAGCGAATTGTGGAGCTGGCTCACAATGGCGTTCGTCCCTGTGACATATCACGCCAGCTGCGCGTGAGCCATGGCTGTGTGTCCAAGATACTATCAAGGTAATTATGCACATTGTCTTAACTATAAGATTATCGATTGCCAATCGCATCGACTAACTGCGTAGACAGAGCGGCCAGTTTCGGCTGACACTGAGTATTTAACATTTTATTTGACATTGCACACAAACTACATTTGTACATATGTATACATATGTGAACGAGTACTCATCGCACATTGCATACATTGAGTGGGTGGGCGGTTTTACATCGAGCTGTATAAATAGGACAATAAATCTTTGCGGTTGCAGAGGACCAGAGCAAGCTTGGGTGTTGCCTGCAGCCGGAGCTCGTAATGGGATACATTCGGCTCAACCTAAACGATGGTTGACATTTAAATTGTTTTTAATTGAAAATGGTGAAATTGCTGGTTCCGTTTGGAAATGTACACATTAATCAAGGTAGCCGTCGACGACGCGACGTGTAAGGGATTGACCGCCCGCTAACTTCTCCTGGTCCATATGAAGAGGTTCGGGATGTAGATATTTTTATGAAAGCTTCCAATGTAAATTTTTCAATAGATTCTTCCACTACCAAGACTGACAAATTTGTGTTTCTCCAATAGTTTAGCCTTTTCAGAAGAAAAACTCTTTTCCTTTTTAGCTGATTAGGTTCGGTGGACAATAGATGGTTAGCGTTATTTGGGCGAAACTTCAGTTTACGAACTCAAGCTCATTTTCGAAGCTACATCTACAAAAATATGGAATATATGACTTTCAATATAGGAAATCTACCCCAAAGTTGGAAAATGAGTGCAAAACTGTTGTTTGAAACTTATTTGTTTTCGATTATTTCCAAACCTATTTTCAAAACTTCAAATAACAAAATTATACCATTGTGATTATCAAATTTTGGAAAATCCAGAAAATTTCGCGGAATATTGTTACAAGAAGCAACGAGCAAAGCAGAGAGATTAAGTTTGTTCAAAAGTACCTAGTACTCGCAATTGTTTTGATACACGGATTTTGGTTCATAAAATGAAAACGAATGAATATCTTTCAAAACTTTTTTATTCTTTTTATTCGGTCATTCAATAGCTACAAATCGTAGAACAATTTATTCGAAATGGCCGCCTTGTGCCTCGATCGAAGTGCGCGAACAATGCCCACAGACGAATTCGGTTTACTAAAGCAAAAACTTCCACCATAGAGGAATTTTTCAACAAACAGAACTATAGATTGTATGCTGTGTCATCAAAACAAGCGTCCGAACTCATTCCGAGAGTTCAGAGAGGTCACCATCCGGCTTATGTGATGGTTTGGTGGGGAGTCGCCTATGATGGGGTCACCAAGCTCCAATTTTGTGAAAAAAAGAGTCAAAACTTCGGCGAAAGTGTATCAATCCAACGTTTTGCAAAAGGCAGTGAAGCCTCTCAACACGACTTTATTTGCAAACAAGCCGTGGACTTTTCAACAAGACTCCGCTCCAGCATACAAGGCAAAAACGACTCAAACATGGCTAAACGAGAAGACCAAGCTAACTTCGTCTGTGCCGAAGTTTTTATACTTTTGCAAATGCTGATTTTGAAATGTCAGAGTTTAAGAACGTTTACATAAAAATCAAAAATATTTCTAACTATAACCTATTTTCCGACAGATGACATAGTGTTACAGCCAAAATATACTTTCGAAATGAGCTAGCATACGCTTTAGAGCAGGTCGAGTATAGCATTTCCTTCCATGTTTCACGATTTCTGGGCAAATATTAAGGGTCTCCGAATACTGTTACACTTAACGATAAGTTAAGCTACAGTGTAGCGGTGGGTACGAAATTTGAGCTTGGGAGCATTCCAACAGTAAAAACTACCCTTATCAGCGAGACTCGGTCACCCACATTGCACTTGCTTCGCCGTCCGCTTGTACGGGCTGACGCCGACACGCATGGATTTTAGTTCAGAGGCCGGCAAAACACACATGCTCATTTTGACGTTGCGTGTGTGTGCGAAAGCGCGGGAGAGCGCGCTCATTTAGCATTTCTTTGTTGTTGCAAAAGAGAGCAGATATAAGCACGTATGCTGTCGGTGTGTCGACGTCGCTGCCGCAGAGCGAAGTCGTATACACTTCAGATAGGGAGGCGCCGGACTCTGATTTAGTTGTTTTAACCCACTTCGAAGCAAGCCATTTGCACTTGATGCGACGTCAGCTTGTGCGTGTCCGCGCCTCGAAGCGCGGGGCAATTTCTTATGCGCTAAGTCCACCGAGTATTTTATTGCGCATTGCTTTTTAGAGAGAATAACGGGCCGTGCGTCGAGGCCCAAGCGCGCTTTGCATTGCCCATCCCTGCTTTAGTGCATTCGACTGCTGATGTCAGTTTCTTTTCCGCTCTCGTTATAGTGGTTTCTATATTCTTCATCATTGGTCATCCATGGTATTTTATCGCGGTTCAGTATTATTACAATCATGGTTATGCAGTTATCATTGGGCCTTATTTGTGGACATGAAAAGCAATATCTTTAGTATTAAACTTCGTGGCTAAGCGCACACAAGAAACGCCAAAATGAGCATGTGTGTTTTGCCGGCCCCTGATTCACACCGACAAGAGCCGAAGGCTTGCCAAGGCTTGCGCCAAGAGAGCAATCAGCTTTTCACAAGCCTTAACCGTGCCTGCCTGTGTACGGTTCTTGCTGCGCACGGCTCTTTTGCGAATTTCAACTCATCAAAGAATAATATCCACTTACTGCCCTCAGCTACTCACTATAGCTTTGTTTATCTTTATATTAGGTAACAGTATTCGGAGACCCTTAATATTTGGCCAGAAATCGTGAAACATGAAAGTTTATATATATTATATTACCATTTTAAATATTTAAAAAAGATTATTTGAATCTGGCGAAAAACAAAGCAGAGCATACTTATTGTTGCACATATGTATGTAATAGAACCCAATACTAAATGTCCGAGGTGTACTCAGAAATATTCGAATAACTTCGTCAAACGGTATCCAAATTAATTGGGGCGACATTTATTCAACGGAGAATTAAATGGGCTCTTATAGTAAACTTTAAGGCAAAATCGCATTGAATCAAATAGTTAAACCAGTGGTGGCCATAGTAGAAATTTCGAAAAAAAAGTTGAAAATGCCACATCTGTAAGCCGGATTTCTCGGCCATCGCTTTAAATCAGAAAAACCATTGATTAAAATACATTAGATTGCTGTCGTCGCTATTGGAATTGACAAGGTTATAAACAATCAGACGGTCCATCTGCTCGTTATGTCTATTTAATTGAGGTAAAAATGGAAAAAGCGGTTTTTGGCCCATAACTTCAGATTTTGGGGTCTCCGAGAAAAACCAAGTATGAGGAAGTGCTATACACGACCTGCTCCACAGCGTAAGCTATGCGAATACCCAGGTTATTTCGCACTGTAGCACTGTGTCATCAAATCGTTTTTTCTAAATTGCGGGGGCGAAATTGAAAAATAAACTTGATCTGCCTGCAAGTATAAGAAATATATGTGCCATACATGTCAAGTGATTGAGAGATGCTTGGCCCTGGCCCTCCTTTGGAATTGCTGCTTGAGCCAATTTTACTTTTTACAAACTTTATATACTCTATGTACCTTCGGTACAAAGTATAAAAAGTGAATAATTTATTTTTGGAGTTTCCATTTGCAACTTCGAATATTATGTTGAATTCGATCGAATGGAAATCAAACGAGAAAGCAAAGCTAGCTTCGGCTCTGCCGAAGTTTTAATACACTTGATAAAAGCTCGCTTTAACGTTTATCGATTTCGACTAAATTTCGTAAATCAGTTTGAAAACATATAGTATTAAAATTGGCCGAGTTAACTTGAAAACAAAAAAGTTTTCTCAGTAAAACCCATTTTCCGACCGATCGTTCCTGTGGCAGCTTCAAAAAGTAGTCATCCAATCCGGGCGGTTCCGACATAAAATTTCTGCTCGACAGCTTCAGAACTGAGGAACTAGCTCGCTTAGAAACAGACAGACAGACATAGCGCAATCAACTCAGCTCGTCATGCTGATCAAGAATATATATACTTTATGTGGTCTGAGGTTATTCATTCTATGCTTTGCAAAGGCTTTGTAGTGTTTCCTCCTCTTCTTCGTAAGTATCTGTCACTTCTGCAGAAGTCCCGTGAGGGTTCCCACCAGAAGTGATGTGTGATCCCTTCTCTGAGGTAAAAGTGTGTACGTGGAAAGCTTTTTCCACCGATGGATTTGGATTTAAATTTAGAATATTATCTTGGGTTGGGGGTTGGGTACCAGTCGGCTAGAAAGATGCTGAAAGACGAGATCAGATCGAGTAAGTGGGAGTGCTTCCTTCAACTGTGTGACTCCGCCGACATGATCCTTGGGGGCAGGCATACAAAATAGTCGTTTACTATTTGTGCCAATAAACGGGCCACACCAAGTGACCCGTATGAGCTGAAAAAGATTGTCGAAAATTCTGTCTGAATCACCAATGCAACCTTTTGTTTTTGACCCAATTATAATAGAGGCTATTACGGAAGCAGAAATACTAGCGGCGGCCACGAACCTTCAGCCCAATAAGGCACCTGGCCTGGATGGTGTTCCAAACCGTGCTCTGAAGCTAGCCCTGACATTGTATCCAGCAGAGTTTGTGAACATTTTCTACGAGTGCCTGCGAAATGGCATTTTTCCATCCATTTGGAAGAAACAACCATTGGTACTCCTTCCTAAACCAAGAGGTCAACCAAGCGATGCACCGTCCTATAGACCTATCTGCCTCCTCTATAAGAGTCAAAGACTCGACGAGGCCATCGGTGCAGCTGGTGGGATTTCGCCAAACTAGTTCGGTTGCGATTGACAAAGTGGTCACAAATGCACGCAGTGCAAAGGTAAAGGTTTAAAAGGTTTCATGCTGAAAGGGCGGAACTATCCAGGGTGATGGTCGGTGATATAGCCGAAGATGATTCATTCCCATACATGTTAATGTCGAAGGAAAACTGGGAGGCAACGTGCGAGATCGCTGCTACCATTATGGCTAAGCTTCGGAGACTAAATGTGCAACGTAGAACCAGGGAGTAGTCGGGGCATCAAATCTGCGAAGCAATGCCTTGCGGCCGTCCCGCAGGTTAAAGATGTTTCTGTGTAACTTTTGTAAATATTCCAAATGTTTGTAACGCATTAAAGAAATCATTTTCATAAAGAGTATATATATATTTTCTTCGTCTGTCCGTTTACTCGACTCTTTGTATCTGATTATGTTTATGATTATTAAGTTAATTCTTGAAGTACACGAATAACACACTCTATTAGGGTTGGTTTGCGATACCCTTTTTATCCATTTTGAATGGGTTCGGGGCATAATAAATCACATTTCACTACTTCATCACTTTATGTATTCTATCTCACCATTTTTTCGTATTATGTTATTTCCGCTTTCAGATATTACGAGACTGGTAGCTTTAAGGCCGGCGTCATTGGCGGCTCCAAGCCAAAAGTGGCCACCCCACCAGTGGTGGATGCGATTGCCAACTATAAGCGCGAGAACCCCACTATGTTCGCGTGGGAGATACGCGATCGGCTGCTGGCGGAGGGCATCTGCTCACAAGATAATGTACCCAGCGTGTCCTCGATAAACCGGTAAGAATAGTTGTATTCACACACACTCAACCACAAGCTACATCATGAGTCAGGCCTTCCCAGCGGCAAAGCCGCCACGGACATGCGCACGTCCGCAATACGTTAGTGTTGCCATGTTTGTTTGCTGTCATGCAGCTGGCTTCCGTATCCGTTTCCTCGAGACCTTGGGCTCCGGCTCCTTCTCCACTGAGCACTGAGCTAATAAAAATATCTAAGTAGTTTTTAGCGTTTATAATTGCGGCACAATGCTTGACACACGACCACCACAAAAGCCAGCTTCCTCTCCAGCATCCGGTGCGGCTTTATGGCCACCATCAACATCATCATGGTCTGGCCACGCGGCTGGCGCTGTCGTCGCTGTTTTATGTACGCACTTCCCTTTTGACCATAATTCATTTTCGCGTTACCCAAGGATGCTGCCAATAGGCAGCTGTTGGCCAGGAGGAGAGGCCTGCTGCTCGGCAAGCCGCCGCTATAAATTAGCTGCGCATTACTACAATAATTGAGATCCCTTTGCCGGGGAGCCCGCGGATTTCGGGGTTCGAGGTGAGCTTCGTGAATTCCCAAAATTGTGTCGCACTTGTTCGCCAAGCCCTGGCTGAAAACTGGGGATTTGAAATTGCCAACCGCACGCGACACGTGCCCCCATTCAGAATCAATTCGCTCCGTATTATGAAATGCGTATGCAAAGCTACCGCTCCAGCGCCGCCAGTCTGACATGTGACCGATGATATGGCAGAGGCGCTGGGTTGGGTAATTCGGGGGATAATCAGCAGTAACAACTTCTCATAATGCGACAATGTGTGATGCGATGGCACTTGAGCGATGATTAGGGTGCGGACTCAATCGAATCGAAATGTGCCCCGTGCCCCTGTCCGTGTCCCCAGGGACGGACACTTAATAAAGTGACTTTCATAGCACTCAGCCAATGCCATTCCCATTCCCATTCGCAATCCCTTTCCCACCCCGGCTCTCAGCCTTCAATTTCAATGCTTATGGTCGAATCAAGCCGAATATATAAACAAATCAAAAAATGAAAGCAGCAGCAACGAGTTGTACGCTCCTCGCATCCCAAACATATGTCTCAATTGTGTGCACTGGCCAACTACCCATCTGCCCCTTGCTGGTTCACTCTCTCTCTCTAGCGGCAGAGCATCGAAAATCTCAACCTGATGTGAGTGTTCTTTTTGGCATAATTTGATTTGATTCCGGCTGAATTGGCCGCTAGCAACCCTCAAAAGTGCTTAATGCTTGGCGTGGCTTTCCCAGCAGACTCCACCTGTCTAATGTGCTCACACTCCGCCACACGCACGCATCGAGATTCGTGGTACGAATGGGTGGGACAGAAAACACCGCGGCACAAATTTGGTTGCCGCGATTGTGTGTTTTTCTCACCTAATGCGATTACCAGGACATCAATAAAACTTAATTTGATGACTCTGTTACAACATCTTGGTGGTGGTGTGGTCGATTTTTGTGAGCCGCCAAGTGGGACTTGGTCTGATTTAAATATGACACGACGAATCCTTTTCAATGTGGCTGGGGCACCTGATACCGGTGTCTTCTTTTGATGCACCCACGGAAGCCGGGAAGGGTCGAGCACAAATGATTTATAGGCCTCGACCTCTGCTTGAATTTGATTTGCGTTCTGGTCAACTGGTTCTATTACACAGACTGACATAGATGGACTGAGGAGGCATGTGTAATCGAAATACGATTTGACAGTCGCCAGGGCTGCCCCAGTCCAACTGTCTAGCGAAGAGGGAGAGCGCCAAAAGAAAAACTGATGAGATTTCATCACAGTGACTACAAAAGCTTTAAGCTGACTTGTCGAAATCTCGAACAACAAAGTACTTGGGTAAAAGATGTGCATATTTTTTGTAGTTATGGGCTGTAGATCAGCCGACTTAAGGTTGATTACTAAGTACATATTACTAAGGTGCATATCTCCACACAGGTGATTGCCGGCGACCTGTGTAGCTATTTCAAAGCCCTTCCAGTCCTCGTATCAACTTAAGCTCTTGAATCCGACACACCCATTACTCAGCGAAAGAAGTGAATTACAACACAGCAGACCGAGCACATGGAAAAAGAATTTCGGGGATTTCTACAATCTCTGATGATGGTAAACACGAGGTGCTACACATAGTACCTCATGTAACCACCTTGAGAGCTTGTATTTATTTATTGAGTTTTTAGTAAGCGACAGTAACTTTGGAAAGCGTTTGAGGTGTTCCAGGGTGTCAAAAACATCTGGTTCCTTGAATATCTTGCAGTTTTTGTCGTTGGTGATGCCTAGCCAGTACCCAGTTAGCTTGTCGTTGCGTTCCTTGCATATGGGTCATTCTTTTATAAACCGAACAGTTAAAAAACTCACCATTTTTAATTTCAATAAAAAAAACCCCGAAATTGGATCTCGACAAGCCCAACAAAACGTAATTTGCGGTTTTGCAAAAAAAATTTTGGTTATTTTTATAAACAATTTCAAAAATGAATAGGACAATTATATAGCATAGCTGGCATAGAAATTGGGTGAAGAAAAAAAATGTGCACATTTAGCCGAATGTACATATTTGTGCCAGTGGAATCAGGCTACTAATTTATATAAATCATACAAGCTACAAGGGTATAAAAACTTCGGTCGAGCCGAAGTTAGCTTTCCTCTATTTTTTAAATGTTTACTTAAAATACAAATATATATTGGAAGCTTGCTCACAGTTTCTGGGCATATATTACCGGTCTCCGAATACTGTTACCTAGTATAAAGATAAACAGCAAGAACCGTCCACAGGCAGGCACGAATAATTCTTGTGAACACCTGATTGCTCTCTTGGCGCAAGCCTTGGCAAGCGTTCGTCTCTTGTCGGTGTGAATAGCGAAATGTGTTCGGCCCCTACGGTCAAGGCATCCCCATAGCTGGTCTAATGCATAGAATTTAGCTGTTCTATATTACCGTATAATAAAACCGTTAAATACTTATGAAATTGCTTATCAAGTCCACAAATAAGGCCCAATGATAACTGCGTAACCATTATTGCAATAATACAGAACCGCGATAAAATAGAATGGACGACCGATGATGAAGAATATAGAAACCATTATAACGATAGAAGATCAAGCCAAGTAAAAATTAAAAGAAACTGACTGAAACTTGCCCGCTTGGCCCTCGACGCCCGGCCCTTTATTATGTCTTTAAAACAATGCTCGATGGGCTTCGAGTCGCAAAGACGCACAAGCAGTCGTCGCAACAAGTGCAATTGGCTCGCTTCGAGTTGTGTTACAACAACAAAATCCATGTGAATCGGCGTCAGTCTGCACATGCGGACGGCGCAGCAAGTGCAGTTGCCTCGCTTCAAAGTGAGCGAAAACAACAAAATCGGGGCGTTTTTGGCGTCAACTCGCAGAGGCAGAGAAGGAGTTCAGCAAGTGCACTGTGGGCTACCAAGACTCGCTGATAAAAGTAGCTTTTTCTGTTGTTGTTGTTGTTGGACTGCGCTCAAACTCAATATTCGTGCTTACCGATGCACTAAAGCTTTACTTATCTTTTTTTGTAACAGTATTCGGAGAACGTTATTCTTGGCCGAGAAATCGTGACAAATGGGTGATTCCATGAAAAATCGGACACTCTAATTTTTTTTTGGTCGAAATATATTTTTTTTTAATTCTTTGTTGCAAAACAGTATATACGTATTTTCAGCATTTTGCCGAAATGTGCTTAATTCGCGGGATATAATGATTTGAAAATTTAGATTTCTAAAAAATTTAAATATTTTCAATTGATTGCTATCCAAAGCCATTGATAAAAAATATATTTTAAAAATCTGTAAATTTACATCCGATCCCAAACTTTCAAATTACTAACACTTAAAAACTATTTCAGTTTTTTGTTGGTTACCACATCGCGGAAATAAGAAAACAAAAATTAATTGCCGCGAAATGGACGTTTTTGTTTTTCTTCATTTTATTCTCAAAATTTGGTCTTGTATCCAGGAATTTTCTGTATAAAGCTCTAAATGGGAAACTGAATAGATCCAGAGTTATGGCCTTTTTTCTCAATTATTTAATTATTTTTTTTTTGGAAACTAACAATATTAGAAGTCTCGGAAAGTGCTCCTCATATAAAAGTATGAGGAAATGCTATACTCGACCTGTTCTACCGCGTATGCTAGGTCAATTCGAAAGTATATTTTCGCTGTAGCACTGTGTAATTGTATAGCTTCGTCAGCTGGACGCTTTCTTCATAAGTCGGTATCGACTGTTAAAAAGGCTAAATTTTGAGAAAAATTAATTTAAAATGGCTCAACAATGTCAAATAATTAGCTAGAATAGTAGGCTCCGACAAAACTGAATAGTTTCCGGTTTTTGAGCTTACAAAATAGCCATATCTGGTTGGCCTTCTTTTCGAGGTAACGTTGAATGGAGTTCTTTTTAGTGTGCCCCCACAAGACCGTCCTAGTCTTCTGTAGTCTCCTCCTTGGCTTGGCTTTCAGGTCAGTTCTCGGAGTCGGAGGACCTGGTGACCCTAAGTCCCGCCGAGCTAATCCTGTATTCTTGCAGTGCTAGGTTGCCTCTCAATGCTGCATGGACATCCAGTCGTCGTTGGAATAGACCGCCTGATGCAGACAAGAGCCTGGTGCTGGGCCTTCTTCATGAGCTTGAAGAATGTATTATTTTCCGTTGCTTGCCACCACACTAATAATTTGCATCAAACTTGGCAGAGTTGTGTGGAAGCATATAATATTTATCAGTAAAAAGTTTGGGAGCGAAAAAATTCAAAACAAACATGTTTTTTCAACAGACTTTTTTTCAGAACTATCTTTTGTATGACAGCTATATTATATAGTGTCAGATTTTAATAAAACTTGGTAGAGTTATATGCGAAAGCATAGAAAACTTATAAATGCGTTGCTGATAGTTCCTAAGGCAGCTATATGCTATAGTCATCCGATCCGGCCGGTTCCGACAAATGTGCAGCGTCTTTGTACCAAAAGACTTCGTACAAAGTCTAGTTTAAATAGCTTTTAAACTGACGGACGACATCGCATGGATACAGACGGACAGACGGACATGGCTAAATCAACTCAGCTCGTCCTGCTGATCAAGAATATATATATTTTATGTGGTCGGAGATGCTTCCTTCTATGCGTTACAAACAACTGAACAATTTTAATATACCCTCTACAAGGGTAGAAAAAGAATTCAATTCCTTTCAAGCATTCTTTCTTTTCAAGTATATTTGATTAATGGCTTTGTAACCTCTTGTGATGTGGAGCTACAACGGCAAGAAGGAGTCTGTTGAGAGAAAGGATTATCCTAACTCAAGCCAATTGGCCTCTTGCAACTAATGTTTCTTGTTTCCGCAAGAGGGCAAATTAATTTAATTTTCTTTTTAAGCACATTTTTGTAAATGTCTTTTACCAATGTTTTTTAAAAACTTAAAATGCCAATATGTATTTATTTTCGATCTGTTTCTTTTGAGAACAATCATAATCTAGTTTGAACTTCGTTCGGTGCCAGTTTTGAATTGAAAAGATATCAAACTCCAAATTTTTAACCTACACACGATGTTTCACGTTCACAGCTTGAAGCATTTCTGAGATATGTCTATGAAACGGTTTTTAACCTTCTAACTCTGTTTTGAATACGGTCTAGAACCATTATTTTAATGTGTTAGGCATTTTGTCTTACACTTACGATATTAACCCACAGATCAATTTTCGGGTTCAAAGCTTAAAATATTTCTGAAATATGGCTTTGAGCCACTTTTGAACCAGTTCAGATGTTTGGTTCGGATTTCGGAAAATATCTTACTTCATACTTCCAATCTACACATCAAACTTCAAGATCATAGCTCTAATAAATTCAGCGATATAGCTCTGAACCACTTTTGAACCGGATCTTGAACCGGTCTTTAACTAATAAAATATTTTATTCCTTATTACGAACATTTGGAGTAAATATCCAGCTCATAGCCACTTTTGAACCGTTTTTAACAGTGTTCGAACCGGTTCACAGACTTGAGTCATGTGTCTATGACTCTTTCCTAATCGATCCTACATGCGGTGAAAATTTTGTAAAGATCTGTTCAGTAGTTAAGGCAAACATAATTTCAATAACTCTCATCAAAATTTCGTAGGCTTGAATGATAGTTCCATTTGTTAGGAACCATTATTGTCGCAATTTTTCATTAATGGAAAAATGTCGCTGTTGCTTATCATCTCAGCTTCTTCAAAAATATTGTACGGCGAATTCACGTATACTCTGATCTGCTTACACCAAAGACTTTACCCCACAGACGAAACATTTCGGTGAGATATTGTCGCATTTGCTCTAATTTTTATTTTATCTGTTCCAAAATTGCGAACGTAACATTATTTAAATTCTTTTTTAAAGTGCTTATATGCACCCACTAATCTCGGAAGAGCTGAAATAAAGCATTGGTAGAAGGGCTGCATGATTGCACTCAAAACAATTCATGGAGCCTTCATGCTCAAAATGAATTGTATGAATTTTGGCGATTATTCCAATGAATTTGAGTGAATTTGAAGGCTGGTAGAGTGTCAGTTTTCAACATTAAATCAATTGTTGAACATAGAATAAGAGTCGAATTGGAATGTGAAATAATGTTGCTTCTAATATGAACACACCACCCATTATCTGAGGAATATTGAAAAAGATAATACTGATCAAAACCAGAATTCAAAAAAGAAAGCATCGAACACAGCAATACGGTACGCGATTATTGATTCATCAGGTATTTTAAAATAGTTTGATACATTCTTTAGGTTCTTTCTATGTTCTTCATCGTTGGTCATCCATATATTATCGAGTCATATTACTTGCTGAACAGCGAGTAAGTGTGTTTTCATTTTAGTGTGTTTTCTTGTGGTTTTAAAAAGAAGTTTCTTAAATCTTTAGCTATTTTGTTACCATGGAAATTACGCATCTGCATTTGATAGAGCTTGACTTGATTACTTATTTTCTAGCAATTTAGTGATTCTTCAGTCACGGTAAAATGGTTTGAAATATCTAAATCAGAGCAACAAACAACTAAAATCTTTTTGCACCTCGCGACCTTAACTAAAGCAAATGTACTTCGAATGTCGGTATATTACGACACATTGACCGTATTTGTGTCCGTTAAGTAATTGATCTGTAAAAATCGGATTTCTTTCTCATTCGTATGTTTAAAAATTTTCCAAATTTTGTATAAAAAATACCAGTTTTTAAGAAGCGCCACCCAAAACTTCTTGGCCAAGCGGGTCAATAAATCGCATATACCATGATAACTAGCAATACTACCATTTACCGAATCCACATCTTTTTAATTTTACAATTTTTTTTAGAATTGTGCGAAACAAGGCAGCTGAGAAGGCCAAGCATGTTCATCATCACCAGCAGCATCATATGCAGCAGAATCTCAGCGGGGGAAATAATGCCACAGAGAGTCTCGACAGCAGTACGGGTGCGCCTAGCGATCCGCAAGCCCCCAGTGGTGCCAACAGCAGCAACAATTCCGCCGGCACCACAGCCGCATCTGCAGCTTCAGCAGCACCCATGCCAGCGACAACTACCTCCGACTCCGGCCAGGATCCCATTGGCCATCACAGCAACAACAGCAATGGCAATGCCAGCGGCACGGGCGCTGAGCAGCGCACGACCGGATATAGCATAAATGGCATTCTAGGCATACAGCACGGACACCACCCCCACAACAACAACAACAACAGCGCCAATAATAATAACACAACGGATCCAAATTGCAAGCGCAAACGAATGGAAGCTCATGGTAAGTCCTTCTGCTAAAGCAAAAGTCCTGTCGTCCACCAAAAACTCTGGTTCGCTTTAAGCAAATCTTAAGAACTTTAAATCGATATTAGTCGGCACAAAGTCATACGAAAAATTGTATTACTATTAACCAGGAGTGCTAACCTCTTGAAATTCTAAAGGGGTTCACTCCGCGGTTTGAACCAAGAAATTTGTTGAACTCAATGGCTCACGGATAATAAAAAATAACAGTTAATTATTTTGATGGACTAAGCACATTGAAGAGATGATAAATAAGTCCATTAGGTATAGATAAAACTTCATTTTTAGGATAAGTAGTCGTTCCTTATTAGTACTTTCTACCAAAGCTAATTTTCCGATTTTGCATACTTTTCCATGTTTAAAGCCGAAAGTCCGTTTTTCCAAAATTGCTCTAAATCATCAACTTTATCTCTTTAATGCTGATTTACTACTAAATCAATCCCAAATGGTAATGAAAACAGGGTAGAGTAACCCGACACTACACTCCTATATACTTACCGCCTTCTCGCCTAACGAAATATGTATGCTCATCGAGATCCCTTCCGTTGCCTGTGCCTTGCTTATATTGAGTACAATCATCTATGTTCTATAGATTTCTCTATTTTAAAGGCTAATCACATTGGGCACATCTAACATCCAACATCCTGAGTCATAGTAAATATTTATTTACCATGGCGGAATTTTTAACCTTCGTAGCATGTTCATATTACACACCGACCATCTTAACATTTAGACAAAACAAAAGTTTAAAAATGTTGGCACAGTAAATAGTAATTAAGCATTTAAACTCAGGATGTTGGATGTAGATGTTGGATGTGCTCAGTAAGATTAACCTACTAGAATTAAAAAAAACTCCTTAATGTCATTCCTCAATTGAACCCTTGTATTCTAGGGTTAGTGCGCTCTCTGACACACTTATGTTATGAGTTGGATCATAACTGGCATCGGCCAATAAATTAGTCCCACCGGGTCAGAGTTCGTTACAGCTGGGTTTGAATTGTAATTTTTCAATAATATATAATTTTAACTGTACGTTGTTATACTAACCCCAATAAATAAATAGTCACGGATATTCTTAATCTTAAAAATATTACATTTATCGCGGGGTAATCTTAATCACATAAATATTGAATCAAGCAATAAATTCAATCACAATTTAATCCCAAATCAGGAGATTAATTTGAGCTCGATATGTAATATTGATTTGATCCCAGGAGAGCTCCCTTAATTTCCTCCTTCAAATTCCATAAAACATTCTTATACAATTCAAGACCCACCAGTTTTGGCATATTTAAAACTTCTGAAAAACAAAGATATATAAAAATTTGTTCGCTCAACTGGGATTTGATCTCATCGCACAGCACCATGGTCATCGATTGTTGCCTCATGTCTAAAATGGTACTTATATTTTATCGCACTCGGTCCCTAATTTATGAAAATGTGATCTCGAAAGGGATTAAAGCACATTTGGAATGATAGAAGTTCGAAAGGATTGGGCCAATCATTAAAAGCTTGAATTGAGTAGAATATCCTGTAAGTCGGGATGGAATATTCAAGCTAATGCTGGGTTTAATTGAAAGTTAAACATAGACCAATAGATGGCGCCACTTCTTTGCATGCGATTTTGATCAAAGTCCCCAAAATTGTTGTAAAAACCGATGATATTAGTAACTGAAGTGTATAAAGAAACTACCATTGAAAACATAAAGGTTTTTCTCACTAGAACTACTTTTTGAACCGGTCGTTCCTATGGCAGCTATATCACTGTGCAACACTAAAAAGTTGATAGAGTCGAGACCAAATAATTCTGAAACTGTATGATGGTAGTACAAAAACCTTCGCTGGGTTTGGCCTGGTTAGCTGCCGTTTTCTTTTTATTGCATTTTGAAGATTTCAGCTTCTGATTGGGATTCGCAACTCCACATCTCGTAAACTATTTGGAACTTCGCTTTGACGTCTTAGAGGAAGTCGTTGCTCTTGGCTTGGCTTACAAAACATTCTTAAGTAGCAAGTCAAAGAAGTCACATCCTTATACTCAAAATTACAAAAATGTCTTTCAATCATCATGCTTTCCCCTCATATTGTACAGTTTTTCAACTTTGTCTTGAAAACTGTATCGAATTTGACGAAGCAAGCAGGACAAAAGCGTAGCTTGGACTTAAATAAACAAACGATTGCAACATATCAACTTCATACGATTGGTCCTTCGTATAGTTACGGGCCCTTAAGCATGTAGAATTGGAACCAAAACTCGGAAAATGGCAATTTTTGGCACCAATTGGCTGACACAGTCAAAAATTTCGATTGTTTTGAATTAAATCAAGAAAATAGAAAGAAAACATAACTTAAAAACTGTAATTAAAAAAAATTTAGTTTTTTTTCTTTTTTACCGAAAATGTTAGTTTTTCGAGTTTTTATGACAGTTGTACGTGCTTGTGGGCCTATAACTATATGGATGAGTAACTAAATGAAGTTGGTTCGTTCTTACGGTTTGTTTATTTTGGTCTAAGCTACAACTTTGTGCTGTATTACTTGTCCAAATCTGAAACGGACTTCAAGATGAAGTTGAAAAACTGTAGAAAAGTGGTAAAAACTTGCCTTTTTTGGCCAACTTTTGTAATTTTGAGTATGAAGATGTAATTTTTTTGATTTGCTACAAAGAAATGTCTTGTAGGTCAAACCAAGAGCAACAACATTGTTCAATATTTAAAAGCGAAATTCAAAGTAGTTTACGAGATATGGAATCGTTAGTCCTACTCTGAAGCTGAAAAGTTCAAAGTGCAATAATCAGACTAAACCCAGACAGGGTTTTTATACTACGATCATACCCTTTCAGAATTTTTTGGTCTCGACGCAATCAACTTTTTTGAGTTCAAAAATGTGTCACAGTGTTATCATACTGAAAGGACCAAACGCAAGAGCAATATTCCTTTGACCAGCGTTTAATAAAAGCCAAAACGCCCTTAGATTTATTTTCTATATTGCCGACATGGTTAGAAAGCAAAGTTTATGGTCGAATAAAATACCTAGGTCAGTCGTAGTTTGGATGCGTTCAAGATTGTTGTGCCCAATAGAGTAAGTACACAAGACTATTGCGGTAATATGTCATGTACTTGCACTTTGAATGATTTAAGTACAGCAAATTGTTTTGGCACCAAGATTGAAGGCTGACATGATAATTCTGACCTCTGGGGAAGGTCATTTATAAACAGACCAAAAAGCAATGGGCCAAGACGGCTCCTTTGAGGGACACCAGAAAAGGCATTCACTACTTTTAATGACGTTAAATTAAATAAAACTCGCTGAGTCCGATTCGACAGATACATAGAGATCCATTTGAGCAGTAATTAAGGGAAACCTATTACCAGTGATTGGAAAGGTACTCAATATTCTTACCTAGGTAAGGTACAAGGTAAATGTCAAAAAATACACCTAGGTAAGGTAAAAAGGAATACGGAATTTCCAGTTCCTAGGTAAAGGTACAAAAAAAGTACTTTTAAACAATGTGAAGTTCTAAGCTCTAAGGTCTAAGGTACTTTTAAAAAATTTAAAAGAATGGTTTAAAAATGGAATATTGTGCTTATTGTTGTATTTTTTAACGTAACATCAGCATAGTAAATTTCTTCACCTTGTCTGTTTCGTTTTTGTGTATTTGGCCTCCACAGCTAAAAATTCTTTCAATAGAACATCTCAAATATTTGTATACTTAAGTAAAGATTCAAAAGATTTGATATAATCGGCAAGATAAGTTTAGGCTTCCATTTCAATATTGGAATTTTCATCACAATTCTCAGTTTCATCCAATCTTCCATAACTGGTGTCTTAAAATACTTCAGAATCCTTTATATTTGAACTCTCATTGACAACAGTATCCAAATTTTCCGTAATTGCTTTAACAAGCCAATCGTTAAAACACTTTACAATTTTGTTGTTTTTATTTAGAACCTATTTCAATTTAAAGCAAAGGTCTTTGCCTCACTTGAAGGCTATAAGTTCCAAAATTCGTCGAAAACTGTCATGAAAACTGTATCATCTGGTGCTGCTACTGTTGTAAACTTCATCTGCTTCTACTATGGGTCATCCTTAAGGAAGAATTGTACATTTGGTAGAGCCTGTTCAGCATATTTCGTAACAACTAAGTTCAAAGCGTTTGTTGCGTATCTAAAGTGCCTTGCAAAAAAATGATTTCAGCATCAGCTCAGCTATACCGCTCTGTTACCTTTAAATCAGACTAGTATTCCTTCAAAACTGTACTCCTTAAATGCTCTTCAAAAGTTGGATACATTTTCTGTAACTATTTAACATTGGGATAACTCTAAGTCGGTATTTGCTATGAACTTCAGCTAATAGAGTAGCAATTATTTCATGTATGTGGGAAAATCGCACACGCTTATATGCGAGCACGAGAGAATGACGATGCAGATTGCTAGCTATATATTATATTTAGTGGCCGCTTACACGAAAGTAACTTTTGTTATTGCAACTCCAGATATCGGCAGTCGTACATATAAAAAAAGAATTCTGAATCCCATTTTCACTTGTGTGATGTAAGATTTTGGGAAAATTTGTCTAAAAATTGAAAAATGTTTACGAAAGTAAAAATGGGAGCTCGGCTTATAGTCCGCCTTCCTGTTATCTAGCATGGATTGTATAGTTTTTGAACAGAGAATGTTTACCGGACGTCCAGTCAAAGCCACAAACAGGTCCCTGATACTTTTCCTTTCAATATGGCAGAGCGCGGCAGCATTTCGGCTACGGGTACGAAAAGTACCTTGTACCTTACCTATTGACAAGGTAAATGAAAATTAAGACCTAGGTAAGGTAAAAGGTACTCGAATTTGAAAATACCGAGGTAAAGTAAAAGGTACACAAACACTGCCTATTACTGAAAGCTTATGCAAGAGGAGAAGATGATTTACAGAATCAAACGCTGTGCTAAAGTCAGTTTCTAGAAAGAAGGATAGAGGTAAACTTAAGGAGATTGGTTGGATTAAAACGCCGCTTCATGAAGCCATGTTGAGTCGGAGAAATTATGAAGCTGCAAAAGTTTCTCAAATAGCTTAGGGATCGCACATAATTTTGCAATGCCACGATAAATCTCGATGTTAGACTTACTCCCTTTTTTTTGGAGGGATATAAAGAAAGATTCCTTCCATATAGTGGGTAGAAACGAACTATTGAGAGACATTTGAAATAGACTCGCCAAAGGCTCGCAAAACTTTAAGACACAACCGAAAAAGATGGTTTAACGAGCTTTAAGTTTTGATAAACGTCGGATTTTACTAATAAGTTTTTAATGCGGTGCATACGAACTGTACGAAGTGCTTCCCATCGTAGCATATAGTTATGTATAATAAGAAGTATTGAAGTTCCAATTGCTGATAATAAATTCCTCTCCAACCCAGCAACAATGTATCCACAGAGAAATAAGCAAGCAGATTGCCATGTCAAAATTTTAACCAAAAACTGTAGAACTGAGAGTTTTATATAATATTTCGCTAGTAGCAAAGAATGGATTTATAACACCAACACAGTTATCTTTATCGTTTCCTGCTGCTCGCAGCCAAAAGTTGTCAAATTAAATATTCCCTTTAGATCCTTGAAATCCCACCAATGCCTGTTGTCATGCCCAAAGCAGGATTTGTATCTAGATTAATTGGCACTGAGACAATCATCCCTGTTGAAAAATCTTGATTTGCATACGGCGGGAAGCCAACACTCTTGTGGCCATATTACGGTCATCATCCAACCGCAGCCATCGCGCCAACGCGCGCAATGTGTTCGGGCACCCAGGAGCTGGTGCCAGAGATAAAATCTTAATTGGCAGCGACAGGTTGTAGATTTGTAATCGGATCTGTGCGGGGCGTGCCACATTTCATCTCCGGGTGGTGGTGGTGGGCGTGGGGCGTTCCGTGCTGCTCAAAAATACGCACTTGTCCATTTCAATAAGCGCCCGCTAATGGCAATTGCAATCGCACCCTACGAGATGGCAGCAAGTGCTTAGTCCGTAATTCATCGGATAATAATCGCGTTTCATTGACAACGGAGCAACAACTAAACCGCTCCAGATGCCTAGGCCAGATGACATGCTACTGATAGGGGTGTAGCCGGGGCGGTAATAAAAAAGCAATAAACCCGATCCCGAACCCGAACCAACCCACACCATGTGCAGGGCCATCCCATGGCGGCGACTACTGTGCCATTTTCTCAAGATTGCTTATCGATTCCCTTTGGGATGCCGCTGGTCCAAAGTGAATACTGATGTGCATTTGTGGCAAATTTGTTCAAATCAAGCCGATTGACAACGGTGAGGTCGGGCGCGCTGAACGAAGTCGGACGATAGCCCGAAAAGCCTGTTCAGGGGATGGAAAGTGGGCGTAAACGTTGCGCTTCACCCCCAAGGCAGGCGATTCAAGTTTAGTGAGTTCATTAATCGAGGCGTCGCCTGATTTCAAGACGCAATCCATAAACCGGAGTCCCGAGCTGACTCCGTTTATGAGCCACCTGATTATTTTGATAGCATTTCCAGGAGCCGCCTAGTCACATACTCGTGCAACCCCTTTTGTTTACTCGAAGCAGGAGTTGTCAGTCGTGTGTGTCTGCCCGCCAAGTTAATTCCATTATAATAATCCAAATTTTTCCAAGAGTCATCACCTTTGTCGCTGCGAGTCGCAGTCGCGGGGGTTGGCGATGTTGGTGACACAAACATACATCTATTTACATTTGTATCGCAATGGGACTCCACACTCTAAACTCATAATCGCACTTAAACGGCACGTGGCACTTCCCGCCAGCCGACCAGAGCCAAAACTCCAAAAGCCAAATGTGGCAACAGTCGCCGCATTAATTGAATTAGCATTACAACGAGAGCCAAAAGGCTCGAGGGAGAAAACTTAAGCTGACCAATAATGCCTCGATTTCAACTTGTTTCAGATGAAAACCGGGACACCAACACGCATTCCGAAGATGAGGCGAAACGACAGCGCCTGGGATACGGTGGAGATCAAATTTATCCGAATGTAAGTATCCCCGTCTTAATTAATCGACTAATCTGAGTTGTTAGACTGAACCGCAGATTTATCGCCTTGCCTTTGAACAGTTTCGTGTACTTCGTGCTGATTACAAAAAAACTCGACCGATTTATCAGCTCAATAAGATTATCTTTCTGATTTAAAACGACTTTTGCTAACGTATTTAGCCCGCAGTTAAGCTCAATTTATAACACGAGGCAAAAAAAATGTGCTGAACACGAATCTGTTTTCGAAAATGGTCCATCACTTCTAGATTATATTTTGACCCTTTTTAGGCGATTTTTGTGGGGAATCCACTTTTTTGTTTAGACTCTTTTTAGACTCAACTTTGAATAAAATAAGCCAAAGAATTAAATTTCAATACTATTTTTTTAAGCGAAGACACCATTTTGAATGCATGTGTTGAAAATTGTCACAACATTGTTCTAGTATTCAGTATTGAATTCTAATGAAAATGTTCAACAACACCCATTGCATACTTATAGGGAGTCAAAAATAATGTCACAACTAGCACATGTATTCAAAATGCTTCGGAAAATCGTAGAATCGTTTGTGACAATTGGTTTTAATGCTGCTTTTACACTTGCCATATATCCCTAAATAGTAGGTTGTCAAATTTCTCTAAAGAGAAACTTTTATCAAATAGAACCGGTCCTATTTCATCAAAGAAGGCTAAATTTTCTATATATTTAGATATATTTGATTTGCTATTGTGTAATAGTGTTATTGTCAGAGAGACTCTTTAGAGATACAGTGCCGCTCAACTGAATAGGTTTGCCTTTTTTTCAGGTATCTCTGTAAAAAGCACTCCGATTTAAGCGAAATAAATTTTGTTGTATAAAGAAATCAGTCATTTGTGAAATAGCAAAGTTTCTGTTCTGTTAGTTTTGTTTTTATATAATTTTTATAATTTTTTCAAAAACATAGCAAAAAATCTCCATTTTTTTTTTGGCTCAACTGAATAGGTTTGACCCCTAAAACTATTAAACAAAAGTATATAAAGCAAAATTTCAAGGCACTGGGTAACTTAAATAATAAAGGACACTATTTTAGCATTATTTAGTATTTAGTATGCCCACCCTTGTTCTTAATTATTTCAAACATACGGTTTGGTCAGGAACCATAATATTTTTCAATTTCATTTCGTGAAATTGTTGACCAGACTTTTTTAATTGCTTCAACTAGGGTCCCAGAGTCACTAAATTGTCTTCCTCCTTCGTATACTCTCCTGAACAAAAGTCCCCAAATGTTCTCGAAAATGTTAATGTCAGAGGAGTAAGGGCGCCTTACTCGAGCAATTTGACGTTTTGGTCTTTAATCCACTGTTTTACAACCCGAGCGGTATGGATGGGAGCGCTGTCATGTTGGTACGTCCATGGAATATGTCCATAAATCTCCGAAAACTGGGGAAAGCCTTTTGGAGCACAGTCTTGTACACATTTGCGTTCATCTTCGAGGTGACAAACTGGAGCTCGCATGTTCCATAACACGATATGGCTCCCCACACCATTACTCCACCTGCACAAGAGTGACGACTTAAAAAACATTCTTCCATTCGCATATCGTGGAAATAGTAATTATAGCCATCCGGTCCATCGAGGTTGAACTTCTTTTCGTCAGAGAAGACCACCGTATTCCACTCCTTGTTCCACGTCATGTGTTCTCGGGCAAATCGTTGTCGTGCTGGGGTTAGTGTGTCGGCCTGCTGTGGGTCTCGGACCATATAATAAAAAAGATTTTTTTCTTTCTTTAGAAAATAGTTTTTACACATCCGGTCACCTTCTCCAGCTATTGGCGCCAGCTGTGAAGTTAACTAGCCATGCAAAGCTTCTCAAACTTTGAAGTTCGGATTCGGCGTTAAACTGTAGGTCCCTTTCTCTTGTGCGAAAAATTATAAGCACACACGCCAAGAGATTGAGATAAACTTGGCTTGGCCTTGTAAAATTAATTTTACATTTACAAAAAATAGATCTAGTAAAAATAGTAAAAATAGGTCTAGTAGGCTGTTTATACTACCATCACACGCTTTCACAACGTTTTGGTCTCAACTTTATAGAGCTTCCAAATGTGTCACAATCTTATCGAACCTATGGTTCCAGTTCGAAACTTGGTTCATAATATGTGAATTTCTTTTCTATGAGTTTCAGCTAATCGCTGAATATTGAAACCTGCTCGACCTTATTTTGATTGAAGAGGACGCATTTAGCTTACCAAAACAAAGTCGAATGGACCACAACGACTAATGCTATAAATTTTAAGTTCCCCTTTAAAAAGTCAGTAATCCTTCCATTGGGTACTTATAAACTACAATAAACCCGAATCGAACGGTTTTGCAGGGTTCGGTTCCGGACCGGCTGGCAACCTTTATAGTGATACAAAAGCTATTATTCCGGACGTTTACATCGTATCGCTTCTCGCAAACGGCGCTTAACTTCAATGTAATGGTCCTTGTTGACCGTACGGCGAACGTAAGAACTCCTGATGCGCTACGCCACGGCAATAGAAGAAAACAGTGGACAAAACCTTGACTTTTTGACCACACCTCATTTAATCATTCCATCAAATAGATCGCCTAAACCACCTTCTTTGCCACCTCAAAAACGGTTCTCGAAGTTAAATATGACTTAAAGAGGTTGGTCATCCAGCTCCTCACAAATACAACTATTTAACCAAAGAATCTTCACTTTCAGTGTATTAATAAGGATTATTTATTTTTCCATTTCAGATTTGGTCGGGGAAATGGTGCATCAAGGACGAGCACAAACTTCTTTCCGAACTGGGCAGCTTGACTGCCACCAATGGCAACGGTGCACCGGCATACTATGAGGCTTCGAATGGATTTCCGAGCAGCACAATATCGGGGGTGACCGGGCCACCTGCTGCCAATGATTCGTCCATGCTGTACGATAGCATTGCCACAATTTCGCAGGGTCAAGCGGGCCTGTCTTATACACCGACTATAGGCCCCTCAATCGGTGAGTAAAGGACCCTTCGCATGCGTTATTCAGTTGTCACTGGACTGTTTTTGTTTCCTTGATTTTCGCACTTGGTTTCTGTTGATTTATTTAATTTTTTGTTTATTTACGCATTTGTGTTTGTTCTTGCATTTTCGTTTTCCAAACCCGATCGCCGTAGGCAGTAGCAGTTCGCTGACTCCGCTAGTGCCTATGAGCATGCAAGACATGAAATTTAGTGCAAATGCCCCCCAGGAGCAGACGATCGCACCCTTCTACACAGGTAAGAGAATCCCCAATTCATGCAGGCACTTATTGTTAGGTAGTTTGATTGGCGACCAACTCGATCAGGGTTAGAGACATTGCATCATGTAGAACAGCTCGATTAACACTATTAACACGAAATTACCCATGGTTACCGTCACACACCAGCAATTGCCTTCGAAGGCGGCAGTTACCCCTCAATAACCAGCTTGGACAATGGCTCCAGCTCAGCAGCGGGACAAGCTCCTGTTCTTGCCATTGCGGTAGCAGGCACCTCAGACTCGCCCAGCGCCCAACATGAAACGGATAGCAATGGCAGTCGAGTGCATCTAAAGGATTCGGGCGCGGGCGGCGATGAACCGGCCAGAGATGAAATTGCCCACAGCAAAAGCAAGCTCAACGGTAGCGGCGAGTTGGACCATTTACCTATGGCCCACATGCACCATTTGGCAGCAGAGCAGCATCACCAGCAGCAACAGCATCATCAAAACACAAGTACCTCATCCTTAATACTCCTCCAGCCGAGCGGGAGCAGCTCTGCGGTCAGCGCCAGCTCTGGGGACGGACGTTCCACTGTGGAGGCAAGCAACAGCGCCGGCGCGGGGTCCGGCATTTATGCCACACCTACTATGCTGCCCAGTTTTAGTCACTACTCTGCAGGCAAGTTGCACAAGCCAACCCTCCGCACGAGGACGAGGTGCCCACTGCCATTTAGCCATAAAGCACCTCCTATCTATTGCACATTTTCTGGTGAAGGCAACCGCACACCTTGGACCGAGTCTTCGCTTTTTGTTTCTTTGCAACTTGGAAATCGGAACGAAAATGAAATTCGCACAAATGGGGATAATATTTTGCCGGCCATTGGGATGCTTTGAAGTAACGAATTGTGCCAAAGGTTACTTATATACACAGATGGTGGCGCATGTGGTGAAGCTTGCGGGAATATTATGAACTCTTCACATATTTTACTTTTGCAATGACGCATAAAGGTGACGCATAAAAGTTCAGCAAAGCTGAATAAGACTCAAGTTCATTCTGACATTCTTGTTAAACGGGTCCATCGATCAATTCGATGACGAATTAAACGGAACTACCCTGATGACTTAACAGATCATTTCAGAATGAAGGATCTACGTCCCCAAATAGTATATATATATTCTTTATCACCATCAAAAGACGAGTCAATATAGCTATGTCCGCCTGTCCGTCCGTCTGTATGACTCGATCTGCGTTCACAGATACGATATATCCGAAGTTAAATCAATCCCAAACGCTGTCAAAAGTCTATCAATCCTGGATTTTCTCAAACCAAGTATGAACAGATTGACTTGAGTACGTATTTTTTAGTCCCTTAGTTTTTGCCTTGATCTCGTCTTTAACTCGGGTGAGTTTGATTTAAGCTCAAAGCTGGCGTCTTTTAAAAACACTTGGGATTTAGCTTGTTATTCGAACTTCACTTGATCCTCAGTCAGATCCATAGCTCTTAAATAACTCTCAACCCTTTTTTCAGTTCGCTCTGCTCACGTCATTGACCGAAAACCCAAAGAAAAAACGGGCTCGGGTTTCCCTCAACCGAATGTATTCTGTTATCGCGCTCACTGTTAAGTGGCTGTGGTTGACCACACAGCACTGATCGGTCTGACAGCAGTCGAATAACAGGCCCAACTCAGTCAATTGGTCTTAAATTGCTGTCAAACTGTTAATATGTTATTTGAAAAGGTTGCAGACTCAAGAGTTGCGCCAGAGTTTAACATAAGCAGAAAGAGAGAGTCAATGCGAGACAGAACGAGAGAGTGCATATTCATATCGTTAGCCGTGCCTTACACACCGATGCATACATAGGAAGAAGACCTTTTGAATGCGGGAATTTTGCCAAACGGTACCAAAAAGACATAAGAGGAAAAAAAAGCAGAAAAATGTGTTTCTCTCCTCTCACAACCAAATAGAAGCAGAGAGCGTAGTTAAAGATTGTTTCGGTACCTCTTTTCAATGTGGTCGCACGAAAGCTGTCGTTTTCGGACAAAGGCAAACGGGGATCCGATTTTTGCGACCTCTGGTCGGATCCAATCAAGAAGGTCCGATACTGACTTTAGCTCCATATTCCAACTCGAAAAATCGGCTTGGTTACAGAATACCCGAGTTTAAACTGAGCTAGATGTTTGAACTATATTCCATCCGAAAAAGGATTGCTGCAAAAATACCCGACATTGACTTGAACACGATATTCAAACTAGTTTTGATACCAAAATACAGTGCCCACAAACACACTATTGCACTTTTTGACGTTCTTTACAATTTTCAAACTAGCCACTCTTAGCTGGTTCGAGGTCATTAGTTGATTGCACACAACTTTAAAAACAGGACGCACACAACACCACTATGGAGTCTAGTCAAGTTTTTTTATGAACCTCACGGTTTAATCTTCAATAGACTTTGCCCATCGACTCCAAGTCAGCAGTTGCTGGAATTCTATAGCTAATAGAAAAACACAAAAATTTGTGTATGTGTGTGTGTGTACCCTAGTGCGTACTTTTCTCCATGCAATTGTTAACAAGTGTAGTTCTTTGCTGAACTTCGTTTAAAAAAATTTAGTTTATTATTTGCAAAATTTACTGGAAGCCCCATATCGATGCGTTAAGTTTTAATGGATTTGGGGAGGTTTGTGAAGCAAGCAACCTGAGCGGAGAGCCCGGGATTGATTCTTCCCATGAGCAATTTCCTAGAGAACGGGTAGCTGATCCAAGTAATCTGCAATCTGACATGGACTTCAAATAGTTTCCTTCATCAGGAGACAAACTTGGAACCTGAACGGAGGGCGCTTGATTCAACCAATGTATTTTATATATTTGCAACGTTCCACTGACTGTAGTGCACTACTTAGAAGGTGCACCAAAAAAAATGATTTTAAAGCAGCGATGGGTATAAACTGGCGCGCACTCACAGCAGAATATAAAATTGGTACTCCAATTCGCGGTTTTTTGGCTGTCGAGTACCATCTCTTAGGGACATGCAATAGTCCATTATACCTTCATAAAGATAGATTTTAATAAAAATCTACCGTGCGCTTTTAAAGATTTAAGAATTAAGGTTTAAATCCTTCTGGAGGTACCAAAGGTACACAGAGTATATTAAGTTTGTGCAAAAGTATGTAACAGGTAGAACTAATAATTTCCGACCCTAAGTGTATATATTCCTGATCAGCATCAACAGCCGTGTCGATATAGCCATGTCCGTCTGTCTGTCTGTCCCTCTGTATGAACGCACAGATCTCAGAGATGGTAACAGATAGAGGTTTGACATGTATGGGACATATATTTCTTATACTTGCAGGCAGATCAAGTTTATTTTCAATTTTTGCCATGCCCCCTCCCGCCTCCGTAATTTGGAAAAAACGTAATATCTCCCACAGTTTTGTAGATAGAAGGTTTGTACTTTCTAGAGATATTTAGTAATCAAGAATATTTATCGATTTGCTGAAGGAATGATAAAGATCGGATAAACGATAAACACCCCCCACCCATAACCACAATTGCCTCAAGAGAGGCAATTTTAGTAAGAGAGAGATAGAGCGCTCAACGCGGTGCGCTGTCTAAGTTTTTCTCTCTCTCTCTCTCTCTCACTAAGATTGCCCCTTTTGACTCGTGAGCAAATGCGAGGGTAAGGGTACAGAGTATGTTATAGTCGGGCTTGACCGACTTTCTCACTTGTTTATATTGCGTTCCCAATGACTCTGTCCACCTTGGCTGAATTTTGCAGATTTTTAACTTAAGCCATTAAAAACTAAGTTAAAATTGTTGTCGGTGTGTACCCATAAAACGCGAACCGAGGCTTTATTCGTAAAACTGGTTATGAGGTGATACTTACAGAAGTCCCTTATTTCAGAATTTAAGGGTCTTTGATAACTTGATAACTTTAAAACTGAGAGACTAGTTTGCGTAGTTTCCGTTGATTTTCTTAAGGGCCGATTTCTCTTCTTCCAAATAGCTAATATGTGTCGGATAAGCTCTGCTATTTGGAAGTTTATGTGACATACAGCTCTATGTAGAAGATGAGAAATCTGGCCTTAAAAAACTTTACTATAATATGGCGCTGAAGATCGATTGTGGCGTGCGCCGTCTTGTTGAAACGAAATATCGTTCAAGTCTTCCGCTTCAATTTCCTCGAAGAACCAATCACTTAACATTGCGCGGTAGCGCTCACCATTCGCGGTCACGGTGGCTCCTTCTTCATATTCAAAGAAAAATGAACCAATGATGCCTCCAGACCAAAATGCGCATCAAACAGTGACACGTGGTGGGTGCATTGGCTTCTCGACAGATGCGACAATTTTGTTTATTAACATAACCACCGAGGTGAAAATGTGCTTCATCCGAAAAGATGATTTTTCGGTAAAATTCACCATCTTCGGCCCAATTTGCGACCTGTAGACGATTCGGATGGTCAATTGGCTTTAGCTGCTGCACCAATTGAACTTTGTATGGCTTCATGGCAAGGTCTTTATGCAAAATTCGCATCAAAGAAGGGCGCGAAATGTCCAATTGTTGAGATCGATGGTGAGCTGACGTCGATACAATGTTTTCGGTCGAGCGCACCGGACGAGTACGTACACGGGTTGGTTCATCCACCAACATTCCAGTTTCACGATCTCGCTTCACGAATTGATCCACAAATTGAGTTTTCGGAACATTTTTTTTGATTAATGTTTTTTTTCAAATTTCGCACAGTTTGAGTCGAGGACTCACCACTTTGGAAATATTTTTTTAATATTTCCCAACTTTAGTCACATTTACAGCTGACTAGCTCAAGGTCTTTGGTTGAGTATAATTCTTTGTAACCAACACAAATCAACAGATATTAATTACAACATTTTGGAATAGCAATGGGGAATGTCCGTACAACGATCGTTGTTTCGAGAATAACCCAATTCTGTCAATAGCGGACTTTCTTCAAGCGAATAGCGAAATTTTTTACTAAATATTAATAGCTTTCCGAATGACATTTGGCGTTTTTAAAGTCAAATTATGAATAGTTCAAACACTAGATAGACCACCCTATATATACTTTATGTGGTCGGAGATGCTTCCTTCTATCTACTGTCTGCAAGGGTGTAAGAATGTTTTTCGTATAAGGCAGGTACGCTCTAGTGTACCCATTTAGTTACCGTATTATTGAAAGAGATTTTCTTAGTTTTGTTTCAAACTTTCTCTCGGTTTCTAATTGCTCTTTCAATTTTCATTGAAATGAGCATTTTCGGATTGGTACATGAATTTTAAAATAGTTCTAAGCCTTTCGCTTTTTCTGTGCACAACCTTGGCTTTTTTGAGGTTAAGGGAAGCTTGGCCTTTTGGGATGTAAAACCAAATATTCATTGATTTTGTGCAGCCCGATGTGCTGGGAGATCTGAGCATAAGTCAGCTTGCCTTCAACCTCGCCGGATTCGGATCAATTTAATCACATTCTTGTTTAAACAAGAAAGAAAGTCGGTCAAGCCCGACTATAACATACTCTGTACCCTTACACTCGCATTTGCTCAGGAGTCAAACGGCCAGTTAACACCCCGCGCACAACGCGGTGCGCTCTCTAAGTTTCTCTCTCTCTCTCTCTTTCTCTCTCGCACTAAGATTGCCTGCGTTGAATGGTGGGGGTGGTTGTTGGTGGGAGGGTGGGTGGTGTTAACTGGCCGTTTTTTGCCCATAACTTGAGTATCGTTCATCCGATCTTTATCATTTCTTCAGCAAATCGATAAATAATTTTGTTTACAAGGTATTTTTAGAAGGAACGAACAATCTATCTTCAAAACTGTAGGAGATATGAAGTTTTTTCCAAATTGCGGGGGCGGGAGGGGGCGTGGAAAAAATTGAAAATAAACTTGATCTGCCTGCAAGTATAACAAATATATGCCCCATACATGTCAAACCTCTATCTCTTACCATCTCTGAGATCTCTTCGTTCATACGGACGGACGGACGGACGGACGGACGGACGGACGGACGGACGGACGGACGGACGGACGGACGGACGGACGGACGGACAGACGGACATGGCTATATCGACTCGGCTGTTAATGCTGATCAAGAATATATATACTTTATGGGGTCGGAAACCATTCCTTCTCTCTGTTACATACTTTTGCACAAACTTAATATACTCTATGTACCTTCGGTACAGAGTATAAAAATGTCCCCGCGTCAAAAGTGACATTGGCGTAAGGCACCATCTGTGTATATTCATAATCATTGGGGTGCACACACCTACTCAAATGCAGAAGTCCATTCTTGCCTTAAGAAACCTCTCTGCAGTAGTCTTCTATAGTAGTTAGTACCATTTGGAACTCTTCATTTGTTTCGTTAATTGCACTGTGTCTGTTTCTGTTTGTTTTTGTTTTTTTATACGTTTCTCCTTTTCCTTTTATCTGCCTCTGACATCTCACCGACGATTTCTAATATTGATGATGCTAATCGACTTCTTCACTTGCAGCTTGCAGCTCCGTTGTGCCCAGCTCAGATTATGCCTACAATCCAGCCTATACACAGTATGGTGGCGCCTATGGGTCTTATGGCTACGGTACCAGCGGCGGTTTAATAAGTAAGTTACAATGGGCAGGTGGTGGTGGGGGCAGGAGTCAAAACTAAACAATTCTCTCGTACATTTCAGACTCATCATACTACTACGAAGGTGGCCAGAATCAGTCATCGTTAAACCAGGACCTGCGCTCACCCTTGGCGGCTACAAGGGCCAACTCTTTGGCCTCGGCTGCTTCGCCCACTGGCAGTGCGTGCACAAAGTCAGAGACATCGGACATATTTCTTGTCTAGCGGCGAAACCTCTGCCTACTACAGTTACCCGAGCCCCTTAGTCCCAGAGAAGTCATGGCCTAAATATCACCACTGTATACTCCTATTCCTGGTATCGGCGTTCAGTGATAAGTAGTTCATTATTTAAGGAACGGGTCCCTGCAATACATATACATAAATATGTCTCGTCCGCATCTGGAATGGAAACAGAACTGAACTCAACGAGACCAATTCTCATATACATAAATAGCTAATTTTGCATTTATTACTCGATTCGCATTACCGATTCGCACGTGCGCGTGTGTTGGTACAGATAAGGTCCTGCTCAAGTAACGAAATAATCAAGAGCATAGATAACCAACAAGTTTGTATTATTTTAAGTGAAAAACGCAAGAAACCAAAATGTCCACTAAGGGAAACTCAACCAAAAACCAAGCAAGTTTTTTGAAAACTTTCAAATCAAATGTATTAAACTTAAGGAGTCTGCAAAAGCGTAATGGAGCACGTTCGTGTAAAAATTGTACATATATGCATTCGGAGGACTAAGAATAAATGCTCGCAGAGGCACGAATTCCCAATGAGACGCTACAACAACATTTTCATCCAGAAATGCCACAATACTACACTTCCTTTGTACGAAAGAAGGTCCTGCGTATGTGAATATAACTTTTGTTAAAACCAATCTGATCATAAATGTCCGGCGCTTGTTAGAACTACGCGTAAAAATAGTTGAAGCCCCTGAAGTACCCTGGCCTAGAGTAAAATGAAGAAATTCTCTGTAAAGTTTTTAAGGGAAACAAATAATTTGTATCCCCAAGGTCGAAAAATTTCTGTGAGAGTTAATTTCTAGTTCGAATTAGTTGACCCAAAAAATGGTATGTGAGATGCGTTTTCCAGTTTCAAAACTGCCTGCAATAGGCGAGGTGGGAGCCTTTGAACTGCTAAATGTAAGCCCTATGTGCACAACAGTTGGAAATAATAGTCTAATTTTGAAAAATCCATACCACGTTCGGAAAACGGAGGGTACGCGATTAAGCCTTGTTTTTAGCTGATCTATATGAAATGCGGGGTGTTAACTAAAAGAGCTAAATTAATACGAAATATATTTCAAAAGTTTGGCAAAATCCAATCCTAAAATCAAAAAACTAGGTGTCGGTTTGCTAGTTCTGTGCTTGAAATAAACTTACAAATTATACCAGTATTAAGCAAGGCTGCAAACCTGTACAATTTTGAAGAACTCTTTGTTAAGTGTAAAGTTAGGTTCGCGGACCGGTACCTGTACTTATCGAACCTAAGTTTTTTATTCGAGTCGGGGTTCATTGATTGTTAGATAGTTGAGTGGTTTTCACCTCTACTTTCGGTCTATGAGCTATGTAAAACGTTAAGTCGAATGGACCTTTTTCATTATTGTTATCATTCATAAGTTCTCTAAAAGTGCCTGGTCTCTAAGTACTCTGGTACTCTTTTGGATTGGATACTCTAGAGATTTTCATATAAGCAATGTTATTCCGAAATAAACTAGGAGGCCTTTATATGTGAAGTGACAAGAGTTAGGATAGCTTCTAGATCATATGGAAGGAAAACCGCATGAATTAAATCTGCTTCGCTTTGAGCAGTCGGTTTGGAGACGGCATATTTGTGACATTTCACAAATATAGGATGCTTAAATTCGAAATGCAAGCGTTTATACGAAAACCCCTAGATATTTCTTGGATACCACAGCATAAAATAATTTTTTCCTTCTATGATATTGAGAAACTTAAAAAGTTCTTAAGAAATTGACTTAAATTATTGTTTGAATCAGGGCTGCAAACCGGTTATGAACCGAATCGATTTAAACCCGGAATTCCGACTTTTTTTTAACTGTAAACCGAACCTTAAGCCAAACCAAAGTTCAGAAAATTGCTGAACCGTAACCTGTTCCGAACCTAAATTTTAGGTTTGGTTCAACAAATTAAAGACATTCTGAACTGTTGCCAAAGACTGCGACAAAGACTCGAAATCGTTATAAGGATTTTCAATTTAATTTCTCCAAATAAAATAGAAAAAAGCAAAAATAGAAAACCGATTAAATCAAACATTTTAAAGATTTTGACAGCTTGTCAATGTTAACAACTTAATGCTATTGCGCTAACTGTCTTATCAGTACCATCGAATGATGTATCAGTTGATCAGGTCTTAAAATTTGTTTTGTCTGGTCAAAAGTACAGAAATTCTGAAGTCGAACTTCTCTATTACGAACTTCCGTACAACGAAGTTCTCTATATAACGAATTCGTTTCTTGAACACTGCAATTTCGTATTTCTTTCTCTATATACCGGTTTTTTCTTTATAACGAAGTTTTTATTGGGAAGTTAGACTTCATTTGAATATTAATCACACAAATTGGATTTCTATTAAATTTGAGTAGAACTTGGGCCGAATCAAGGTTCGAACCAAAACCTTCGCCCAAAAACCTCGAACCTAAAATTACCGAACATTAACTATGGGCAAATTTCGGTTCGAGCCCACGAATCGGAGCTCCGAAAAAATTTCTTGGGTTTTCAGCCTTGGATTGAATCGATCTTTTTTCTGTTTGGGTTAAGGTTCGGGAGGTTAAATATTCATGGTCCGGATCGCGGGACTCAAAAATTCGTATCGAACCGCGTTCAGAACCGGCTTGCAGCCTTGGTATCAAGTGAGAATGCTGGGGTAACAACATGATAAGATTTTTATGACATACGTTATGCTCTGAAAACTGTCACGACTTTTCCCAGATGGGAGTAATAAGTGACTCTCATTTTTCGAATATCCAAATTAATTACAAAATCACCAAGAATGGAGTATATAAAGGGTTACACTCTAAATCAAAATAAATCGATTTTTCAATAAAACCCATTTTCCGACGGATTGTTTCTATGGCAGCTACAAGAAGTAGTCATCTGATCCGCCAAAAGAAAACTGTGCAAAATTTAAGCACGATATCTTCGAAGCTGAGGGACTAGTTCGCGTAGAAACAGACAGACGGACGAATAAAGCACAATCGACTCAGCTCGTCAGGCTCGTCAAGAATATATATCCTTTATGTGGTCGGAGATGATTCCTTCTAGGCGTTGCAAACTTCTGGGCAAAGTTATATTACACTTTTCAAGTGTATACTGGACTCAGACTACAGTTTTGCCATTAACAAGATCATAAAAAATTTTTCGTAAACAGAATGGGAAACTCTAAGGGCTTATGAAAAATTACTTGGAAACTGAGGATGGATGATGGATATATATCCATGTATAATATGGAGGTAGATGGTTTTTTGTTATGCCTTGCTTTATCAAACTTACTTAAAATCGCTTCAGATACAAAATATATCATGTTAAACAACGTTGTCTTTTTAACCAGATATTGACATATATGATCAGATTGGAACAAAAGTTGTATACAAATCATCGCTTACATCAGATGTTGTACTGTCTTCGCACTTAGATCACTTTAAATGTTTAGTATGGTGGCATCTCTGGATGCCGGAAAATGTGTTCAATTTGTTGCATAGTGTTATTGAATTTAAGTCACTCTATTTATTTATAATATTTATTTTCGATTTGTTTTACCATTGCTTGCATGTTCATATGTATGTTCTCGTACTGTTCAAAAATACTCGGGTGTACGTCAAGCTCGAACACGAACTCTAACTCGTACCCATAACCACGTACTCGTAGCTGTAAGTAGACTTAAATCTTTAAAGACGCCCGCTAGTTGTTAAGAAAGCACAAACCAAATGTACTTAGTAGGCATATTTACCACATATAAATTTAACTAATTAATTAATTAGGTGTATCGAATATTTAAATAAACATAAATATGGAAGAGCAAGCTAACGTCAAACCAATCAGGGAATGGGCATCCCTACATTTTGACAATTCCTTTGGCAGCTGATTAATTTGTGCGCAGCTAGTTTTTACAGAAACATCAGTTTCAATATCGGAAGGGCGACACTTTGATCAATGATAGACGAACACATTGGCCATGTTCAGCAGAAAAACTTGCTCCTTGATCAAGTATAAATTTACAATAATAATCCTACTGAACTCGAGTGGTGCGGCATCATAATAGCCAATTTGAGGTATCATGATACAGGAGCATGTATCAAAGAAATTGTACGCTACTTTAAAGAGAATCACAACTTTTTGATTTTGTCAAAATTGTTGGGTGGAAAGTTTGCAAAATGTCCGATATCATAAGATTTCTGTTTATTTACCGCATAAAGAATCCGAACACAGTTATTATAAATGGTAAGTCTTAATTTAAAACATTCATAATTGGGATAATTTATTTTGAACCTAAAAACCGGTATTATTCAATAATTCTATGCAAAGTAAACAAAAATGTACGTGCTCTGCCAAGCATATCTAAAAATGCTCCAAATGCACATTTTTGTGATAAAAATTTAAAGGAAATCTTTAGCAATTGACGTTGACTCCTCTTATATGACCATTTGGTTGACCAGTCTGATAGTCATCCGATACGGCCGGTCACGACAAATGTGTTAAAAGCAGAGAATCAAACCAAAACGGATTTCGGTTCCGGTTGGGTAAAAGGTTCTGTTTTGGTTCTAACCAAGGCTGCAAACAGGTCCGGAACCGAACCCCTGAGAACCGGTTCAGTTCGGGATATTTGGGGTTCGCGAACCGGACTATGAATCAGGCGCTCTATATTTTTGACTCCTCGAACCTGAACCCGAACCGGACCACTTTATCGAAAAAATGAGGTTCGGTTTACCAATTTAATTAATTTATTCAACGATAAATATTGGAAATTTTGGAGATTTTACTATAAACGACTGCATTTCTAACTAATCGTGAATAATTTTTGATGTAAAGTGACAAGATGAAGGATGATGATGATAGATTATTCGGAAAGAAACCGTTTGACCATATGATGAATCAACTTGGCTTTGAACGGATAGTATAGATCACAATTACTACCAAGTGATTTATATTACGCTTGGCTTTCACGCCGCGCAATTGTTTTAAAATCTTCAGCAAGACATTGTTTTTTGCTATCTAAGTGCTCCGACAAACATACTTCTACTAGGAGTTCAGTAGCAGTATTGCCTGCAGTAGTCTCCTATTTTACTTACAAAAAACAGTTGAAAAGCGTTGCAACGTTTGATTAAGAAAAAGAGAAGCTTATGAAAGCAATAGAAATCAATAAACAAATATCAAATATAAAAGCTGTGAATGATGCTATAGATTTCTCTGAAAATTGTCAAAGAGCACATACATTACATACATCGACAAATGTTTTAAAATTTTTGGAAAGGTTATAAAAACGAAGACTTAAAAATAATATTGCCTTTACTATACTAGCTGTTCCAGAAACTTAGGTAACAGTTGAACGAGCATTTTCAACACTAAGGGTCAGCGCACACATGTAGCTGAAAGATGAACTGACTTCGGAACCGAAAGCTTTGCTGAAAACAGAATTTGATTCAGCACACCTATAATTTTGAAGGTGCGCACACATGTTTCTGACCTGAGCTTTTAGCTTATTCATTTTATTCTTGCTAACAATTTAAAAATTTGAATTTAAAAATGCAGAGAAAATTTAAGCAATGGAAAAAAAGAATATGGGTTCACGAGAAGTAGGAAAGTCTTATTCATTCGCATCAATGTAAGTATTTATGTGAGCTTTTTAATTTTGCAAGTAATGGACATTTTTTGAGATTGTCTCCCCAATTATTTTGTCCGTCACAATTCTATTGGAATAGTTTTAGTTTTTAATACAATTTCACTAAATAATGTTGCCGTTACTAAATACATCAGCGAGCCGCAATAAACAAGCGTGCTTGTTCATTCAATCAAAGCTGAACTTACGGCTGAATTCAAACGTTCAACTAAGTGCATAGTGTGCGCACTTACATGCATGTAGTGTGTTTGTTTTTCGAAAGCTTACAGCTCGGCCTAAGGTTCTGCAGTCAGTTCATCTTTCAGCTGCATGTGTGCGCGGTCCCTTAAGTTTGTTCTTTCTGATTTAAGAGCTAGTGTAGATGAACAGCTCCTAGAAGATATAATGCTTAAACTAAGCAGTTCCTAAAAATTGTTAATGTCAGCTAATGGATTTGATAATTGCAATAACTTAAGTAGTGAATATTATGCTTAAGAAAATGAATAGAGAGCTATATAAATTTCATTATCAACGTAGAATTAATATATCGAAAGGCAAACTATTCTTTTTTGTTCAAGCGAACCAAGGTTCGAACCAAAACCTTGGGTTGAGGGGTTCCAGGAACCAGTCCGCGAACCGAACCTTGGACTTTTCAATGGGTTCGAACCCCCGGACCGAACCTTCTGCAGATTTTTATAGGTTTGCAGCCTTGGCTCTAACATTATTAGGGTATTCGGTTTTGTATCGGTACCTGGATTTTTATTTCGGTATACCGAAACGTACCGGATTTCCTAACGAAGACATAATAATTACACTCCGAAAAATAAACGTTGTACCAAAGACACTACATATATAGATCCCTCATATCATACAAACTTTTTTTTTTGGTATCCAATGTCAGCTCCCAAGAACAATCGTTTTTTGGTTCACATGTGTCATCTATAATATCTAAAAATCTTTGCTCTCAGCCAACACTTATTTATTAAAACGTATTCATATATTCCTTGTAAAGGCAGCGAGAAGCAAAAATTGGTATCCAATGTCAGTTCCCAAAAAAATTGTTTTTTGTTTCACATGCGTCATCTGTAATATCTATAAGACTTTGGTGGTACGCTTAGTTGCCCTTCTCAAAGGCATACATATATGCAATTGTGGAAACTTTGTCAAGTTTTCTGGCCACCATTTAGGTACATCCTGTTTTTATACCCGTTACTCGTAGAGTAAAAGGGTATACTAAAGTCGTGCAAATGTATGTAACAGGCAGAAGGAATCATTTCCGACCATATAAAGTATATATATTCTTGATCAGCATCAACAGCCGAGTCGATATAGCCATGTCCGTCTGTCCGTCCGTCCGTCTGTCTGTATGAACACCTAGATCTCAGAGACTAGAAGAGCTAGAGCAACCAATTATGAAATGTAGACTCCTATTGTCTGCACGCAGATCAAGTTTATTTCAAATTTTTGACACGCCCACCCACGCCCCACAATAGAAAATGTTGAATAACTCCCACAATTTTTGAGATATCGATCTCAAATTCAATACGTAGATTTATATTCGCAACATCTATAAGCCCTCCAATTTTCATCAAGATCGGGTGATAAATAGCCGAGATAAAAAAATGTTGCATACTTTTCGGCTGACCCACCTCAGGCATAAAGGAAGGCTATTAAACATTTGTTTCCATGAGTAACGGGTATATCGAAGTCGGTTAGAGCCGACTTTAACTTTGTAAAAGTTTAAGGCTCAGAAAAATTGATAATGATTAGGCTAATTACATTGAGCACATCTAACATTCCACATTATGTGTTAAAATGCTCAACAACTCTTTGCTTCGCCAACATTCTCAAATTTTTGTTTTGTCAAAATATTAAGCAGGTTGTTGTCTAATAAATTAGCAACTGCAAATGTTATTGACTCATGATGTAGGATGTACTCAGTGAGATTATCCTATTACGCTGTTTTGTGAAAACTGTTTTTGAATTATCCAGTTTCATTTCATACAAATACATGTATAAATCGACATAGCCTTCACTTCTAGCTAAAGTATTTGTGTTAAATTTAACTTAAGTCTGCTTTCCTCATTAAGTTTTACTTGAACAGAAATATGTATGTAACTTTTCTGTTCAAAGGTCATCATCACATTATAGTTTTTATTACGCAATACTTTCAAAGAGACTCGTAATGCGTTTTTTTTCACAATACAAAAGTTTTGCTTGGCCAGATTCTTTTTTTTTAAAGCTTACGATGTAACCTAATTGCGTAAAAGTCCCCGAAAATTAAGTGACAGCTAACAGTCTAGTTGTCGCATTCACAACCGAAACTGTACCGGAACAATGTTTACATTCTTTTCGGTTCCAAGAATATAGGTTCTCGGATACCGGTAAACAAAAAATTAAAAATATCGGTTCCGGTTCTGGCTCTGAATTTTATTTGGTTTTTTTCGGTATACGGTTCCGGTTTCGGTTTGATTCCCTGGATTAAAGACTTCCGACAAAGTTTGGTCAAGATAGCTTTGAAACTGACGGAGGAGATAAAATAGAAACAGACGGACTGATGTACGTGCGACAACTGTCATGGCTAAATCAACTCAGCTCGTCGTACTAACCAAGAATATATATATTATACATACTTTATGTGGTCGGAGATGCATCCTTCTATGCGCTACAAAGATCTGGGTAATCTTTATATACCCTCTGCAAGAGTATAAAACAATGTTTTTCGGTGCTCCGATGTTCGAAATTTTAAGGTTCGAGGTTCTTAGGTGAAGGTTTTGATTACCAAATTTAAATAGAAATTCAATGAATTTTTTAAATATACAAAATAACATTTCGAATTTCTTCATATTTGGAAAAACCAGTTTAACTTAGACTTGACTCGTTGAAGTTTTGCAAAATTCAGAGGCTAAAATAATATATATAATCGTTTTGTTTTTTTAAAAGACATTGGAAAACGCCAATATTTTCGAGACAACTTTCTAAAGCATAATTTTCTGACAGTGAGATTAAAGTTATATTTAAGCTTTGTAGTCTATGAAAAATAATACCAATATACAGTAATTGGAAAGGAACTGGAATTTCTTACCTAGGTAAGGTACAAGGTAAACGTCAAAAAATATACCGAGGTAAGGTAAAAGATATCCGAAATTTCCAGTACCTAGGTAAAGGTAAAGGTACAATAAAGGTACTTTTAAATTTAAAAGCATGGTTAATTAATTTTTATTAGTAATGACTATTAAAAACATAAATCAGAAGTTGGATGTATTATTTGTAACTGTTATGCATTTTTGGCTAACTCTAAGTCCGTATTTGCTATAAGCTTTGTTCACTGTGTGGGAAAAAGCTTATATGCGAGCACGAGAGAATGACGATTTAGATTGCTATTCAAATAGTGGCTGGTAACACCAAAGTAACTTTCTCCAGCTGATTCCTTAGTTGAATATTGGAAACTTTAGATACATTGGCTTTCATTGATTCGTAGGAAGAGTAATTATTGGGGTGAACTCTGTATCGCAAAGAAATTGAAATATATGATATATTAACAACATTGTTTTACGCATACAAATTCGCAAGAAACTGGTGCTATAGACTGGAATGCATGTATGTATGTATCGACAATTTCGGGCAAAAAAAGTTCGATCATATGTACATAAATAAATGTGTGTTTGTTTTGTGTAGCTACTCAGCTTCAAATGCTTGTGTAAATTTCCAGTAGATTTTTAATCAAACTTAATAGTTTTGTTTACACAAAGTTGACATTTGCCATACTGGTTGAAAAATGCTCCATACAAGATCAGCGGTAAATCTTTATTCCCTTCATTATTTAGTGACTGAGCAATCATCGTTAACAATGATAAAGTTTAAATTTTACGAGACAATGCTGATAAAATTTCTGCACAAAATTCACAATGCGTTGTAAAATATTTCTTGGAAATGAATGCCCCAAATTAATTGTGATCCGAAAATCAATACAACAATTGATATCAATACTTGGGCGCGAAAAAAACCACTAACGAAAAGTACCTAGTACCCTACCTATTGACAAGGTAAATGAAAATTAAGACCTAGGTAAGGTAAAAGGTACTCGAATTTGAAAATACCGAGGTGAGGTAAAAGATGCACAATATTTGTATCTAGGTATGTACCTAGGTATTTGTATCTAGGTACTTCCAAACACTGCCAATATATCGATAAAGTTTTTGATTTTGAGAATCATAAAGAAAACTTGAAAACTTAGACTGTAACACTAGCTTACAGCATTTTCGATTCCGCCATTTTTAGTGGGACCGTTTTCGAGAAATCGCGAAAAAGCTTGTTTTTTGATTGGGAAGAAAAGTAGCTTTAGAAAAAAGTGTGTATATCTTCGGTATCGAATTATTCATTATGAAGAGGTAATGTTTTCTTGGAAAGTAATTGCTTGCCCTATCATTCATTCATACACTACTTCTTAATCTGGAGCTTGAATTTAAAGATATAAACGCTTTTATCAGCAACTTTGCTTTAAATTTATAACTTTTTCAAAAAAAGCTAGATTGTAAGTGCGATTTTCACCACGAAAAAAAATAGTGTAAAGATTTCCAGTTCATGCAAATTGACTTAGTTTAAATGGTTGATTGTTCGTCGTAGGAGGCAAAGTTAACATTAAAACTATGCTATTTAAGGGCTTATATGACCTGCACAATTTTATTTGTACCTGGTTAAGTTTTTTTTGCGATTGACTGAGGCTGAAAAATGAGTGCAATACATCAAATTGAATGCAAAAATAATCCAAATAAGTTGAGTAAAGCTTGCGGGCATTACATATTTTCGACTCCGCTAACAATTTCAACGACATTTATATAAATTATACGAGCTTCACCACCGGCCGAAAATATCTTTCCTCTATTTTTATATTAGTCAATGTTACAACTGGCTAGCTCAAGGTCGTTTTTTGGTTGATTATAAGACTTTTTATAACCAACACAAACCAACAGATATTAATTACAACATTTTGGAATAGCATTTGGGTATGTCCGTACAACGATCGCTGTTTCGAGAATAACCAAATTCTCTCATCAGCGGACTTTTTTTGCTGTTCACACTTCAAACAAACATCCAGTTAGTACTTAAACTCTCAAGGGGGCGAATAAAGAAATAGGAATTACACTATTATAAATTCGCAGCCCGAATTTCGGCTATGGTTTTTTTGTTTGAAGGTGTTTGTTTACCAATTTGCTGTAATTAATTCTGTTGCTGATGGCTGCTGCTAGGTGGTTGGGCTATCCGTTTAATGATCCTCCTTAGCAGGGCCACGAGTTTTTTTGTAAATACACAAGGTATTTTTTGTTTGTTTTATAATAGGAAAACCGGTTTTTGGTTTTTATTACAAACATTATGGCGTGCTGACCATTATTTAAATGTATGTGGGGTTTGGTGACCTGTTTTTGATTTTAGTCAATTTTACAACTGGCTAGCTCAAGGTCTTTTTTTGGTTGATTATAAGCCTTTTTATACCCTGTTCCCATTAAAAATGGGAAAAGGGGATCATGAAGTTGTGCAAATGTATGTAACAGCCAGAAGAAAGCTTCTCCGACCCTATAAAGTATATATATTCTTGATCAGCATCAACAGCCGAGTCGATATAGCTGTATGAACGCGTCGATCTCAGAGACTAGAAGAGCTAGAGACACAAATTTTGGCATGCACATAGGTGTATACCGTACCCAGATCAAGTTTGTTTCAGATTTTGAATATATCCCTCCCTCCCCCTTAAACCGCAAAAAACTGTCACAGCCACAATTTTAAAGTTACAACCTGGTGGCTTAATATATATCCTAGGCCCTATATCGAACTACTCTCAAAAGGAAAATAAGATACGAGCAAAAACATAAAAGTTATTAAACAATTAAGCTTATGGGAGCGGGGGAGGGGGGAGGGGCGGTATGCAGTCACGTGTGAGCGCGTGTGTGTCTGTGTGTGTCCGCACGCGTGTGTGTGTGTATGCGAGTGTGTTTGTATGTGTTTCTCAATTGAACAGGGTATTTTGTAGTCGGGAAACTCGACTACTGCGCTCTTACTTGTTATAATATATTATATATTTCTTTTTATACTCTGCTCCAAAGGTACACAGAGTACACCGGTCGGCACAATTATTTTGACGAAATTATTTTTGTGTGCTTATAACGGCAATAGTTAGAGAATTTTGGCTTTTTCATGGCTAGTTACTTCACAGCTGGCGCCAGTAGCTGGTGAAGGTGACCGGGTGTGTAAAAGCTTTTTTCTAAAGAAAGAAATAACTTTTTCTATCAGATGGTCCGAGGCGGGATAGAACCCACAACCTCACGCACCAGCAAGCCACACATACTACTGGTGCGCCACACCCGGCGACTACAGTTTACAAATAAAAATAAGTACTATAACTTGACAAATGGAATTTTTTAAAATATCTTGTTTTCTAGCGTATATGGTCCAGGGAAAAAGGGTAAAATTCGCACTTTTTCAGCAATTTGATGTCCATTTTACAGCTAAATCATTTTAGATATGGAATTTGTAAAGCCAGATTCGGTTTCAGCGCGAAAAACTTGTCTAGAATCAATCATTCTTTAAGAATTTGAGTTGCTGTGCTGAGAATAAACCAATTTTGAAATCTTGTCAAATTACTTATGGTCACCCCAATTTCAGCATTTTGATTTATATTTTCTAACCTAAGCAGCTGATTGTCTCCTACCTATATTTTATAACTCCTACTTATATTACCAGAATTCGACAAAAATTTCAAAATGTTAGGATTTTTATACCCGTTACTCGTAGAGTAAAAGGGTATACTAAAGTCGTGCAAATGTATGTAACAGGCAGAAGGAATCATTTCCGACCATATAAAGTATATATATTCTTGATCAGCATCAACAGCCGAGTCGATATAGCCATGTCCGTCTGTCCGTCTGACCGTCTGTCCGTCTGTCTGTATGAACACCTAGATCTCAGAGACTAGAAGAGCTAGAGCAACCAATTTTGAAATGTAGACTCCTATTGTCTGCACGCAGATCAAGTTTATTTCAAATTTTTGCCACGCCCACCCCCGCCCCCACAATATTTCGAATAACTCCCACAATTTTTGAGTTATCGATCTCAAATTTAAAACTTACATTTATATTCGCAACATCTATAAGCCCTGAAATTTTCATAAAGATCGGATGATAAATAGCCGAGTTAAAAAATGTTGCATACTTTTCGGCTGACCCATCTCAGGCATACAGGAAGGCTATTAAACATTTGTTTTCATGAGTAACGGGTATATCGAAGTCGGTTAGAGCCGACTTTAACTTACGCTCTCGTTTGTTTTAGTTTTTGATATTATGAAGTTATTTTTGTCTTGGAAGATATACATTTTTTTCCAAATTGCGGAGGCGGGAGGGGGCGTGTTGAAAATTGAAAATAAACTAGATCTGCCTGCAAGTATAAGAAATATATGTCCCATATATGTCAAACCTCTATCTCTCACCATCTCTGAAATCTCTTCGTTCATACGGACGGACGGACAGACGGACATGGCTATATCGACTGGGCTGTTGATGCTGATCAAGAATATATATACTTTAAGGGGTCGGATATGATTCCTTCTGACTGTTGCATACTTTTGCACAAACTTAATATACTCTGTGTACCTTTGGTACAGAGTATAAAAATGTGAGTCATCGCTCCATGCACCTCTATCTCTTACCATTTTTGAGATATGTTTGTTCAAACGGACGGCTATATCGACTGTGTTGTTGATGCTGATCAAGAATATATTTGCTTTAAAGGTTCGGTGATGCTTCCTTCTGGCTTTCTTCTGACATACATTTGCAAAACCCCAACATACTTTTTGTACCTTTGGTACAGAGTATAAGAAAAGTACGCGAAATTTTAACGAGAAGGCCTAGCTAACTTCGTCTGTGCCGAAGTTTTTATACCCTTGCAAATGCTGTTTTTGAAATGTCAGAGTCTAAGAACGCTCACATAAAAATCTAAAAATTGTTTAACAGAAACCCATTTACCGACAGATAAACATCTGATTTCGACCAAATTTCGCGAATCCTTTTGAAAATATATCAAATTAACAATCGAGGAGTTTAAGAAAGATAAAATTTAAAACAGAAAAGTTTTTTCTCACTAAGACTCATTTTCCGACCGATCGGTCCTATGGCAACCATAAGATATAGTCACCCGATGTCGATCAACTTTTTCAAATTAGTTGGAAAGCGTTTAATATTAAGAACCACCGACTTTAAGAACGATTTACTTGAAAACAAAAAAGTTTTTTTCACTAAGACCCATTTTCCGACCGATCGGTTCTATGGCAGCTATATGTTATAGTCATCCGATTTTGACCAAAATTGGCAAATTTGTTTGAAAGCATATAATATTAATAACGGCCGAGTTTTAGGACGCTAACATTGAAAACAAAAAAGTTTTTCTTACTAAAACCCATTTTCCGACCGATGGTTCCTATGACAGCTATAAGATATAGTCATCCGATTTTCACCAAAATTTGCAAATTTGTTTGAAAGCATATAATATTAATAATGATGGAGTTTAAGGCCGCTAACATTGAAAACAAAAAAGTTTTTCTCACTAAGACCCATTTTTTGACCGATGGTTCCTATGGCAGCTATAAGATATAGTCATCCGATCCGGTCGGTTCCGACATATTAGCAGCGTGCAGTAAAAAGAAGACTCTGTGCAAAATTTCAGCTCGGTAGCTTTAAAACTGAGAGACTAGTTTGCGTAGAAACAGACGGACAGACAGACAGACAGACGGACAGACAGACGGACAGACAGACGGACAGACAGACGGACAGACAGACGGACGGACAAAGCTCAATCGACTCAGCTCGTCGCCCTGATCAAGAATATATATAGTTTATGGGGTCGGAAATGAATATTTCTATGCGTTGCAAACTTCTGGGCAAAATTATAATACCCTTTGCAAGGGTATAAAAATCACCTTACCTGTGAACATTTGATCACATTATGCTATGCACATTTTGTTCTCACAAATGAATGGTTTGGGCTTGTCTTAAGCTATAGCCATGACTGCAGATTTTGCAGGACTTATATGGCCGAAAAGATCCCAAAATTTGCATGTTTAGACAAATTTTTCATAACAATTTGGGCAAATTATTTACCTGTGGGACCTTAGCCTTATAAACATTTTGTTCTCGCTTTGGTCGCCGGTTTGATTCAGAAAACAACAAATATTAACCATAGTTATAGATAGGTGGAGCCTCCTCCAGGGTGGTTATAGGGATGGGCGGGGAAGGAAGGAAGACACAACCACACACACACAGAAGAATTGGTTTATAGAAGATTGATTTATTGATTGTCCGTCTGTCGATCTCAGATCAATTCTGACATGTAGCCACATATTTTTGAATGATTCAGCTTGTTTCAGATTTGGAATTTCTCAGGAGTTGCTTCTATTTGAAAGCTTTAGCATTCAGCTATAGCAAAGGTGTCCCAAAAAGATGCATTATCAGCGGTGTCACAGAAATCTCTTCCAACCAAATTCCAACCCAAACCCAATTCTCGTTGTCACAGAAATCTCTTTCGGTTGGTTTCAAATCTCTCGTGTTTTGTTAGGAGATTTAGCAAAATTCACCACCCAAACAATTTTGACAAGTAAAAATAGTTTTGGAAATGTAAACAATATCATTTTTCTGGATATGTTGCGTCAAATGAATAAATTATTTAATTAGTTTACCTTCTCTTACCATCTCTGAGATCTGTGCGTTCATACACACGTACAGACAGACGGACGGACGGACAGACGGACATGGCTATATCGACTCGGCTGTTGATGCTGATCAAGAATATATATACTTTACAATTTCGGAAACGATTCCATCTCCCTGCTACATACTTTTGCACAAACTTAATATACTCTATGTACCTTCGGTACAGAGTATAATAAACACAGTTGCCTAACACAGCCAACAGTAGAGAATCGTATGCTTATATTGGCAGGTCTATGTGCAGCCAGCATTCATGTCTTCAATTTCACCAAATTTACTACAGGGATTAAACCAAAACAATTGCAAACAGACGGTGATGCACTTACCCAAAAACAGAAGTGAGAGTGAGAGCGAGAGCAGCAGTAAGCACAGCACAACAACAAACAATACTAATTTATAAAACTTGAATATTTATATTAAAGCAAGCACAAATACAAATTCGAGAGAAGCTTGGCCCTAGTCCTCCTTTTGAGGTGCTGTTTGAGCCAATTTTACATTTACAAATAAAAAAAAAAATAAAAATAAAAAAAAGGACAAGCGCGGCCGCAACGGTTTCCGAACTTTGATCGCGAGAGCAAGAGAGAGCATAGGCATCGTGAGCGCAATATAACGGAACCACAAACACAATTTGCAAGTATGTGCGTCCAACTAATTTTGTGCTTTATTAAGTAGAATTATTGAGAAAAAGCAGCAAAACAGATTAAATTCAACACAAGAAGTACGCTATGATCCACGCGGAATGAAAATCTTCAATTAAAACACGTTTAACACCGAAATAATTAATAAAACTAGTGGAGCCCAAACCAGACACAGCCGCCTGCAACTATAAGAAATTATCGAACTGGCCATCAATCGACGAAGAGTATCGATGACTAAAGCAGTACGTGAAGCAACATGATTTTTGAATTTCAATTCGAATGGAAGTTAACGGAAATATTTTATAGTTTTGAATCAAGTTTAAAGAAAATTGTATGAAAAGTGAGTTATCACTGAGTTGTAAAATCAAGATAGGTTATTATTTATATAACCAATTCTAAGGGAACCTTTTTTTTAAGACAACAACAGCTAGTTGTAAGGAAAATAATTTAATTTAGATGAGCTGCAAAAATATATGAAAAAAACATCAGTGGTATTCCTGAAAGCGTTTTAGATTTGATTTTGATTTCGTGAAAGCAAATCTAAATCAGTTGGTGGCACGACCCTGATTCCATTTTGATTTGCTTTCGCTTATAGACAATTGCCGCAAGATTTAAATTAAGGTGCGAAAGCAAAAAATTCCGAAAAAATTATAAATTCTATCTTTCTAAGCTTCTTTAATAATAGTTTTGGGCAGAATGAAATTTGGCAGATCTACAGAGGAAGATGGCAGAATAATATTGTGGAAAAATTTGTGACTTCCTACTTTCTAGGAGAACTGTGCCCTGAACCCTGAATATCTTTGACAGAGTTAAGTACAAACTTGAGCACTTATGACTCCGTCCACTTTAGGCAGCAGGTCATTTTTTTTTCAAAGTGTTCGTATGCTGTCTCAAATGCAATACATAATCGTTGAATTACTAATATATAAAATGCGAGATAACTTACAAAGTTCTTCATTTTTAAATCACAAAAATTTAAACAAACACAAAGCGCGCGTCTCAATTTTCTTCTGAGAGAACGGTCACACTAAAACGAAATCAAAATTCAGATTTCGCGAAATCAATTAGTATGACCTTATTTTCCTTTCATTTTCTGGGTACACTGGACGCACGGTTGTCACACTTGGTGGTTTTTGCACCAAAAATTGTGTTTTTTTACACATTTTTATTGGAATTGGCTCTTTTGCATGGAGCCCGAAAAAGACGTAGAAATCAAAAAAATTCCAAAAATTCTGCGAATTAAGACCAGATATATTTACTTAAATGGTATAATATCTTCGCTTAAGAAAATCGTAGAATTGTTTGGGATAATTTATTTTAAAGCTAAGAAATAGTACCGTACCATATTATTAAAGAGAGACAAAACAAAAGTAAGCTCCTTTACAAAACGCCCCTAAAAAGTTCGAAATAGGCATCCTAAGCTACTTTAATCCCAAATCACCGAAAATATACACGGGATGGACCATTTTCGAAAACAGATTCGTGTTCAACACACGAAAATCGTCTGGAATAACCACCAACCCTTCAATATACTGGAAATTGTTGCAAAGTGTAGTTCTCAATAACTTTGTTACACACTCTTATAGATATAATTTGGAACTTAGACACAATATATGGATAGCAAGTGTATAAGGAAATCCACCATTTTATAAGTAAAGAAAAAGGTGCGTGAGTTTTACTTGAAGCTGGTTCGGCAAATTGTTGCAAAACTCGATTTTGATTCAGTTTCAAATATAATACTTTGCAAGGAGCTGAGTACGAGTACTGAGCCACATTATGTCAGGTCTGTAAAATACATAGAAATATATAGAAGTAACTTATCTTAGAGTATGATTTATGTATGTAAGTAATTAAAAGATTGACTGTTTAGTTTTTATAATGTAATGAAATCTGTGGCAATAAGGAATAAAAGCAGAAGTGTGTTTTCCGTGTTTTAAGGAAGCAATTATTACCTTTAAGGGCCGATTTCACATCTTTTACAAAGCACTAACTGTCACATACAGGCCTTATCCGGTTTTTACTTTCGACAAAAATTGTCGAATTCGAATATGTTAAATGTTAATCAGATTACAAAGTTATAATTTAAATCCGTCGAATAGAGAGTAAGTAGAAACAAAAGGTTTGATACAGATTTTCTTGATTGTTTAATATAAAAGAGAACATGTAAAAAATTCGAATACACTTTAGTGAAAACCGGAACATGGCAGATAAACTCTCAAGTAACAGAGTAAATTCTGAGTTTATCTGGCAAATAGCTGCTATATAGGAGATGAGAAATCGGCCCTTAACGATATGTTAATAAAGTGCTTGTTCGTAAAGTGGAAATTTTTTACAGATAGGAATAGTTATTTCTTTAAGTATACTCGAATAAGTCATTTCAAGTTGTTGTTTTAGTATTTTGACATATAGACCAATACTTATTCAGACTTCTCAAAGCTTATGTTGTTTTGTTGGCTCTTTTTTAATGAAAATGGCTCTTTTTAAAATTTTTTTTGGTGTAATTTAACATTTTCAAGTGGCAGCCGTGACTGGACGTTTTGCATAGGTCAGATGTGAACAGCTGTTCGACGAAATCTAAATCAAATAAAAATCAAAAGCAAATCACTTTCAGGAATAACACAATCGTTTTTTGTTATATCTATAATATGGGACATTTCATATGTATTCCATTTTTTTTTTCCAAAAAAGTATTAATTGCTATACCGTCAAAAGTTCTCCAGACTATCCGAAAAACACATGAAATTTTACAAAAATCATAACTTTTAGATAATTAAAGTGTTATATTGCTGTTCATCTTCCTGTATCTTATGGTTTGGGCTGTGCGGCAGTCACCAGTCAGTCAGTCAGTCAATTTCTCCGGTTGAACTCTTTTATATACATACATACTATATATACTATATATAGATTTTGCAAGAGCGGAGAAGTGGTACCTCGACGGCGCAGAACTGGAAGCTGTGAAGGAGTACAAATATCTAGGTGTCACACTGACACAGCATATATGCGGTTTGAGACACATCTGCGGAACAAATTGGCAGAAGCAAGGATTGCAATCAATAGCACGTGGAAAAGTTTCATGTTAAGAAAAGACATAAAACCAAGTGCGAAATATAAGTTTTTTGAAGCAACGGCAAGATCCATTATGCTATATGCAGCAGAGGTGTGGGGTTATGCGGAATACAACAGTGTGGAAAAACTAGCACGTAATTTTGTTAAGAAGCTTTTTAAACTGCCAATTAACACACCATCATATGCGATACACCTAGAGACTGGACAACCACCCTCTATCACAATACGCTGGACAGACATTTTAAATATATTAGGAAAATCATGGATCTACCTCAGAACAGACTCCCTAAGCAGTGTTGGGCATTAATCAATTAAATTTTCAATCAATTGATTAATCAACTAAAAATATTAATCAATTAGTACAATTTCAATTAAAATTACCAATTAAGTAAGCTGTGTGATTTGTAGTTCAAAGATTATACAGTAAAATAATTATGTTCAGAAAGAAGCATATGTTTAAAAAGAGACTAAACCAGCATAATAAATACTGAAATAAAATGGACCAGACCGTTAAGATGGATGAAGACAATTCCTTGGACTATGCTCTGGGTACTGCAGAAAATATTGTACCTTCCTCGGAGAGCGATGCAGCAGGTAGCTCCTTACCATCTTCGCAACCACGACTGCTTCTACTGGACGGAACTTATTTTAAATTCTTAGAACACGAATCAATAGGCAATAATAATACGGCTTTATGCATGAAATGTCCAGAGAATCGAAACACCAAATTAAGAGGCTATTTAAACTGTACATAGAACTTTTTAAGCCATAGTCGCATCAGTAACTGACAATGGGAGCAATTTTGTGAACGCTTTTAAACTATTTGGATTGAAACTCACGAACATTGACCTCAAAGATGACAGTCCCACTTTCGAAGATACTTCTGAATCTGAAGCTGAAAAAGATGAATCAGCCGAAAGCATTTTTTTGCTGCCAGCAAATCTACGCTGCACATACATGAAACCTATGTGAGACAACCGATGCCAATAAGGTTTTAAATAATCAAAATACATCATTGCCAATTATGCATGCTGGTGTAATTAAAAAATGCAATACTTTATGAAAAGTGGCACGGCGATGCTCCTTTGACTAATGCAGAACTTTTGATGCTTCAGTTTTTTGCAGAAGAAAGTCAGGAACTGGAGCTGCTTAATCGATATCCCGAAATTGGAAACGTTTTTGTAAAATACAAGACGCCATTACCATCGTCGGCAGCAGTTGAACGTCTTTTTTTCTTTTGCCACAATCACAGATTTGCCAAAGAGCCACAGTCTATTGGATAGCATGGCCGGGAGCACTAAACGGCTTTTAGCTCGTGCGCGACAGCACTCGGCTCTGAGCTATGAGCCATAATACTCTGAGCTGTTTGCGCCTGAACACATATCAAGGCGGTATATGTATTGCAGAAAGTCTCTGAATTGGCCTCACTCATAACATATGTCGTTTGCAAGTATTATTGAATAGCGCTTATGAACTATGTACATCTGGCAGGTTCTTTTTTTGAATTAACAGTGAATATGGTGGAACTGATACATTCTTCATGCTCTATCTATGTTCTTTAGCATTGGTCATCCATGGTACGGGATTCAATATTGTCAAAATCGAGGCAATGTAGTTGTTGTCTTGAAATGCAGTTTCTTAAGCATTTAGCGGTCTTATTACCATGCAGATTCCTTAGCTGTGAATTGCGCTTATGCATTGATATTGGTATGATTTTCCTCTTGATTGGCATTAGCGTTTTTCATTAACAGTATGTTTTATTCTCGATGGTATTTTTTTCTCGATTTAATAAGTCGTCAGTCACGGTAAATAGGTTTAAAAAACTCGTGAACCACTAAGTCTGTGGTTCCCAGCTTAGAACCGAGAGCTGTGGCTCACGAGCTGTGCCCTTCAGCTCAGAGCCAAGAGCTGAGTGTCATGAGCTGAGAGATAGAGTTGGCTCTCGAGAGCTGCGAGCAAAGGGCGATTTCGAACCCTGTTCAATTGTTAGTTTTCAATCAATTTTATTAAAAATATTAACAATTATTCCATTGTTAATTGTAGAAACTGAGGATTAACAATTAATTAATTGTTAGCCGTAAGGTATTGCAATTACAATTAATTAATTGTTAACTGCGATAGGTGCGACTAACAATTAATTAATTGTTAATCAATTAAAATTTGTCCAACACTGTCCCTAAGTTAGTCGCTATGCAACTCCTTAGCGACCAATCGCAGTGCTTTGCAGAATGGCACAACCTTTTACAGGCTAAAATTATTATTTGAGATATAGAAGACATAGCTGGATGGAGAAGAACGCACGACACTGTACTGGAAAGAATTGATGAAGCCCAGCGGAAATCCTTTGAGGTCACTGCTAGAAAGAGCGAAACTCGGCTTTTGTATAAACTCCTAAACTTCAACCTGGGTCAAAGTAATTACTTTAGAGATGATTTTTCGGTGGATGCCATAAAAATAATATTTCAAGCGAGATCCGAGCTGCTGCCCCTCAATTATAGACCCCATATAAGCGACGAGAAGTGCACGCTTTGTAACATGAGCACCAGGGAGGATACCTTCAATTTCCTCTCAGAATGCCCAATCTTGGGAAAACTACGATACAAAAATTTCGGAGAAAGGTTCTTCACAGTGGAAAAAAATAGAGACCGACTCAACGGATCAAATTGGATTATGCTTGCTGCTTTTCTCTCTGCTGCTTTGAATTTAGGCTCAAAATTGACACAGAGGATTTCTAACACAATTTATAATTATTTTGAACTCCTCACTCCTTATACTAAGCTATTAATAATATTATATTAATATATGCCAAGTAAACAATTTGAAAAATAAACCTACTACTACTACGACTATAGATTTTATGAAGACCTGTCCGAATATTACGATTTCTTAATTACTGCCTTTACACTTGTATGACATATATCACTAAAGGGAGTCTCTCAAGGGAAAATGAAAGCTTCTATGATAAAATAAGACCGGTTCTAGCTTTCGGTGATGGTAATTTTACAAAATTAATTTCATTTACGTCTTCGATTCGATTAAACCAGATACAAGTTACGTTTTTTTTGGGATGTATTTTCAACTTACGATCCAGGGGAGACTTCGACACCTTTGATTGAAAGACACAACAATCGCGGTTTGTCAATATATAGTAGAAGCATTTATTTCTTCATGATTTCATTTATCGAATGCTCGATTTCGGTTGTATGTGGGTATGTTTGGTATATGCATATAATACTTGCCCCGCGACATACAAAACGTTATTTTTGCGTACATGCAGATTTCTTAGGCTCGTTCTTATATGGTAAACACCCTTACGGCTATATCTATTGCATTGCATGGGTATGGCTGTGCAATGCTCATGTCCTTAACCCGTCTATGTAAGTCCCATTGCATTCCAGTTGGATTCAGATGAGGCCTCTCATACCCGAAGTAAAGCAGCGGAATAAAAAGTACATACTTACATTAAAAAAACATGATGGGTTTGTCTATACAGGCTACGGTACAATACAATACATCTAAATATGTATGGACGAAATGTAAGCGCTTGAAAGCCGCTTTTACGAGGAATACAATTCATATATATATATATATTCATAAAGAGTCACAATATTATGTCATACACCATACAGTGCAGTGCTGAGTGCGGTGAAACGAAAGACGGACGGTATATAAGCAGAGGCTAAATGATGATCAAACGGTTGCCAATTAACCCCAACTGAGACAGAGAATTATGATCGCAAAATTTAGTAAGCAAATGAATCGGGACAGGGAATTGAAGCATTGGATCATACTAATTTGGGCGACAGATCGCATGTTATAGTGCAGCATTATTTTGTGACTCGATACTTGCTAGTTACTAACCATTAAAAAAAGGATATGTGCTATCACTTATGTATATATTATATATATATCGATATTTACGCAATAGCTGGGACACGGCTCCGATTTCCTCTCGTTACCCATTGTCCAGACATAAGACGGGCGCAGGCAGTGGCACGAGCAGACGAGCACCAAATCCCCCACTTACATGTGTAAGTCCGTTCGAAAGAAACCGAAACCTTTGTTTTTCACTGAACGAAATAATAAACAGAGTTTTTCTACGTGTACAACAGAAGAAATGGTGTATTCGGCGCACCGAAACTTGCATGCCCTGGCAAATATCATGTGACGACCCCTTTTCGATCTACTTTTTGACAATCTGCAAAATGCGCAACTTATTTCCGTATGGGAAACAATACGTAAGGACTTCTACCCGTCGAAGCACGGTAGCAGTTAACAGTAATCAATAAATATGTTGCACCTATTTTACGAGAAGGGAGATTGCTCAAAACAGAATGTGTTCCAAGTGATCATGCACGTACAAGGGGTATACAATTGTAGCATTTGGTTCTTATGTGGTATGCGTATAGGTCTATTGCCTTTAGTTTGGCTCTACCAATGTGGGTGTTGGGTATGAGTTTACATAAGTGTAATTGTACTATGCCTTAAGATTACATGTACATCGGTATGTTTGCATTTCGCGCCACTCCAACGACTCCACCGTAGTGCATACGCAGATGCGATTAGCATTTGCACCAAATGACTTGCTGAGTATTCGTGGGCTTCTATCGAAGTATGTAGTTGATCTTGTAGTTTATATTTTAAAAGCACATTTACATATCTTTAATTTCAACTTTGTTAGATAAACTGCTAAACACATCCTCGCCTTAATTTACCGTCGAAAACATATTCGTGTTGTCCCATTCGAGCTGGTTGATGTGAGCGAATCCATCCTTCATGACTGCACAAGGGAAGAAGAGAGAACAACGATAGTGGAACCCAGGCAGAAACGCAAAGACTTACCTTCTTCGTCTTCAGATTCCGAGTTTTCTGAATCGGAGCTATCCTCAGAAGCGGCGTCTGTTTGCATCGGATTTATGGTAATTGTAAGCGCCGAATCATCCCAGATTAAGCCCTCATCCGCAATCTAAACAACGTAAATGCGTTACATTTAGTAAAAAGAGTTTTAAACTGCCGTCGTGCCCCATATCAAATTATAAGCCAACTGTATAATTCACACTTTTCCTTCTTTCTAATGTCCTTTGCAAGGGTATAACAAGCAGGACTGCAAACCGGTTTCTTACCCGGAATTCCGAATAAAGAATAATTGCACCTGAACCTGTGCCGAACCCAAAATTTCGGTTCGATTCAACAGAACTTCTGAACTATTGGCCAGTGTTTGTTATAATAAAACAATGAAGTCTTATTAAAAATTTTAGATAGAGGTAAGATTTCAAAGATTATTGAATGATTCGCAGACAGCTTTTGGAGAAGGCCGATCCAGAAAGATATCTCAGCGACATTGGCGCTCACACATGTGATATTATATGAGTCTTCGAATCTTCTAATTGATCGTCGACTTAAGTCGAAGTGTTCGAATCCTGGTGCTGAACCAACAAATTTTTGTTATCTTTATACACTTGAAAAGTGTATTATAATTTTGCCCAGAAGTTTGCAACGCATAGAAGCATTCATCTCCGACCACATAAAGTATTAAAATTATATATTTTTAAACTGATCTGCGAAGTTTGGTTGAAATCGCGAACCGTTGGAGCGAACTTATTTAAGTGTATTAAATCTTCGGAACAGACGAAGCTTTATGATCGTATGTGCGAAAGAATCCTTCGCTTTAATTCAGTGGTGTCCAAACTCACACAATGAAACATTGCGCTTGTGTGCCTAGCAGCAAAACACGAAGTAGACGTCTCAACAAACTAATGCCACGTAAAAATGAATCTTGAAGTAAAACAAAAAGACGAACACGCGCATCGTAAGAGAGCAAGCCGCCGAGCGTGCTAATTATAGAACACACCTGTTCTCTCTCTATATACGTGTGTCGGCTGCGATGCCGGCAGAATTATAAAATGCTATCCCACGGAATAGGCTTTTGGCAATTTGGATACCACTGCTTTAATTTAATGTCAAACTTCGGCTTTTGTCTTCGTCTTTGCAACATCGTGCGGCACAGAAATTTTGTTGTTGGCGATAGCGACGAATGAGCAGCTTGGCTTTAGAGGTAGAGAAAATGCTCAGATATGTACATTTTTAATTTACGCAGAATCGTTGAGCCAAAATCACGGGAAGGAAGACCGTAGCGAAATGCTGCATAAGAAGTTTTACAGATTTCCTAATGCTGTTTCAATTTTTTGCCAAATCTGGCGTGAAATTTGTAATATTGCGCTGAAAGGAGAGCAAGTCCACCCCTCAAATCAAAAATTAAAGAATAGGAACGCGTCTACCCACTTTGCCAACTCTCATTCCGAAAAGACTCTCGTACACAGAGAAGACAAACTTTGCTGCACGGCGCGTGTAGAAACGTCAAAGCTAAACGAAACGTGTTGCGGCCCTGCTAAATTGCACACGCAAAATGTAGAATTCAGAAAGCGTACAAGCGTTACAAGCGTAACGTCTAAGATTTCCATATCTAAACGTCGCGTGAAGAAAAGCTAAATGCTGCGTGGGCAAATGCAAAATCTACACGACATAAGAAAATCAGCTTATTTTCTAAACGAAAAATGTAGCTCTAAATCAGTACTGAATTCTTACATTTTTCGTTTAGAAAACTGATCTCCACACGCTACGTGTAGGTTTTCTGCACGCCACGTGTAGCTTTCTCATTTGAACACGTGGCGTGTTGCTTTTCTGCATGCCGCGTTTAGAATTACAAATGCTAAATGCTACATGTTGGAAATCTAGACGAAACGTGCGCAAATTTAATTTCCCTATATAAATGATGAGACCACTGAATTCGAACTAAAGAATTACAAGCAAGCAAAAATTGGTGTATGTATTCAATACAAGTACATCTTACTCAATACATGTAACACATTAGATGCCTTGCCTCAGAGGCGCTGCGTAGCTCAGCCGTCTAAGGCGTCGTTCCAACCGTGCTTTTCAGTCCAAGGGCCCCAAATCACACAAAGCAAAAGCTACACGAAAATGTGGGATTTCTACTCGTTTTAACCGGGATTTTCAACACATAACGTTTGTGTAGCTTTCTGCACGCCGCGTTTAGAAATGAGCAAGCTGAACGCTACGTTTTGAAATAAGAAAGCTACACGTGGCGTGCAGAAAAGCTACACGTAACGTGTAGGATTTCAATATCTAAATCTGTCGGAAAATGGGATTTAGTTATAAAAATTTTTGATTTTTATGTCAGCGTTCTTAAACTCTGACGTTTCAAAAACAGCATTTGCAAGGGTATGAAAACTTCGGCACAGACGAAGTTAGCTTGGCCTTCTCGTTTTTATTTAATTTTTAAGTTAACAATCAGAATCTTAATGATACTGAAATGAGCGAAGTCTGACATCTGTATCCTATATATATCCAATAGGATTGGTCAGTTTGAGCGAGCATTTGCATTTCGTAACAGATATTCCAACCGCTGAGAATTGATGTAACGTGTTTATTAACTACTTACCTTAGGGCACGGCTGATGTCGATCCGTGTACTTCTGGTTGTTTTTTATCCTTGCAATTGACACCCCACATAGCAGAATGACCAGAAAAACGCAGATTAGAATTATAAGCATTGTCGGATGTGAGGCTTCGGCTAAAAAATGCATTCAATAGTTAATTACTTTGACTTTGGAATTGACTTACACGTACCTTTGTGTGCAATGGAATGCACATGTGACTTGGGTTCTTGCACATCGTTGGTGTGAAGCAGTGAGTAAGAGAAAACCTTGGTGTCTGCAGGGGAAAAGTAAAGAAATGCATTCTAATTAAAATCCATGTTCAGTCTACATGCCTACATAAGTATTCTTAAGGGTATATGTAAGTGTCATATTTATTCAACATTTTGTCGATTGAGTGGGTTAACTTTTCAAACTGACTCCTGGTAACAGAGTTGTTAAACTTAAGGTTAAATATTTAGTAAAAATTAGTATTGGTTTCAGTTCCGTTACGTTATTTGAGAGAGTTTATTTCTATTAAAAGTTCCGGTCCCAGTTTCGGTATTTATCCCTGTTCAAAACACAAAGGTACGTAAACTTTCATTACGTAATTTGCTGGAATTGTTGAGTTTCCAGTTAGTGAATTTGTTGGCATGTATAATCGCTAAAGTCTGCTGGCTTTAGTTAACCAACAAGAGAGGGCATTTGGTTCCGGTTTCAACTGCCTTTGATGTTCTGAAGAAATATTTTACATGAGTCGTTGGCAGGTGTATGTCCTTGACTTTCTAATTTCCAAACAATTATATTCGACTGATTTTAAACATGTTCTTTCGGAAATAGGAACTAATTCATAACAAAATCAATTTCAAAAATGTAATTTTCTTTTAAAATAGCCAAAATGCTGAAAGCTTTCATTCTTATTTGAACATGATTGGGCAGCAGCCTCCTTGTTTTCCCTCAATATAGCATATTTTTAAATAGAGTCTCCTTTGATCTTTGTTATTTTGTTTAGCATTTTATCCTCGAAATTTTATTCAAATTTCAGTTCGATCTTGTAGAGACCATTAATCAAGCGGTCGTATATTTACAACCAATATAAAGGGCGATTTGTATGCTATTTGTGAAATGTGGCAACGCCAAAAATGCACAGTAAGGTTTGCCACTTCACCATGAATAGACTAACAATGGAACAGCGCTTGGAAATCGTTGAATTTTATTATCAAAATTCGTGCTCTGTGAGAAATCAAATAATTCGAAAAATTGTCCATCGACGAAGCTCATTTTTGGCTTCAACAAACAGAATTGCCAAAACTGGTCTGAAGAGCACCCAGCGGCAGTTCAAGAAAACCTGAAAAATTCACTGCGATTTCTGGGCCGGCGGCATAATTGGACCGTACTTTTTCAAAGATAATGAATTTCGCAACGTTACAGTGTATGGAGCAAAGTACCATGAGATGATTACCTTTTTTTTTGCCCAATGAAAGCATTGGACCTGGTTGACATGTGGTTTCAACAATACGGTGCCACACGGCAGCAAAACCATGTGAGAGGCGTGTTTGTTGAGCAATTGAACACGCTTTCCGCCAGTCCATTGGCCGCCAAAATAATGTGATTTGACTATACTATTTTTGGTGGGGCTAAGTGAAGTCACTCGTGTACAGGGACCAACCCGCCTCAATTGCAACCCTGAAAGACAACATTACAGCTGCCATCGGTGAGTTACCGGCCCAAATGCTTGAAAAAGTATGCCAAAATTGAACCTTACGGATGGAACACCTCAGGCTTAGCCCGCACACTTACATGAAATAATCTTTGAAAATTAAATGGCAGGCATTGATGAAACGCTTCAAATAGATAATTCATTAACTATTGCCAATTTTCTGCTTTTAAACACACCTTGTAGAGGGTTTATTTAAATTATCCAGATGTTTGTAACGCATAGAATAAAGCATGTATGACCACATAAAGTGTATATATTCTTGATCAGCATGACGAGCTGAGTTCATATAGCCATGTCCGTCTGTCCATCCGTTTGTCCGTCTGTTTCTATGCTATCTCCTCCGTCAGTATTAAAGCTATCTTAAACAAACTTTGCACGAAGTCTTTTGATGCAAATACGCTGCACATTTGTCGGAACCGGCCGGATCGGATGACTATAGCATATAGCTGCCATAGGGACTATCGGTCGAAAAAGGAGTTTTAGTGAAAAAACTTGCTTGTCTTCCACGCAAACGTCCCCAAACCTCGTATTTAAAAGTTTTCTATGCTTTTACATGATTCCACCAAGTTTGATGAAAATCGGTCAACTATACAGTATAGCTGCATACAAAATATAGTTCTGAAAAAAAGTCTTAGTAAGAAAATCTTTTTTGTTTTTAATGATATCGCTCCCAAACATGTTATTGATCAGTATTATAAGCTACCACACAATTCCGCCAAGTTTGATCCAAATCGGATGACTATAGCATATAGCTGCCATAGGAACGATCGGTCGAAAAAGTAATTCTAGTGAGAAAAACTTTTTTGTTTTCAATGGTAGCATCTTAATACTTTCCAGTTATGAATATTATATAGTTCCACACAATTTTGGAGAGTTTGGTAAAAATCTGAAGAATATATCGTATAGCTGCCATATAACATAGCTGAGTTTGGAAAATAATTCAGCTAAGAATGTTCGACGAAAATCACTTAAAACCTTAATTTATATAAATTAAACAAGCTACAAGGGTATATAAACTTCGGTCGAGCCGAAGTTAGCTTTCGTCTATATTTTTTTTACTTTTCATAAAACAAACCAAAATTGGAGCTTACGGATAGACCACCTCAGGCTTAGCCCGAACATTTACATGAAATAATCTTTGAAAAGTAAATGGCGACATTGATGTAACTACACTATTGCAAATTTTCTGCTTTTAAACATGAAGTATGTATATTCTTGATCAGCATGACGAGCTGAATTGATATAGCCATGTCCGTCTGTCCATCCGTTTGTCCGTCTGTTTCTATGCTATCTCCTCCGTCGGTTTTAAAGCTATCTTAACCAAACTTTGCACAAAGTCTTTTGGTATACAGACGCTGCACATTTGTCGGAACCGGCCGGATCGGATGACTATAGCATATAGCTGCCATAGAAACTATCGGTCGAAAAGGAGTTTTAGTGAGAAAAACTTGCATGTCTTCCACGCAATCGTCCCCAAACCTCGTATTTATAAGATTTCTATGCTTTTACATAGTTCCTCCAAGTTTGATGAAAATCGGTCAACTATACAGTATAGCTGCATACAAAATATAGTTCTGAAAAAAAGTCTTAGTAAGAAAATCTTTTTTGTTTTTAATGATATCGCTCCCAAACATGTTATTGATCAGTATTATAAGCTACCACACAATTCCGCCAAGTTTGATCCAAATCGGATGACTATAGCATATAGCTGGCCATAGGAACGATCGGTCGAAAAAGTAATTCTAGTGAGAAAAACTTTTTTGTTTTCAATGGTAGCATCTTAATACTTTCCAGTTATGAATATTATATAGTTCCACACAATTTTGGAGAGTTTGGTAAAAATCTGAAGAATATATCGTATAGCTGCCATATAACATAGCTGAGTTTGGAAAATAATTCAGCTAAGAATGTTCGACGAAAATCACGTAAAACCTTAATTTATATAAATTAAACAAGCTACAAGGGTATATAAACTTCGGTCGAGCCGAAGTTAGCTTTCGTCTATATTTTTTTTACTTTTCATAAAACAAACGCTTACAAAACACCCTTAAGAAGAGGAAATCATTTGCTGGGTTTCCTCCAGCTAGCATTAAACCAAGTTGAAGGAGGGCAAGATTACAGATCATAGCTTACATGTTATCTCAGCTCTACATGCTGATCGCGAAAGACCAATCGCTAAAGCATGGTTTGTAAGTCCTCTGTGTTAAATAAACATAAACATGATTCTCAAGGGCAGTCGTTGACACCGTGTGGCATTGATTTGAAAGAGGACTGATTTTCCACCGGTCAACTAAATGTAGAGCAAGGTTCCCCAAGCAGAAAACGCGAAAATGTGACTGTGTCTCTCTCTAACACACAGTAATGCATGACTTCGGCAAGCATTCGGTGTGAATTGGCGAGTATGTTCGTGCCCCAGGGGCTATCGCTGGGGAACTCTGATGTAGAGTGTTCAAGGGTAAAGTCGGCAAACATACTGAACATTCTCCCATCAAATAGAAGCAACAAATTAGATTACTAGTGATTAGAGATGCTGCCGTGCTAACAATTTTCTGACCAACCAGCTGCTCTAGTTATGATCACTCGATCTTTTTTAAGCACTGTCGACAAAATCGTGGGAGATTTAAAATTTTTGCGAACTGTATTTTGAATTCTTTGAACTAGAATTTTTATAATTACTCAAGTATAATTATTTAGAGTAGTTTGAAAAGTTTTGTGTAATCGATTGTCGACACTAAAAAAAAATTCTAGTTTAAACGGGTCATTTAATTGGAAATTGAATCAATTTACCTGTCGCCTGGTCGCTGCCGTCGATTGAGGAACGCCCGTTGAGTTGGTAAGCTGATGATGCGGCATTATCGATCCCATTGCCAGTTAAAGACGACACGGCTGGAGCCTTTGTAGAATTGGGCACAGTCTGCTTGGGATGCAACACCGTCAACGTCAGCGTGTACTCGGCGCTCTTGAACTGCGAATTGAGTTGCGCACAGGAGAGCTTGAATACGCGATTAAGATAATACGCTGGCTTCTTGTTGCTGTACACCAGGGCACGGAACACATTAAGATAATTGTGAATGGAGTCGGTGCCTATCATTTCTACGCCGTCCTTGTTGATATTGGTTTTAATATCCATGGTGGACGAGAGTGACTCATCGCCATCGATCTGAATCTCCTCGTGATCGGGATTCAACGATGGGAAAACCACCACGCTGCACGAGTCCAGGTATTCCTTAGCAACCGACTTCGTGTCGCCCACTTTCGTGGAGAGAACAATGTGCACTTTGTCTAAAATATGGACTCCTAATTTGATTTCTTGATAGGAAACCAATTTGTTTGATTTGCCTGCAAATCGAGAGAAAATTGTTCACATTACTGGGAATGGGTCATTTATAGTCCTTTCACTCACCAGTTATGGTAATCTTGCCGCTGGTCTCCGTCTGAAGGCCTGGTTCTGTTCTGTCTGGCTGTAGGCGCGAGTCAACCTTCTCCACTTTATACATGGCGGACGTGTCCAGTGCCTTCTCATTGACCACTGGGGCCATGGGCTCGTTAACCATGATGTACGTTTCGATAGTGGGCAGTCGAATGGCGCTTTGATTGGCACACGACATGCTTGTGCGAACTTCTATGTTGCGTCGGCCGATGGTGGGGTTCTGCTTGACATTGATGTACTGAATCTTGCGCATCAGCTGTTCAATTTTGTGCTTGCTTGGTGCCTCAATCAAAATCTCGTTCATTTGAGCATTGGTCTGGATTTGGCTGTCAGCGGCATCCAAGGGAGATAGCAAGTGCTCGGCGCAGCTGGTGCCGCACTTGATGTCCTCAGCGGACAGCACGCCGTTGAAAGACACCTTTACCTCGGATATGTCGCCGGTGAAGCCATGTTTGAGACGATTCTCTGAGCTCTGGTAGCAGGCGCCGACGGCCAGTGTTGTGTTCACTCCGTGCGCTGCATGCAGCGGCCAGTCATCGATCACCTCCGGGTTGCTATGACGATCCTCAACGGAGCTCTCAAAGCGCTCCCCATCAATGAACAGCTCGACTTTGGCCGACTGGTCGACATTGAGCACGTAGTGATGCCACTCGTTGTCGCAGACTTGGGGTATTTTCCAGCGCCACTCCGCCGGACTGAAGATGTTCAGATCGCCCTCGTTGAAGTTCTTGCGCAGTAGCAGAATCAGGCGACAGTTGCGCACAAACAGAGCCATGTGGTGCCGGTTCATCTTGTGATCATCAGCGCTGCAGACTATGTGCTCCTTCACATGCTTGTTGCTCGAGCTTTGGCTGCTGTGCCGGAATATGGTGACCATGCCAAACGGTCGCACCGAGAAATCGTAGTGCCCGATGAAGGCATCTGGAACGACTACGCCAGCAGAGCCGTCGAAGTGGAATATCGGCTCGGCGCCTTCATCATAGCTCAGCTCCTTGGTCCACTCAGCGCCCTGGGGCAACAGATCCTTCAGGGCAAGGCTTGCCGAGCAGTTGGAAATGTCGCGATCGCATCCAAAGGAAATGTGCTTGGTCTGCGCGTATAAATATGCGTTAGGTCAGAGCGGATTACGTCTTAACTCACTTACCTTGAGCGCTATCGAGGCGTGTATATTGAGCTCCTCGCTGCTGCAGGACACATCACACAGATCCAAGCGGGCGTTCGGGAGCAACTGCAGGCTCTCAGTGCTGCCGGACTGGATAAAAATGGATGAAATGACAACGAAGCTCACCATGTTGAGGCATACTCACAGTGTAATCGATGCGCTCCGGAATCCCCAGAAACTTGGCCTCGCACACGCGCCGCACCTTGATGCTAACCATAATGGGCGTAGACTCTTTCATGGCGCAGTCGTACGCCACCACGGATAAAATGTGATTGTGCGATGCCTTGTGCGAAAGCGGCTCAGTGTTCCTTATGGTCCCCTCATTGTCAATCGCAAATGGCTCATCATTGTTAAGTATCTCGTATTTGCACACGTCCCCAAACAGAGGAGTGCAGTCCTTATCCGTAGCCTCGACACGTATGATCTCGTTGTACAGCCGACCCTCGTCAACTTCCGTCACGTAGGACGGCTCCAGAAACGTTGGTGCATACTCATTGATATCGATGACGGTTATGTGAACATTCGCTGTATTCGAGGGCGTGCCATCGCAATATATGGCAACAATCTCAAAGTGATAGCTCTTGCGCTTCTCGCAGTTTAGTGTGCGACGTGCCCGTAAAATGCCCAGGTTATTCACCAATTCGATCTGTGAAGGATAATGCAACATACTCAAAAGGGATAATCGCGGCATGCGACTTGGCATTTACCTGAAATGGTATTTCATGATATGGCTTTTTCAGTATGCGAAAGTTGCATATTTTCTCTTCGTCCACTTTGATCAAAGGCGTTATTTCCACCAGAGTCTCGTTTTCGCGTATCAAACCGTGGTAGGATTTCTCCAAAATATTTTCTAAAATTATATTAAAGCTTCAATTAATACCCATTTTATACACAGATGGGACGACTAGAAAAGAAATCGGTAGAAAAATTGAGTAAATCGTGGGTACTTAGTACTAAGAGACCTGCACGAGTAGTAATCGAGTAGTACTCGCCGAGTATGATTACAAATGAGTACGAATACCTAGCTGTCAATTCGGCACCGTGGCACCGTAGCAATATAGGAACTGCACCGTTTTTATCATTTTACTCTCGTATCATAATTATAATCTGTACCAAAGGTACACAGAGTATATTAAGTTTGTGCAAAAGTATGTAACAGGGAGAAGTAATCATTTCCGACCCTATAAAGTATATATACTCCTGATCAGCATCAACAGCTAAGTCGATATAGCCATGTCCGTCTGTATGAACGCACAGATCTCAGCAATGGTAAGAGAGAGGTTTGACATGTATGGGACATAAATATCTTATACTTGCAGGCGGATCAAGTTTATTTTCAATTTTTGCCACGACCCCGCAATTTGTAAAAAACTTCATATCTCCCACAGTTATGTAGATAGATAGTTCGTACCTTTTAGAGATATATAGTTATCAAAATTATTTATCGATTTGCTGAAGGAATTATAAAGATCGGATGAACGATACTCAAGTTATGAGCAAAAAACGGCCAGTTAACATTACTTGGTACAGGGTATTTTGCAATAGGATCTACGATAATAATCGTACGATGCCACGATGCCGATTACTACTTGGCACCGTAAAAACGATTACATGATTACACACAAGTATCGTGGCATCTTCAAAATGGTTACTTTTACCTGTAATCATACGATGCCGGAATCACTCGTGCATGTCTCTAGTACTTACATATAAAGGCCTATTTCCAGAACGCACGAAAATAAATATTTATGTCAAACTTCACATGAATAGAAACACTTTAGAAATGTTTTGAAATCTGAATATTATTACACAGCAGTCTTATTTGCCGAAATAAATTTTTATGTCATCTGGAATACAGCCTTTAAAAAGAAATTATTTAATCTATAAACCTAAAGTTTGTATGTAGATTTTTAATATGAAGTTAAATACTTTCTTAGTTCCGATCCAGCCGGCTTAACCGGTTCAAAACTGGCTCAAAGTCATATCTCAAAAAATATTTAAATTATAAAATTTGGTCTTTAGGTTGATCCAAAAGCTGCTAAATTCGAAAAAATAATTGCTAGAAATAGTTTAAAATAAAACGAGAAGGCCAAGCTAACTTCGTCTGTGCAGTTCTCTGTTCGTCTGTTTTTAAATAACAGAGTTTAAGAATCAAAAAATGTTTTCTAACTAATAGACTTTTTACACTGAGCACATCTAACATACCACATTATGAGTTTAAATGCTTAATAACTATTTGCTATGCCAACATTTGTAAATTTTTGTTTTGTCAAAATAATAAGTAGGTTAAAGTCTTAAAGGACCACCCAATAAAGATGACAAATTTTCACACATTGGGATGTTAGATGTGCTCAGTGTAATTAGCCTATAAAACCCATTTTCTTACAGATAGTCATCCGATTTCGCTCAAATTTCGCGAATCTCTTTGAAATCATATCAAATTAACAATCACCGAGTATAAGAACAATAAAATTGAAAAGAGTAAAGTTTTTCTCACTAAGACCCATTTGCCGATCGATCGGTCCTATGGCAGCCATAAGATATAGTCATCCGATTTTGACCAAACTTGGCCAATCTGTTTGAAAGTATTGAATATTAATAATGGCCGAGCTTGAGAACGATAACATTTTCTTACTAATAGCCTATTTCCACCAAAGAAATGAAGAAAATGATATCATTTCTTCTATACAAATTGTTGTTGCATTTTGCCCTTCATTTCTTTCATTTCTCAAAAATGATGGCATTGCCCACGAAGGAATTTGGTATTTTTAAAAAAAGAACTCGCTACTCTCTGGCACTACTCGTTACTCTCTGTAAAAATAAAGTGTCATCACCAATAAACTGTTGATTTGAATTTAAAAAGTAGGCGCGATTTTGCTTAAAATATAAATTAGTGAAAAAAAGTTGTGTATGTAGCTTTCTGCTGATAATTCATGTTCGATAACAATGCGTTCGCCCCGCGTAATTGCTTTTCTGAAGGGTGTGTCTTTTTGTTGGGTAAATATTGCAAAAAGTCCCCGTGAGTTTGAAAGTGGCGCCTGTTGTTTAAATCAAATCATTCAGCTGTTTAAGTCAACGTGGCATTGCGAATGTTAAAAAGATGACGATTTGTCAATGGAAACAGCGTCATTTTTTAGAAATGAAAATGATAAGAAATGAAGCCAGTGGAAATAAGCTATAAGACTCATTTTCCGACTGATGCACAGTGGGCTAGCTTGTATGGAAACTGCGAACAAAAATACTTCCAGTAAATATATCGAATTGAAACTTTGTTTACGGTTTTATAAAATCGTTAGGTGTGGGACCCTAACTTAAACTCCCACACCTACCACATCATTTTACCAAGTGTAAGAAATAATTTAAAATTTCCCATTTGTGTTTAAATTTTGTTTTGATTTGTTAGTTTTTGGTTTAAAAGCCTCAATTTAATATAATAAGAAACAAAAATAAACAAGCGAGAAAGTCGGTCAAGCCCGACTATAAGATACTCTGTACCAGTTAATGCCGTCGCTCGCATTTTCTCGCTCGTTATACGCGTTGTATGGTATTTTTCGCGTTCTACGCATTACGTGCTGTTATACACGTTATACGCTCATCTCAAAGTTTCTCTCTTTCGCTCTCTCCCAAAGATTGTATTTGTTTGCATACAGCGGTGGTGGTCAGGAATGGGGGGGGGGGGGGGGGGAAGTCGGTTAACTTTTTTTGCTCATAACTTGTGTATCGTTCATCCGATCTTTATAATTTCTTCCTCAAATCATTTCGATTACTAGATATCTCTAGAAGGTATGAACAATCTATCATCAAAACTGTGGGAGATATGACTTTTTTCAAATTGCGGGGGCGGGAGGGGGCGTGGCAAAAATTTAAAATAGACTTGATCTGCCTGCAAGTATAATAAATATATGTCAAACCTCTATCTATTTCCATCTCTGAGATCTGTGTATTCATACAGACAGACGGAAATGGCTATATCGACTCGGCTGTTGATGCTGATCAAGAATATATATATACTTTATATGGTCGGAAATGATTCCTTCTGCCTGTTACATACACTGGTCGGCATAAGTATTTTGACAACGAAATTTTCATAAATAAACCATTATATCTTTAAAACAAAGTGTAGTTTTTAAAGAAATAATTCATATTTGAGTGCATTTTACCTTAAAAAATAACTGGCGCTCATGAAAAGCACAACAAATTTAAATTTTCATGTACATCGTCCATACTTTGCAGATCGATCACGAACTTATATATTATGAAATGAATAAAGTATATACTACATTTTACAGATAAAAACAAGTACTATTACATAACAAATCAAGTTTTTTTAAATATCTTGTTTTCTAGCATATAGGGTCCAGGGGAAAACGGTCAAATTAGCCATTCTCTGAATTTTAATGCCCAATTTACAGTTAATCCATTAGAGATATGGAATTTCTAAAGGCAGATTCGGGTTCAGCGTGATAAACTTGTCTAGAATCAATCATTCTTTTATCATTTGAGGTCCTGTGCTGAGAATAAATCAACTGTCAAAATACTTATGCCAACTGCGATTTGCACATTTTGATTTATATTTTCCAACCCAAGCAGCTGATTGTGTACTTCTTATGTTTTATTGAAAGCTTACTGTTACACCAGCATCCGATAAAAATTTCAAAATTTTGGGATATTTGTTTAAAAGATATAATGGTTTATATCTGAAAATTTCTTTGTCAAAATACTTATGCCGACCAGTGTATGGTTCCACGCAATAAATACGCAAATAATTTGATCAAATATTTCCGGAAAGTTCCACAATTTGGCCTATATAGCCCAATTTTCATGAAAATTTGTCCAAATTATTTGCTTGTGTGAACATAGCTTTCGACCTACTGCTTAACCTCCCATCATAGTAACAAGTCGTCCCAAAAGTAAAACTTTCTCCTTCTCTGTAAAATTCTTGCTTTAATTTTTAAAATTGGCGCGCAATAAAAAAACAATAATCAGCCGAGTGCAGAGGTGCTGCCAACCTAGTATTATACCATTCCAGTCCTCCCGGTGTGACAGTAATCATAATCCACCTACATGAGACAACCAATTGCACAAAAACCTAGTTCTAAAATCAAGATGGTCGATTTGAGTAAAAACAGGAACATGAGAAAACGGCCCTTAATATATTAATAATTAATTAAATTTAATTGTTAAAAAGGAGCATTCTTTTGCAAGATAGAGTCAACACATTTGATATTTTTGGCCAACGGCAGAAACCAGTGTTCGTCCGTCCGTCTGTCTGTTTCTACGCAAACTAGTCTCTCAGTGTTAACGCTATCGAGCTACACACTACACACTGCTAATATGTCGGATACGACCGGATTGGATGACTATAACTGCCAAAATTTAGACGCAAATTTGGCTAAATAGTCATGATTGCAGATTTTACAGGAGCTTAAACTAAAATGATGTTTCCACACGTAAATAATTTGATCATATGTGGACGAAAAAAAAAAAAACCCTAGATTGGCCTAAACGGCCAATCCTCGTTTGAGGAAAACTTTGTTGTTTTCAATAGTAGCGTCTTTATACTTTTCAGTTATGAATATTATCTGTTTCAACACAATTTTGGCGAGTTTGATCCAAATCAGTTGAATATATCGTATAGCTGCCATATAAAAAACTGGTAATCAAATGGTCAAAATAGTGACGCCATATATTGCTGAGCTTGGGAAATAGCTCAGCTGATATGGTTTAATGCTAAAATTAAATTGTGGAATGAAAATCATTTAAAACATTTACTTATATAAACTATACAAGCTGCCAGGGTGTATAATCTTCTCTATTTTCGTAGTTTTATTGTTAATGTTAGTTAGTAGTTTTATTCTAGTAGCCACTTAAGATTAATCGTTGGCAAAATACACGAAAGTAAACAAACCCATTTCCAGAAATCGCAACTATATTGAAGGGTTTCTTGACACACTTACCTCTTTGAGTAAGATATTCGTCCTCGTTTTCATTTGAAAGCGCAGTCCCCGTAGCCAGCGAGGAAGAGGCAATCACAACACCAAGTACTGCTCCCAGGTAAACGTAGCCATAGACTATCCTGGACAACGCCATCGCTTTGGCTGTTTGTGTCGATCAAAATAAACAAGAAGTAGATCCCGATCCGCTCTGAGCTATGAATGTATTCAAGGGCGGATTCCTGAAACAGTTCAATTTTGTGATTTACGACCGTCTGCAAATTATTATATATTATGAGAAAACCACTTTGTGTTTTTTCCAGAAACGATTCGATGCAAAGCTCCATCGTATCATAAGACCCTGAGGTTAGCAAACATTTCATTGGCAATAAGCATGCAAAGGAGGGTCAAACCCACCGGTTCGGTTTAAAAATTGGGGTTTCGGTTCGATTCTATGGTTCACTTAAAAAATGGTTTCTGAAGCGTGTTTTGGTCCACTCTCAATTTTCGAGCTTACAGTGCTCTAAAAAGTGGAGAAACATTACTAACAAAAAAATGTTTCAAATTCAGGAAACTCAAAGAATATATATTTAGAAGAGAGACAACCGTTTCAGGAGATGGGCAAAATCTGATGTTGTGGAACCACTAAAATCCCCAGGCTTCTCGTATAGTGCATTTTCCTAATACAAAAAAGGTTTTGTTCGCGTTTTTCAGATCATCTAATGCATTTCTTATTTTCTTATCATTCGAACGAAAGTTTTAATTTTATCAATGCCTTTTCAGCCAGGTGATTAGCTCCGCCTCATCTTTCCGACAAATATTTTAATAAATCATTAAATTGGCAATCCAAAGGGTTTGTATTAAAGCACTCGGCCGTTAATGAGCCAGGATTTCACTATCACTAACTACTAGGCAAATATTCTAGCATATTCCAGTCGGAAATTCATGCCACCGAAATATACTTTGACAACTTTGGAAGCAGAGAACGCAAGGTTTCTATTGTGGCTAGCAGGGGATTAATAGATTACCGGAAATATATGTAAGAGCTTACAGCTGACAATTGTACCTAATATTGATATGGAACTATAGTTGGTCCCCTAACCGAACCAGGACATGTGACCGACTTAAGCCGCTGCAATGCAAACCTGTGATTTATAAACAACAGTTGACACTTGATTCGCATTCCATTACAAATTACGTTCTCAGATGCTGATGTAAGTAAGACCCTGGCTACATACATATGTTTGGGCGATGTAACTATATGCACATATATGCAGCCATATACTCGTACGAGCTCAAAAGTGTGCGTGCGTGAACATTCGGATATGTATCCATGTGTTTGTATCCATGAGATACACATTTTGTGACAGTTTTACTCCGATTTCGATGCACTCTCGAATAACACACAAATACATACACACGACACATGGACTCAAAGGACACTTCACCTACATACAGCTTGGGCTTCTGATGTACCCAAGCTGCAGCCAAATGATAAGCAAATCTCACATCCGCATTCCAGCCAGCTCCATCCGTAAAGATTGAGCTCACCTCCCACACACAGAATCAGATTTTGGAAAATCAATACCGATACTAACACTTCGATCTGCGGTCCTTTACGCTTGCCAGTTACTTGAGTCTTTGACTGGCTGTGATAATATTACAGCTGTTGCATCGAGCAGTGCAACTGCAAGGCGAATTTCAATCAATTTAACTAAACTCGGTCGTGGTTATGTTTATCCGACATTTTTAAGATAGAGATACAGATACACTCAAGAGCAAGAGAAAAGAATACTGTGCTGAAATGGCCTAAAAAATGCCAAACTGCTCCAGCAGGGCTGCAACATCACGGTCACAGTCACGGCTGTCTGCAGCGGTCCATCGGTTATCGGTGGCCGATGGAGTTGGTCGTTCGAATTTATCGGTTAGTAACAGACAGAAACAGGTTCAAAATGGAAGCAATCTTCTCGACTTTGCATACGCAGTGTCACAAAATTGTTCATTCTTTAACAGAGGTAAATCCAATTTGGTTAAAGATGTCGAAAATAGTAGTTTTAAAATATTTGATGCATTTTGTTGCGGGGCAAGGCAAAGGTAGCTTCGTATTTACCGAAAAGCGTTCTCGGACTTTTAATGAAATTTCCATTTTTTGTTCTATTGTAAATACATATATTTTTGACTCCTCGAACCGGAACCCGAACCTGATCACTTTATCGAAAAATGAGGTTCGGTTCACCAATTTAATTTATTTATTTAGCGATAAATACTGGAAATCTCTGGAGATTTTACTATAAGCGATTGCATTTCTAACTAAGCGTGAATGATTTCTGATGTAAAGTGACAAGATAAAGTAGGATGATGATAATAGATTATACGGAAAGAAACCGTTTGACCATATGATGAATCAACTTGTCTTCGAACGGACAGTATAGATCACAATTACTATCAAGTGATTTATATTACGCTTGGTTTTCACGCCGCGCAATTGTTTTAAAATCTTCAGCTAATCATTGTTTATTACTATCTAAGTGCCCCGACAAACATTCTTCAACTATGAGTTCAGTACCAGTAGTACTGAGGGCGTTCGAATTTTCCTTTCGTCACAGTATTTCATATAATAAGAAACACCTTGGCTTTGCGTTGATGCTCATGTGCTTTTAGAATGTGTTTCTATTTATGTGAAATACTGTGACGAAAGGAAAAATCAAACGCCCTCAGTACTAGGCTTTATACATAAGATCAAATTTTTTGTTTTTGGTGCATTTTGTGGGCGGTTTATCTTAAAAAATCTCCAAGGATTAATTTTTAAAATTATTTTTCTTTTACTTTCTTTACGCCAGATGATGTCTAGAAGGTACGAACAACCTATAATCAAAACTGTGAGAGATATGACGTTTTTTCCAAATTGCGGGGGCGGTAGGGGGCGTGGCAAAAATTGAAAATAAAGTTGATCTGCCTGCAAGTATAATGAGTTTTTTTCCCACACATGGTAAACCTTTATCTCTTACCATCTCTGAGGTCTCTTCGTTCATACGGACGGACAGACGGACATGGCTATATCGACTCGGCTGTTAATGCTGATCAAGAACTTTCCAACCCTTTTCCAACCAATTTTCCAGAACAAATTATTTCCTTAATGAACCTATTTCTAGGGCTCTTAAAAACTTTAACTCCTTATCCGCTAGCATGCGATTTTAATTCGACTCCAATAAATCGGCAATCAAATTTTTGTTAGCAGAATACTTTTTATACCCTTGAATGGGTATATTAAAATTGTCCAGATGTTTGTAGCGCATAGAAGGAAGCATCTCCGACCACATAAAGTATATATATTCTTGATCAGCATGACGAGCTGAGTTGATATAGCCTTGTCCGTCTGTCCGTCCGTCTGTTTCTATGCTATCTCCTCCGTCAGTTTAAAAGCAATCTTAACCAAACTTTCCACGAAGCCTTTTGTACAAATACGCTGCACATTTTTCGGAACCGGCCAGATCGGATGACTATAGCATATAGCTGCCATAGGAACGATCGGTCAAAAAACTAGTACCCCAAACCTCGCATTTTCAAGTTTTCTATGATTTTACATAATTCCACCAAGTTTGATGAAAATCGGACTACTGTACATTATAGCTGCCATACAAAAGTTAGTTCAGAGAAAAAGTCTTAGTAGGAAAAGTTTTTTTGTTTTCAATACTATCGCTCTCAAAGTTGTTACTGATCAATACTATATGCTACCACACAATTCTGCCAAGTTTGATTTAAATCGGATGACTATAGCATATACATACACTAAGAAAAAACTAGAACGAATAATTTGAGTACGAACGCTCTTGAAAAAAAAATTAGTCGCTCTTGAATTTTCAAGAATTTCGCTCTTGGAATCGAGATAAATTCGTTCTAAACGTTCTCAATTTGGTTTTTTATAGGCAAGGGGGGTGAGGGCAACTTAACTTTGAGAGAGTAGCGTTTGAGTCGCTCTCGCAGAGAGTGAGGGCGCATGCGCAGTTGGTCGTTGAGAGAATGAGAGCGCAGAGGCTGAGGGCGCATGCGCAGTTTGTTGTTGTGCGATGCGTACGAAAGCGTTTATTTATAAATGTGATTTCGTCGCGTCTTCCAGCTTAAGGAAGTTAGCTGAGCTCTTTAAACTGCCAGTCGCCTGTGTGTGTTTCAGTCTTTCAAGGTACCGTGTTCAAGTCCCAGAAGAGTAAAAAAAAAAAAAAAAAATCTATGTGGTTATCTTAAAATCAATCACAGTTTAAAACCAAGTTTGGTGGGTGGTGGTGGTTGGGGTTGGTGTGGTTGATAATGGTGCGTGGGACCGGGGGAGGGGGACGAGACGCGGACCACGTCGGTCAGGTCGGGTCGGTCGTGTCTCTCCCACCCCCAACCCCCCACCCCAAATATTATTTTTAATTTTTTTATTTTGAGAATTATTCGTTCTTGGATCAAGTACTGAAACTCTTGAATCAATAATTATTCATACTTGGATCAAGAGTTGAAACTCTTGAATCAGGAATGTCGGGATCAAAAATTCACTCTTGAATCAAAAATTTCGCTCTTGGATCAAGAATTTTCACTCTCACCGTACTTTTGAGAACGAATGCTCTTGATTCAAGAGCGAAATTCTCTATTTTTTCTCTGAGTGTAGCTGCCATAGGAACGATCGGTTGAAAAAGTAGTTCTAGTAAGAAAAACTTTTTTGTTTTCAATGGAAGTGTCTTTAAGCTTTCCAGTTGATGAATATTATCGGTTTCCACACAATTTTGACGAGTTTGATCCAAATCTGATGAATGTATAGTGTAGCTGCCATATAACAAACTGGCAAGCAAATGGTCAAAGTAGTGGCGCCATCTATTGCTGAGTTTGGAAAATAACTCAGCTAAGAATGTTTGACGAAACACTTTTAAAACCTTAATTTATATAAATTAAAGAAGCTACAAGGGTATATAAACTTCGGTCGAGCCGAAGTTAGTCCTGGCGAAACGATCGATAATGGAACAGTCGGAAATGAGAGAGGCTGACTTTTAGGTTTCACTTTTCGTTCTTGCACGCAGTGACAATTTCTGGACAGATTAATCAAAGAAATTTTTTGTAAATCAATTAAAGAGTTAAACGCAAATCAAATTTCACTAACAATTTCTAAGTTGATCACAGAATTAAGAAAATTTCACTTAATGTACATCTAACAACTGTTCGAGTGCGTAATTTGGCAATATTTCATTCCCACGACTATCAAGCAATACTTTTTAAAACGAAAAACTTTTTCGTTTTGGTGTTGCGAGTACATGAATCAATTCCACTTTCGAAAAGTTGCCTTGGAAGTGACATTGAGAACATGTCTGAATATACTTTGAGTACCTTTAGTACAGAGAATAAAAAGAATGCCCAAAAATGTATGCTTCGATTGGATAGCTTACGTCCTGCAAATTTTCGGGCAGATAGTGGATAGTAGACCAGGCTTAAAAGTACATTTTTCTTACCTTTAACTTTAGTTAGGTACTGGAAATTCCAAATACCTTTTACGTTACCTAGATATGTATAGTTTCTTACCTATAGGTAAGAACAATTCGTAGCTTTCTAATCACTGCTCGTTCATATGGAGGAGTGACTCAGAATCGTTTTGCCTTGGACAAAATTTTTGTTTTTTTTTTAATTGTCTTATATAATAAAGAGTTTATTAAAATTGATTAAGTAGTTGGAGCTATACCGCTATAATGTCAAAATTTCGCAAAATATGTTTCCCTTTCAAGCACCTTTAAGTCATATTAGGAAGGCTAGGGTGCTTATTTTTGGTCAGAATCTATATAATGTAGTGCTCAAATGTTTTTTAAAACTACAATTTAATCGGACAAGGTTTAGATACATTTCATATATTATTAAAATTGTTACACCTGGTGTTACCTTTATTGAACCAGAAATCCACAAAAATTAGTGTAGGGTGCCAAATTTTTATCAACTTTATTTTTATACCCCTGCAAAGGGTATTATAATTTTGCCCAGAAGTTTGCAACGCATAGAAATATTCATTTCCGACCCCATAAACTATATATATTCTTGATCAGGGTGAAGAGCTGAGTCGATTGAGCTTTGTCCGTCCGTCTGTCCGTCCGTCCGTCTGTCTGTTTCTACGCTAAATAGTCTCTCAGTCTTAAAGCTATCGAGCTGAAATTTTGCACAGAGTCTTCTTCTTCTTCTTCTTGCAAATTTTGGTCAAAATCGGATGACCATATCATATAGCTTCCATAGGAACCATCGGTCGAAAAATGGGTCTTAGTGAGAAAAACTTTTTTGTTTTAAATTTTATCGTCCTTAAATTCGGTCATTATTAATATTAAATGCTTTCAAACAGATTTGCAAATTTTGGTCAAAATCGGATGACTATATCATATAGCTGCCATAGGACCGATCGATCGAAAAATGGGTCTTAGTGAAAAAAAGCATTTTTTTATTTTTAAGTAAATCGTTTTAAAGGTCGGTGATTTTCAATATTAAACGCTTTCAAACTAATTTGAAAAAGTTGATCAACATCGGGTTACTATATCTTATGGTTGCCACAGAACTGATCGGTCGAAAATGGGTCTTAATGAGAAAAACTTTTTTGTTTTAAATTTTATCGTTCTTAAACTCGGCGATTTTTTATACTCTGTACCGAAGGTACATAGAGTATATTAAGTTTGTGCAAAAGTATGTAACAGGGAGAAGGAATCGTTTCCGACCCTATAAAGTATATATATTCTTGATCAGCATCAACAGCCGATTCGATATAGCCATGTCCGTCTGTCCGTCTGTCCGTCCGTCCGTCCGTCCGTCCGTCCGTCTGTCTGTCCGTATGAACGAAGAGATCTCAGAGATGGTAAGAGATAGAGGTTTGACATGTATGGGACATATATTTCTTATACTTGCAGGCAGATCAAGTTTATTTTCAATTTTTGCCACGCCCCCTCCCGCCCCCGTAATTTGGGAAAAACTTCATATCTCCTACAGTTTTGGAGATAGATCGTTCATTCCTTCTAGAGATACCTTGTAAACAAAATTATTTATCGATTTGCTGAAGGAATGATAAAGATCGGATGAACCATACTCAAGTTATGGGCAAAAAACGGCCAGTTAACACCACCCACCCCCCCACCAACAACCACAGCAACATACCCTAACCGTTCAACACAGGCAATCTTAGTGCGAGAGAGAAAGAGAGAGAGAGAAACTTAGAGAGCGCACCGCGTTGTGCGCGGGGTGTTAACTGGCCGTTTGACTCCTGAGCAAATGCGAGTGTAAGGGTACAGAGTATGTTATAGTCGGGCTTGACCGACTTTCTTTCTTGTTTATTTTGATATGTTTTCAAAAAGATTCGCGAAATTTGGTCGAAATCAGATGTTTATCTGTCGGAAAATGGGCTTTAGTTAAAAAAATTTTTGATTTGTATGTAAGCGTTCTTAAAATCTTACATTTCAATACAGTATTTGCAAGGGTATAAAAACTTCGGCACAGACGAGGTTAGCTTGACCTTCTCGTTTTAATTGTTTCCATATTTCTACCAAGTTAAAAGCCCATCGGCCTAAGCTGTACAACATTGACTAAGTTTAGGCGGCTATAACATTTATATTCTCCGGTTTTAGACTCCGAGAGTCTATTATCTAGTCTAAGATCTATGGAATCATCCTTTAGTCCCGGTCCTGATAATGTTCCAAGCTGTGTGCTTAAATATTGTGCTGACTCTCTGTGCTTGCCCCTTCTAAAACTCTTTAGCCACTCTCTTGATCTTGGTGATTTCCCTAACTACTGGAAGGAGTCATACATTATTCCTATTCACTAAAAAGGACCAAAGTCAGTAGTATCAAACTACAGAGGCATTTCCAAGCTCTCGGCAATTCCAAAACTTTTTGAATCAATCATCACTTCTCAATTACAGCATTTCTGTCGCTCATTAATATCTCCATCACAACACGGATTTATGAAAAAGCGGTCGGTCATCACCAACTTGATAGAGTTTACATCTCTTGTTAATATGGGGTTCGTAAACAAGCAGCAAACGGATGTAATATATACAGATTTCAGCAAAGCTTTCGATTCCGTTAATCATGTGCTCCTTATACACAAACTGTATATGCTTGGCTTTCCTACTAAGCTTCTTAATTGGATCGTGGCTTATTTGCGGAATCGGTATCAGAGAGTTAGCTTCTATTCGCTATTTTCTGTCCATTCGTGTATACTCTGGTGTTCCCCAAGGCAATCATCTAGGACCTTTGCTTTTTAACTTATTTGTAAACGATATTCCGTCCGCATTATCTTACTCTCAGGGGCTTATGTATGCGGATGACCTTAAGCTTTGCCTGTCTTACGACGATCCAGTATCACCTCTTCTCCTACAAAGGGACATAAACTCTCTCAATAAGTGATGCATGATTAACAGTCTGCCACTCAACAATGAGAAATGTAAATATTTAACTTTTCATCGTAATACGCCTTATCTCTATGACTACATGATTGAGGATAAGCCACTTCAGCGCATCTATAAAGTCGACGACTTGGGAATACAATTCGTGCCCAAGTTATGTTTCAATGGTCATATATCGGTTATTAATAATAATAAAGCTATGGGAGTTCTTGGCTTCATCAAAAGATGGTCTAAAGAATTTAATGACCCTTATGTCACCAAACAACTATACGTTTCTCTGGTCAGACCTATTCTTGAGCATGGCTCATGTTTCTGGTCTCTACACTACCAAAAATATCAGGATCAACTCGGATCTGTACAAAAACAGTTCTTACTTCTTTTCGCCCTGCGTGGCTTAAATTGGAATCCCAATAGGCATCTACCACCATACGAGCACAGACTACGCTTATTGGACCTTCCATCCCTGAATAATCGAAGGATCTACCTTAGTGTGCTTTTTCTTCATAAGCTACTGTCAGATGACGTTGACTCGAGCGCTCTGCTTAGCCTCATAAGCTTTGCAATTATTATGTCCCGATTTATTTAAATCCTTGCCCTATGCTCATCATGAACCCTTT